>CM042794.1:30202-552033 GCA_018691245.2 Ips nitidus
CNNANAGTCGGTNANAANACACTCGGCNGTGCTNNATCCCNTANGTTCCCACAGTAGTCANNTCANCANCCCCAGTCNACGTTNTNCAACGGACNCAGNAGNCCTNNNGACNTCNNTTGNNNCNTANGTTGNACTNCTNNTNNCTNNGNCTCCGNTTNTNTCNTGNGATATANNCNCCATANANTNATNAGCTATCATGCATTNCACGTNGCGTGTANGTTCTNTGAGCGTNNGTCGGTNNAAAACATGACGNCCCAACCTANCTANCTCCAGGGCTGAGNTTGGNNCCGCTCTGGAAGCTGAGGTGTAGANTTCANGTNCAATAGTGGGTTGGAGAGTCAGTATGCAACAACTGAATGTCATGTCGAGATATCAGAAAATCTGCAAGGGTAATACGCGATTATTTTGAAGATTATTTTTCCAAAATCAGCTGCGTGCATTAAAATCACCTATCACAATGGTTTTGCGATAAGGAGGAAAACGAGCTTCAAGGTCGGCAAAAGTAAAGTTTCGCGTTGGCGTTGCATATATACAGGTAATAATAATACCGCTTTGGAGTTCAATTGAAACATGTTCCAGAGATGACGTATTTTGTGCTATTCGCTTGTACGAAAACTTATTATTTAACAATATTGCTACGCCTCCCCCACGGCGAGTAGTTCTGTCAATTCTTTCCAGAGAGAAATTTTTGAATTTTATTTTATCCTGTTGATTTAGTCGAGTCTCACAGATGCAAGCAACATCAACTTTTTATGGTTCAAATAATAAATTAATTCCTAATAAAAACCACCAAAAGTGTAGGAGAAATGCAAATGTCATTTTCATGGTTGAAATGAATGGCTAAATTATCTCAGAGCTGTAGCTAGTTCCTAAAAAGATGATATAACCGACTTCAAAGAAAAAAGCATAAATTTCATATAATTTTCGTCCACAGTTGCCTATAAAGTTATCAATAACCGAGTAATAAAAACCACCAAAAGTGTAGGAGAAATGCAAATGTCATTTTCATGGTTGAAATGAATGGCTAAATTATCTCAGAGCTGTAGCTAGTTCCTAAAAAGATGATATAACCGACTTCAAAGAAAAAAGCATAAATTTCATATAATTTTCGTCCACAGTTGCCTATAAAGTTATCAATAACCGAGTAATAAAAACCACCAAAAGTGTAGGAGAAATGCAAATGTCATTTTCATGGTTGAAATGAATGGCTAAATTATCTCAGAGCTGTAGCTAGTTCCTAAAAAGATGATATAACCGACTTCAAAGAAAAAAGCATAAATTTCATATAATTTTCGTCCACAGTTGCCTATAAAGTTATCAATAACCGAGTAATAAAAACCACCAAAAGTGTAGGAGAAATGCAAATGTCATTTTCATGGTTGAAATGAATGGCTAAATTATCTCAGAGCTGTAGCTAGTTCCTAAAAAGATGATATAACCGACTTCAAAGAAAAAAGCATAAATTTCATATAATTTTCGTCCACAGTTGCCTATAAAGTTATCAATAACCGAGTAATAAAAACCACCAAAAGTGTAGGAGAAATGCAAATGTCATTTTCATGGTTGAAATGAATGGCTAAATTATCTCAGAGCTGTAGCTAGTTCCTAAAAAGATGATATAACCGACTTCAAAGAAAAAAGCATAAATTTCATATAATTTTCGTCCACAGTTGCCTATAAAGTTATCAATAACCGAGTAATAAAAACCACCAAAAGTGTAGGAGAAATGCAAATGTCATTTTCATGGTTGAAATGAATGGCTAAATTATCTCAGAGCTGTAGCTAGTTCCTAAAAAGATGATATAACCGACTTCAAAGAAAAAAGCATAAATTTCATATAATTTTCGTCCACAGTTGCCTATAAAGTTATCAATAACCGAGTAATAAAAACCACCAAAAGTGTAGGAGAAATGCAAATGTCATTTTCATGGTTGAAATGAATGGCTAAATTATCTCAGAGCTGTAGCTAGTTCCTAAAAAGATGATATAACCGACTTCAAAGAAAAAAGCATAAATTTCATATAATTTTCGTC
The DNA here is from genome assembly GCA_018691245.2 of Ips nitidus. Taxonomy (NCBI): domain Eukaryota; kingdom Metazoa; phylum Arthropoda; class Insecta; order Coleoptera; family Curculionidae; genus Ips; species Ips nitidus. The sequence goes on from CM042794.1 coordinate 32,236, forward strand.
CACAGTTGCCTATAAAGTTATCAATAACCGAGTAATAAAAACCACCAAAAGTGTAGGAGAAATGCAAATGTCATTTTCATGGTTGAAATGAATGGCTAAATTATCTCAGAGCTGTAGCTAGTTCCTAAAAAGATGATATAACCGACTTCAAAGAAAAAAGCATAAATTTCATATAATTTTCGTCCACAGTTGCCTATAAAGTTATCAATAACCGAGTAATAAAAACCACCAAAAGTGTAGGAGAAATGCAAATGTCATTTTCATGGTTGAAATGAATGGCTAAATTATCTCAGAGCTGTAGCTAGTTCCTAAAAAGATGATATAACCGACTTCAAAGAAAAAAGCATAAATTTCATATAATTTTCGTCCACAGTTGCCTATAAAGTTATCAATAACCGAGTAATAAAAACCACCAAAAGTGTAGGAGAAATGCAAATGTCATTTTCATGGTTGAAATGAATGGCTAAATTATCTCAGAGCTGTAGCTAGTTTCTAAAAAGATGATATAACCGACTTCAAAGAAAAAAGCATAAATTTCATATAATTTTCGTCCACAGTTGCCTATAAAGTTATCAATAACCGAGTAATAAAAACCACCAAAAGTGTAGGAGAAATGCAAATGTCATTTTCATGGTTGAAATGAATGGCTAAATTATCTCAGAGCTGTAGCTAGTTTCTAAAAAGATGATATAACCGACTTCAAAGAAAAAAGCATAAATTTCATATAATTTTCGTCCACAGTTGCCTATAAAGTTATCAATAACCGAGTAATAAAAACCACCAAAAGTGTAGGAGAAATGCAAATGTCATTTTCATGGTTGAAATGAATGGCTAAATTATCTCAGAGCTGTAGCTAGTTTCTAAAAAGATGATATAACCGACTTCAAAGAAAAAAGCATAAATTTCATATAATTTTCGTCCACAGTTGCCTATAAAGTTATCAATAACCGAGTAATAAAAACCACCAAAAGTGTAGGAGAAATGCAAATGTCATTTTCATGGTTGAAATGAATGGCTAAATTATCTCAGAGCTGTAGCTAGTTCCTAAAAAGATGATATAACCGACTTCAAAGAAAAAAGCATAAATTTCATATAATTTTCGTCCACAGTTGCCTATAAAGTTATCAATAACCGAGTAATAAAAACCACCAAAAGTGTAGGAGAAATGCAAATGTCATTTTCATGGTTGAAATGAATGGCTAAATTATCTCAGAGCTGTAGCTAGTTTCTAAAAAGATGATATAACCGACTTCAAAGAAAAAAGCATAAATTTCATATAATTTTCGTCCACAGTTGCCTATAAAGTTATCAATAACCGAGTAATAAAAACCACCAAAAGTGTAGGAGAAATGCAAATGTCATTTTCATGGTTGAAATGAATGGCTAAATTATCTCAGAGCTGTAGCTAGTTCCTAAAAAGATGATATAACCGACTTCAAAGAAAAAAGCATAAATTTCATATAATTTTCGTCCACAGTTGCCTATAAAGTTATCAATAACCGAGTAATAAAAACCACCAAAAGTGTAGGAGAAATGCAAATGTCATTTTCATGGTTGAAATGAATGGCTAAATTATCTCAGAGCTGTAGCTAGTTTCTAAAAAGATGATATAACCGACTTCAAAGAAAAAAGCATAAATTTCATATAATTTTCGTCCACAGTTGCCTATAAAGTTATCAATAACCGAGTAATAAAAACCACCAAAAGTGTAGGAGAAATGCAAATGTCATTTTCATGGTTGAAATGAATGGCTAAATTATCTCAGAGCTGTAGCTAGTTCCTAAAAAGATGATATAACCGACTTCAAAGAAAAAAGCATAAATTTCATATAATTTTCGTCCACAGTTGCCTATAAAGTTATCAATAACCGAGTAATAAAAACCACCAAAAGTGTAGGAGAAATGCAAATGTCATTTTCATGGTTGAAATGAATGGCTAAATTATCTCAGAGCTGTAGCTAGTTCCTAAAAAGATGATATAACCGACTTCAAAGAAAAAAGCATAAATTTCATATAATTTTCGTCCACAGTTGCCTATAAAGTTATCAATAACCGAGTAATAAAAACCACCAAAAGTGTAGGAGAAATGCAAATGTCATTTTCATGGTTGAAATGAATGGCTAAATTATCTCAGAGCTGTAGCTAGTTCCTAAAAAGATGATATAACCGACTTCAAAGAAAAAAGCATAAATTTCATATAATTTTCGTCCACAGTTGCCTATAAAGTTATCAATAACCGAGTAATAAAAACCACCAAAAGTGTAGGAGAAATGCAAATGTCATTTTCATGGTTGAAATGAATGGCTAAATTATCTCAGAGCTGTAGCTAGTTCCTAAAAAGATGATATAACCGACTTCAAAGAAAAAAGCATAAATTTCATATAATTTTCGTCCACAGTTGCCTATAAAGTTATCAATAACCGAGTAATAAAAACCACCAAAAGTGTAGGAGAAATGCAAATGTCATTTTCATGGTTGAAATGAATGGCTAAATTATCTCAGAGCTGTAGCTAGTTCCTAAAAAGATGATATAACCGACTTCAAAGAAAAAAGCATAAATTTCATATAATTTTCGTCCACAGTTGCCTATAAAGTTATCAATAACCGAGTAATAAAAACCACCAAAAGTGTAGGAGAAATGCAAATGTCATTTTCATGGTTGAAATGAATGGCTAAATTATCTCAGAGCTGTAGCTAGTTTCTAAAAAGATGATATAACCGACTTCAAAGAAAAAAGCATAAATTTCATATAATTTTCGTCCACAGTTGCCTATAAAGTTATCAATAACCGAGTAATAAAAACCACCAAAAGTGTAGGAGAAATGCAAATGTCATTTTCATGGTTGAAATGAATGGCTAAATTATCTCAGAGCTGTAGCTAGTTCCTAAAAAGATGATATAACCGACTTCAAAGAAAAAAGCATAAATTTCATATAATTTTCGTCCACAGTTGCCTATAAAGTTATCAATAACCGAGTAATAAAAACCACCAAAAGTGTAGGAGAAATGCAAATGTCATTTTCATGGTTGAAATGAATTATCTCAGGCTGTAGCTAATTATCTCAAAGAGCTGTACAGTTGCCTATAAAGTTATCAATAACCGAGTAATAAAAACCACCAAAAGTGTAGGAGAAATGCAAATGTTGTAGCTAGTTCTAAAAAGATGATATAACCGACTTCAAAGAAAAAAGCATAAATTTCATATAATTTTCGTCCACAGTTGCCTATAAAGTTATCAATAACCGAGTAATAAAAACCACCAAAAGTGTAGGAGAAATGCAAATGTCATTTTCATGGTTGAAATGAATGGCTAAATTATCTCAGAGCTGTAGCTAGTTTCTAAAAAGATGATATAACCGACTTCAAAGAAAAAAGCATAAATTTCATATAATTTTCGTCCACAGTTGCCTATAAAGTTATCAATAACCGAGTAATAAAAACCACCAAAAGTGTAGGAGAAATGCAAATGTCATTTTCATGGTTGAAATGAATGGCTAAATTATCTCAGAGCTGTAGCTAGTTTCTAAAAAGATGATATAACCGACTTCAAAGAAAAAAGCATAAATTTCATATAATTTTCGTCCACAGTTGCCTATAAAGTTATCAATAACCGAGTAATAAAAACCACCAAAAGTGTAGGAGAAATGCAAATGTCATTTTCATGGTTGAAATGAATGGCTAAATTATCTCAGAGCTGTAGCTAGTTCCTAAAAAGATGATATAACCGACTTCAAAGAAAAAAGCATAAATTTCATATAATTTTCGTCCACAGTTGCCTATAAAGTTATCAATAACCGAGTAATAAAAACCACCAAAAGTGTAGGAGAAATGCAAATGTCATTTTCATGGTTGAAATGAATGGCTAAATTATCTCAGAGCTGTAGCTAGTTCCTAAAAAGATGATATAACCGACTTCAAAGAAAAAAGCATAAATTTCATATAATTTTCGTCCACAGTTGCCTATAAAGTTATCAATAACCGAGTAATAAAAACCACCAAAAGTGTAGGAGAAATGCAAATGTCATTTTCATGGTTGAAATGAATGGCTAAATTATCTCAGAGCTGTAGTTAGTTTCTAAAAAGATGATATAACCGACTTCAAAGAAAAAAGCATAAATTTCATATAATTTTCGTCCACAGTTGCCTATAAAGTTATCAATAACCGAGTAATAAAAACCACCAAAAGTGTAGGAGAAATGCAAATGTCATTTTCATGGTTGAAATGAATGGCTAAATTATCTCAGAGCTGTAGCTAGTTCCTAAAAAGATGATATAACCGACTTCAAAGAAAAAAGCATAAATTTCATATAATTTTCGTCCACAGTTGCCTATAAAGTTATCAATAACCGAGTAATAAAAACCACCAAAAGTGTAGGAGAAATGCAAATGTCATTTTCATGGTTGAAATGAATGGCTAAATTATCTCAGAGCTGTAGCTAGTTCCTAAAAAGATGATATAACCGACTTCAAAGAAAAAAGCATAAATTTCATATAATTTTCGTCCACAGTTGCCTATAAAGTTATCAATAACCGAGTAATAAAAACCACCAAAAGTGTAGGAGAAATGCAAATGTCATTTTCATGGTTGAAATGAATGGCTAAATTATCTCAGAGCTGTAGCTAGTTTCTAAAAAGATGATATAACCGACTTCAAAGAAAAAAGCATAAATTTCATATAATTTTCGTCCACAGTTGCCTATAAAGTTATCAATAACCGAGTAATAAAAACCACCAAAAGTGTAGGAGAAATGCAAATGTCATTTTCATGGTTGAAATGAATGGCTAAATTATCTCAGAGCTGTAGCTAGTTCCTAAAAAGATGATATAACCGACTTCAAAGAAAAAAGCATAAATTTCATATAATTTTCGTCCACAGTTGCCTATAAAGTTATCAATAACCGAGTAATAAAAACCACCAAAAGTGTAGGAGAAATGCAAATGTCATTTTCATGGTTGAAATGAATGGCTAAATTATCTCAGAGCTGTAGCTAGTTTCTAAAAAGATGATATAACCGACTTCAAAAAAAAAGCATAAATTTCATATAATTTTCGTCCACAGTTGCCTATAAAGTTATCAATAACCGAGTAATAAAAACCACCAAAAGTGTAGGAGAAATGCAAATGTCATTTTCATGGTTGAAATGAATGGCTAAATTATCTCAGAGCTGTAGCTAGTTCCTAAAAAGATGATATAACCGACTTCAAAGAAAAAAGCATAAATTTCATATAATTTTCGTCCACAGTTGCCTATAAAGTTATCAATAACCGAGTAATAAAAACCACCAAAAGTGTAGGAGAAATGCAAATGTCATTTTCATGGTTGAAATGAATGGCTAAATTATCTCAGAGCTGTAGCTAGTTTCTAAAAAGATGATATAACCGACTTCAAAGAAAAAAGCATAAATTTCATATAATTTTCGTCCACAGTTGCCTATAAAGTTATCAATAACCGAGTAATAAAAACCACCAAAAGTGTAGGAGAAATGCAAATGTCATTTTCATGGTTGAAATGAATGGCTAAATTATCTCAGAGCTGTAGCTAGTTCCTAAAAAGATGATATAACCGACTTCAAAGAAAAAAGCATAAATTTCATATAATTTTCGTCCACAGTTGCCTATAAAGTTATCAATAACCGAGTAATAAAAACCACCAAAAGTGTAGGAGAAATGCAAATGTCATTTTCATGGTTGAAATGAATGGCTAAATTATCTCAGAGCTGTAGCTAGTTTCTAAAAAGATGATATAACCGACTTCAAAGAAAAAAGCATAAATTTCATATAATTTTCGTCCACAGTTGCCTATAAAGTTATCAATAACCGAGTAATAAAAACCACCAAAAGTGTAGGAGAAATGCAAATGTCATTTTCATGGTTGAAATGAATGGCTAAATTATCTCAGAGCTGTAGCTAGTTCCTAAAAAGATGATATAACCGACTTCAAAGAAAAAAGCATAAATTTCATATAATTTTCGTCCACAGTTGCCTATAAAGTTATCAATAACCGAGTAATAAAAACCACCAAAAGTGTAGGAGAAATGCAAATGTCATTTTCATGGTTGAAATGAATGGCTAAATTATCTCAGAGCTGTAGCTAGTTTCTAAAAAGATGATATAACCGACTTCAAAGAAAAAAGCATAAATTTCATATAATTTTCGTCCACAGTTGCCTATAAAGTTATCAATAACCGAGTAATAAAAACCACCAAAAGTGTAGGAGAAATGCAAATGTCATTTTCATGGTTGAAATGAATGGCTAAATTATCTCAGAGCTGTAGCTAGTTCCTAAAAAGATGATATAACCGACTTCAAAGAAAAAAGCATAAATTTCATATAATTTTCGTCCACAGTTGCCTATAAAGTTATCAATAACCGAGTAATAAAAACCACCAAAAGTGTAGGAGAAATGCAAATGTCATTTTCATGGTTGAAATGAATGGCTAAATTATCTCAGAGCTGTAGCTAGTTCTAAAAAGATGATATAACCGACTTCAAAGAAAAAAGCATAAATTTCATATAATTTTCGTCCACAGTTGCCTATAAAGTTATCAATAACCGAGTAATAAAAACCACCAAAAGTGTAGGAGAAATGCAAATGTCATTTTCATGGTTGAAATGAATGGCTAAATTATCTCAGAGCTGTAGCTAGTTCCTAAAAAGATGATATAACCGACTTCAAAGAAAAAAGCATAAATTTCATATAATTTTCGTCCACAGTTGCCTATAAAGTTATCAATAACCGAGTAATAAAAACCACCAAAAGTGTAGGAGAAATGCAAATGTCATTTTCATGGTTGAAATGAATGGCTAAATTATCTCAGAGCTGTAGCTAGTTTCTAAAAAGATGATATAACCGACTTCAAAGAAAAAAGCATAAATTTCATATAATTTTCGTCCACAGTTGCCTATAAAGTTATCAATAACCGAGTAATAAAAACCACCAAAAGTGTAGGAGAAATGCAAATGTCATTTTCATGGTTGAAATGAATGGCTAAATTATCTCAGAGCTGTAGCTAGTTCCTAAAAAGATTCTAAAAAGATGATATAACCGACTTCAAAGAAAAAAGCATAAATTTCATATAATTTTCGTCCACAGTTGCCTATAAAGTTATCAATAACCGAGTAATAAAAACCACCAAAAGTGTAGGAGAAATGCAAATGTCATTTTCATGGTTGAAATGAATGGCTAAATTATCTCAGAGCTGTAGCTAGTTCCTAAAAAGATGATATAACCGACTTCAAAGAAAAAAGCATAAATTTCATATAATTTTCGTCCACAGTTGCCTATAAAGTTATCAATAACCGAGTAATAAAAACCACCAAAAGTGTAGGAGAAATGCAAATGTCATTTTCATGGTTGAAATGAATGGCTAAATTATCTCAGAGCTGTAGCTAGTTCCTAAAAAGATGATATAACCGACTTCAAAGAAAAAAGCATAAATTTCATATAATTTTCGTCCACAGTTGCCTATAAAGTTATCAATAACCGAGTAATAAAAACCACCAAAAGTGTAGGAGAAATGCAAATGTCATTTTCATGGTTGAAATGAATGGCTAAATTATCTCAGAGCTGTAGCTAGTTTCTAAAAAGATGATATAACCGACTTCAAAGAAAAAAGCATAAATTTCATATAATTTTCGTCCACAGTTGCCTATAAAGTTATCAATAACCGAGTAATAAAAACCACCAAAAGTGTAGGAGAAATGCAAATGTCATTTTCATGGTTGAAATGAATGGCTAAATTATCTCAGAGCTGTAGCTAGTTTCTAAAAAGATGATATAACCGACTTCAAAGAAAAAAGCATAAATTTCATATAATTTTCGTCCACAGTTGCCTATAAAGTTATCAATAACCGAGTAATAAAAACCACCAAAAGTGTAGGAGAAATGCAAATGTCATTTTCATGGTTGAAATGAATGGCTAAATTATCTCAGAGCTGTAGCTAGTTCCTAAAAAGATGATATAACCGACTTCAAAGAAAAAAGCATAAATTTCATATAATTTTCGTCCACAGTTGCCTATAAAGTTATCAATAACCGAGTAATAAAAACCACCAAAAGTGTAGGAGAAATGCAAATGTCATTTTCATGGTTGAAATGAATGGCTAAATTATCTCAGAGCTGTAGCTAGTTCTAAAAAGATGATATAACCGACTTCAAAGAAAAAAGCATAAATTTCATATAATTTTCGTCCACAGTTGCCTATAAAGTTATCAATAACCGAGTAATAAAAACCACCAAAAGTGTAGGAGAAATGCAAATGTCATTTTCATGGTTGAAATGAATGGCTAAATTATCTCAGAGCTGTAGCTAGTTCCTAAAAAGATGATATAACCGACTTCAAAGAAAAAAGCATAAATTTCATATAATTTTCGTCCACAGTTGCCTATAAAGTTATCAATAACCGAGTAATAAAAACCACCAAAAGTGTAGGAGAAATGCAAATGTCATTTTCATGGTTGAAATGAATGGCTAAATTATCTCAGAGCTGTAGCTAGTTTCTAAAAAGATGATATAACCGACTTCAAAGAAAAAAGCATAAATTTCATATAATTTTCGTCCACAGTTGCCTATAAAGTTATCAATAACCGAGTAATAAAAACCACCAAAAGTGTAGGAGAAATGCAAATGTCATTTTCATGGTTGAAATGAATGGCTAAATTATCTCAGAGCTGTAGCTAGTTCCTAAAAAGATGATATAACCGACTTCAAAGAAAAAAGCATAAATTTCATATAATTTTCGTCCACAGTTGCCTATAAAGTTATCAATAACCGAGTAATAAAAACCACCAAAAGTGTAGGAGAAATGCAAATGTCATTTTCATGGTTGAAATGAATGGCTAAATTATCTCAGAGCTGTAGCTAGTTCCTAAAAAGATGATATAACCGACTTCAAAGAAAAAAGCATAAATTTCATATAATTTTCGTCCACAGTTGCCTATAAAGTTATCAATAACCGAGTAATAAAAACCACCAAAAGTGTAGGAGAAATGCAAATGTCATTTTCATGGTTGAAATGAATGGCTAAATTATCTCAGAGCTGTAGCTAGTTCCTAAAAAGATGATATAACCGACTTCAAAGAAAAAAGCATAAATTTCATATAATTTTCGTCCACAGTTGCCTATAAAGTTATCAATAACCGAGTAATAAAAACCACCAAAAGTGTAGGAGAAATGCAAATGTCATTTTCATGGTTGAAATGAATGGCTAAATTATCTCAGAGCTGTAGCTAGTTCCTAAAAAGATGATATAACCGACTTCAAAGAAAAAAGCATAAATTTCATATAATTTTCGTCCACAGTTGCCTATAAAGTTATCAATAACCGAGTAATAAAAACCACCAAAAGTGTAGGAGAAATGCAAATGTCATTTTCATGGTTGAAATGAATGGCTATAATTATCTCAGAGCTGTAGCTAGTTCCTAAAAAGATGATATAACCGACTTCAAAGAAAAAAGCATAAATTTCATATAATTTTCGTCCACAGTTGCCTATAAAGTTATCAATAACCGAGTAATAAAAACCACCAAAAGTGTAGGAGAAATGCAAATGTCATTTTCATGGTTGAAATGAATGGCTAAATTATCTCAGAGCTGTAGCTAGTTTCTAAAAAGATGATATAACCGACTTCAAAGAAAAAAGCATAAATTTCATATAATTTTCGTCCACAGTTGCCTATAAAGTTATCAATAACCGAGTAATAAAAACCACCAAAAGTGTAGGAGAAATGCAAATGTCATTTTCATGGTTGAAATGAATGGCTAAATTATCTCAGAGCTGTAGCTAGTTTTTCTAAAAAGATGATATAACCGACTTCAAAGAAAAAAGCATAAATTTAACAACTAGGTAAAAGTATTTACAAATTTTCGCATATAAAGTTTAACAGTAATAATTTGTCGTTGAAATGAATGGCCACTCAGTTGCTAGTTTCTATGATATAACCGTTAAAAAAAAAGCATAAATTTCATATAACAGTTGCCTATAAAGTTATCAATAACCGAGTAATAAAAACCACCAAAAGTGTAGGAGAAATGCAAATGTCATTTTCATGGTTGAAATGAATGGCTAAATTATCTCAGAGCTGTAGCTAGTTCCTAAAAAGATGATATAACCGACTTCAAAGAAAAAAGCATAAATTTCATATAATTTTCGTCCACAGTTGCCTATAAAGTTATCAATAACCGAGTAATAAAAACCACCAAAAGTGTAGGAGAAATGCAAATGTCATTTTCATGGTTGAAATGAATGGCTAAATTATCTCAGAGCTGTAGCTAGTTCCTAAAAAGATGATATAACCGACTTCAAAGAAAAAAGCATAAATTTCATATAATTTTCGTCCACAGTTGCCTATAAAGTTATCAATAACCGAGTAATAAAAACCACCAAAAGTGTAGGAGAAATGCAAATGTCATTTTCATGGTTGAAATGAATGGCTAAATTATCTCAGAGCTGTAGCTAGTTCCTAAAAAGATGATATAACCGACTTCAAAGAAAAAAGCATAAATTTCATATAATTTTCGTCCACAGTTGCCTATAAAGTTATCAATAACCGAGTAATAAAAACCACCAAAAGTGTAGGAGAAATGCAAATGTCATTTTCATGGTTGAAATGAATGGCTAAATTATCTCAGAGCTGTAGCTAGTTTCTAAAAAGATGATATAACCGACTTCAAAGAAAAAAGCATAAATTTCATATAATTTTCGTCCACAGTTGCCTATAAAGTTATCAATAACCGAGTAATAAAAACCACCAAAAGTGTAGGAGAAATGCAAATGTCATTTTCATGGTTGAAATGAATGGCTAAATTATCTCAGAGCTGTAGCTAGTTCCTAAAAAGATGATATAACCGACTTCAAAGAAAAAAGCATAAATTTCATATAATTTTCGTCCACAGTTGCCTATAAAGTTATCAATAACCGAGTAATAAAAACCACCAAAAGTGTAGGAGAAATGCAAATGTCATTTTCATGGTTGAAATGAATGGCTAAATTATCTCAGAGCTGTAGCTAGTTCCTAAAAAGATGATATAACCGACTTCAAAGAAAAAAGCATAAATTTCATATAATTTTCGTCCACAGTTGCCTATAAAGTTATCAATAACCGAGTAATAAAAACCACCAAAAGTGTAGGAGAAATGCAAATGTCATTTTCATGGTTGAAATGAATGGCTAAATTATCTCAGAGCTGTAGCTAGTTCCTAAAAAGATGATATAACCGACTTCAAAGAAAAAAGCATAAATTTCATATAATTTTCGTCCACAGTTGCCTATAAAGTTATCAATAACCGAGTAATAAAAACCACCAAAAGTGTAGGAGAAATGCAAATGTCATTTTCATGGTTGAAATGAATGGCTAAATTATCTCAGAGCTGTAGCTAGTTCCTAAAAAGATGATATAACCGACTTCAAAGAAAAAAGCATAAATTTCATATAATTTTCGTCCACAGTTGCCTATAAAGTTATCAATAACCGAGTAATAAAAACCACCAAAAGTGTAGGAGAAATGCAAATGTCATTTTCATGGTTGAAATGAATGGCTAAATTATCTCAGAGCTGTAGCTAGTTTCTAAAAAGATGATATAACCGACTTCAAAGAAAAAAGCATAAATTTCATATAATTTTCGTCCACAGTTGCCTATAAAGTTATCAATAACCGAGTAATAAAAACCACCAAAAGTGTAGGAGAAATGCAAATGTCATTTTCATGGTTGAAATGAATTGGCTAAATTATCTCAGAGCTGTAGCTAGTTCCTAAAAAGATGATATAACCGACTTCAAAGAAAAAAGCATAAATTTCATATAATTTTCGTCCACAGTTGCCTATAAAGTTATCAATAACCGAGTAATAAAAACCACCAAAAGTGTAGGAGAAATGCAAATGTCATTTTCATGGTTGAAATGAATGGCTAAATTATCTCAGAGCTGTAGCTAGTTTCTAAAAAGATGATATAACCGACTTCAAAGAAAAAAGCATAAATTTCATATAATTTTCGTCTTGTAAAGGTAGTAAATGATACTCCGGCAAGTTCCCTGTATTCAATATATATTTGCTGAATAAATCGATTATATTTATCGTACTCTATTATGCCTACTCATACAATATAATATAGGTTGCTGTGTATACATAAAATACTTATAATAGCGAACCGATTGATGCAATACGATTAATAATAATACTTAGCTATGCATGTCAATGAACTGTTACAACTTCAACTAACTATGTTACACCTCCTTTTCCTAGAGAATGACCTTTGCTATGGCCACTTGCAAAGGGCACTTTACTAAAAAAAAAAGGTTACTGATGCCAAGTTAATTAAAACTGTTTTAAGTTAATTTAATTACAAATTTGCAATCTTTAGTACTTAAAGCTATACACTCTCAAAATATAGTTACTTTTACGACAAAATTTTCTCTGTACCTACTACTTTTCCGACTATAGCAATAACATAAAGTATAGTCAGTGGTACTTTAACTTAACCTAACCTAAATATATTTCTATCCCAATTTGCGTATAATTCATGTGTTTTAAACAGTAAACTGCTTGTTAAATAAATTTATATGTATAATGGAGAATATGCATCAGCACTTCCATAAATTGTTAACGTAACCCCCGAATGTAAATTTTAGGATTGAATAACCCTAAACCTAAATCTATATACTAATTTTACTGATACAAGAGCTAACAATAATACCAACGATGCACATTAAGATTCTGCCCACAATAAAAAACAGTAGGAACACTAATAACTGAACACTTCGCACGTTGAACACTACCGGCACGATGAATGCTAAGAATAGTATAATATACCTATAAATTAAATGTACGTACAGTATTTAGGGTATTTACACTGTGTACTTTCGATATTTATAATAGTTACGATATTTACAGACAGGCCTGTTTATCTAACTTAGAACTAAACTTAATTATCAAGAGACATTATATTTCTTAATTCTATTTTTATGAACCTTAATCTGCTTGTTGTTATTGTCTTTAACAATGCAATTTGGACCTTCAATTAATATGACTTCAAACGGACCATCAAACCAAGAATCTAGTTTTTGACGATCTTCGTTGGTTATAAGCACAAAATCTCCCGGGCTTATTTGTAGTCGACTAGTTTGCTGATCATAATACAACTTACGCTTTTGTTTGGTTTTTTCAAGAAAGTCTCGAGCTTTATTTTGCGCTAACTGCAACCGAAATCGAAATTCTTGATCATACGATTCTAAATTGTATAAAGGATCTACACGAGAACCATTAAATATTTCAGGTAGGTCTGCTCTTTTACCAAATACTAGCTCGAAAGGTGTGTAGTTATGATAAGTACTAGGAGTCGTATTATAACAAAAAGTGTAGTAATTTGTCCATATATCCCAATCTGTATGAGCTTGATCAATGTACATTCGCATAAATTCATTAAGAACTCTATGGTTTCTCTCGCATCCACCTATGGACTGACTGTGATACGCAGTGCTAGTTTTATGCGGCGTATTTAACATTTTTGCTAAACTTTCAAAAATTTTATTCTTGTATTCTGTTCCTAAATCAGTTCTTACTTCTTTTATAGGTCCATATACTAAGATAAATTTTTCAAAGATAGCTCGTGCTACTGTGGAAGCTTCTTTATTGGGTATTGGAAGTATTACGATGTATTTAGTTAGTTCACATTGAAGCGTCACTGCATAACAGTTATTGTGATTTGATTTTTGAAGTGGTCCTATTGTATCTATACAGACAATGTCAAAAGCTTTTTGAGGAGTTGGAGTCAAAGTTAAAGGTTCTATGTGTTTAACGGCGGCTTTATTTACCTGACACTTATGACACTGCCTAACATATTTAGCGATGTCACGTGACATATTTTTCCAGAGATAAAATGACCTTAATTTTTTCAATAATCTTTTCTGGCCACAATGTCCACCTAACATAGGATCATCATGAAATTGTTTGATTAAATTAAGTTTCTCGTCATTGTCTATGATTAATTTTCTTTCTTTACATAAAACAATTTTAACTTTTGAAAGTATTTTATGCCCTACTTCCTTTAATTCATTTACGGTGCACCGTGTGAAAATCTTGTCATCTAAATTCAATCGCAAATGTGTAAGCTTACTATCACCAGCCATGTTATTCAGCTTAGACAATAGTTTCGGTAATGAAAAATTGCCATTAGTAATTGAAAGCCAACAACGAGCGCTCTTTTTGCGATAATTAATAATAATGTGAATGCATTCTTTATCAATTTCAAATCTTAAGGAAGGAAATTTCAATACATTATAATTATTAAGGGCTTCATAAATCTGAGGTTCTTCAGTACGTGATAATTGTTTATCCCCAGTAGTAGTGTGTTTATTAAAATTTTGGTTTGTCTTAGTCATTGATCTGGTAATTGCTAATATTTGAGCCGTGTTTCTGATTTCCTGCAAATCCGAAATATTTATTCGAGATAAGGCGTCTGCGCCTACATTATCTGTTCCTTTTATATATTCTATATCAAAGTCAAAGTCTTCTAAATCCAATCGTATTCTGGTTAATTTGGACGACGGGTCTTTCATAGAGAATAAGTAAACAAGAGGTCTATGGTCTGTTTTTACTAAAAATTTTGTCCATATAAATAACAACGAAAGTACTTTATTGCCCAGTGAATAGCTGTGAGTTCTTTAAGAATAGTTGGTTTGTGAGACTCGCCTTTTGTAAACATACGAGATGCATAAGCTATAGGTAGTTCCTGACCATTAAAATTTTGTGAAAGAACTGCACCACAAGCAAGTTGGGATGCGTCAGTAACTAAAATAAACTGTTTTGAGAAATCCGGATATTGCAAAATGCGAGGACTAATTAGTGCTTGCTTTAAACGGTTAAATGAACTTTCGCATTCGCTTGACCATACAAACTCAGCATTTTTCTTAGTTAGCGAATTTAAAGGTAATGTGATAGTTGCAAAATTTGGTATAAACCTTCGATAATAGTTGCAAAAGGCAACGAACCTTTTTACCTCATCAGCAGCTCGCGGCGTCGGATATTTGTTTATAATATCGTACTTAGTTTCATCGGGCAAAATACCTTTGTCTGTTATTTTATGACCTAGAAAAGTGACCTCTTTTCTAAAAAAATTGCATTTCTTGGGATTTAATTTCAAATTGCACTTTCTGCAAGTTTCAAAAACACTTTTTAAATTATTCAAATGATGTTTTTCTGAACAGCCTATTACTATTAAATCGTCCATATATAAAAAAGCTTTTTCTGGAGTTATTCCGGCAAAAGCAATAGACATCATTCTTTGAAAACTGTTGGGACTGACTGAAAGTCCAAAAGGCAATCTGGTAAATCGATATGAACCCTTATCGATGCTAAATGAAGTCAAATCTCGCGATTCTTCATCTAAAGGTATCTGATGGAATCCTGATAACAAATCGACTACTGAGAACCACTTTGCTCTACCAAGTTGATCTAAAATATCGTCTATGCGATTAATCGGAAACTTGTCTCCTATAAGTACCTTATTTACACAACTCTAAAGTCAATACATAATCTCACGCTTTCTGATCAGTTTGCGATTTTTTAGGAACCAATAGAACCGGACTATTGTATGCTGAGCAAGATGGTTCGATTATATTATTATGTAACAATTTTTCGACTTGTCGATTTGTTTCATCTTTAAGTGCTCTGGGAGCTCTATAATTTTTAATATAAATAGGTTTTTTGTCAATAACTTTTAATTTTTGTGTGTAAAAGTTGTTAAATGTTAATTTATCTGTTTCTAATCCAAAAACGTCTGAATAATCTTCGCAAAGTTGTAGCAGATCTTTTTTAACAAAGTCTGGGACATCTTGATTAAGTTCTTTTAAGAGTTGAACATGTCTATCTTGATTTTCTGTTTCTATGTTGTAAATGTTAAATTTATCGAGACTGATAGTTTCAAGATTAGATATGTCTACAGTTACATTTTCAAATGTTGTGTTTAAGATTTTTACAAGCGGATGTTTTTGAGATACTATACTACGAGCTAAGTATACACCAGGCTTTAATTCTTTATTTAACACCACAACGTCGTGTGTCAAATGTTTCAAAACGTCAATCTCTCTAATAACTTCACATCTAGAAGGAATATGGAACACATTCTTTTCAGGACTGCTTAAAATTGGAATTGTTAACTTTTTGTGTTTTAAGTGTACCGTCATATTCCAGTTAGAATAATCTATTATTGATTGGTAAGCAACTAAAAAATCTCTACCCAATATTCCGTCACATGGTATTGGAACATTAGAATCAACTATATGAAATTTGTGAGGTAACGTACACCCTTGGATAAAAATATTTGTGTTTGCAACACCTAATGAATTAGTTAGGTCTTCTGTGATACCTTTGATGCTAGTGGCTCGAGAAAAATCAACTATTTGATCAGGATTTACTGATAAACGTTTAAAAATTGATATGTCAGCTCCGGTGTCTACTAGTAGCGTACTAACTGAACCAGTCATTTCTAACTCAACTTTCACAAAATTTGAAAATGTCAGACTAAAACTATATATGGTTACATATCGCCGAACCGAGCCGATTCTTGGCTCGATTGGTGCTCCAATCCGTTTCCCGACTCCGAAAAGCCAACAAAATTAGGACTAGAGCCTCTATAGTACCTAGCAGATGTGTTACCACTATTAAAACCTCTATTAAATACGCCTCTGCTTCTATACGCCTCTACTAAATCGTTCTCTATAATTATTAATATTGTTTCCAAAATTATTAGAATTTCTATTATAACTGTTAGAATATCTATTGAAACTCCTATCGAAATGCTGGTTATAATTATTATTACGTGGACCTGTGCCCCTAAAGTGACGTCGCGCACTATGAAAATTGTTTTGCCTAAACTGAAAAATATTTGCCGAAGACGGTGCCAACGAACTAACATTCACAAACTTAGTAATAGTTTCCTGTACCGAAGAAAACGTGCCAGCCTCCATTATTAATCGAACTCTTTCACTAGTGTCATTTTGGCTAAATGCTCGCACAGTATTTTCAACCGTGTACCGTTGGGCAACTTCCGCTGGTACGCCCTCTGTAATATAGGCTGATTGTAATTTTTGCGCTAATGCGTCCACTTCAGAAGCATATTTTGCAACTTCTTTATCGTTTTGTTTCAGATGTAAAATTTTTGCAGTCAATAATTATTGTGAAGTTTCGCCTTTAATCGAATTTTGAAGTTTAATAATTATGTCGTCAATTGTATTTTCATTTGTAATAAGACTTCGCGCTTTTCCGGTCAAACGAGTTTTCACGAAAGCTACAGCGTTAGCAAGTTGATTTTCGCAGTTGTTTTTAAGTAAAGTTAATGCATCTAAAAATGACTGTAAATTTTCGGAGTTACCATCAAATTGACGGAACTAATTTACTAGCCAAACTAAAAAATTCTACGGTGTTTGTCGACATTTTTGATATTTCAACGATACTTTTTAAACGTTCTAGCAGTGTTTGTCTGGAATTAAAATTTAGTTTTTGAGTTTCTTTTAAATAGGGCGCTGCTGCTGCCAATAATTCCTCTGGGCTCTGACTCTCTTTTAAAACTTGAGTTTTAAAGTTGCTTAACTCTTTTTCGATTAAACCTATCTGTACAAGTAATTTATTTACTCTGTCTAAATTTCCGCGTCTCTCGGTAGATTCTTTTATATATTGATATTACTTGAAAAGCTTTTTGGAGTTTCGTAAATTTTCTTAACTTCTGTTAATCCTTTACTAGTCATTTATCAAAAATAATAAAATTGATCCAAATACTGCAGTTTAAAGATAGTAACTACAGAATAGTCATATAGACAATAATACCTATAATAACATTTTTAAACGAAAGAAGTAGTAGTCCATATTCTTTCAGTGGAGTCGCAGGAGTACGAAAGGAAGGAAATGACAAACAGTCTTCTCCACAATACTTTATTATGACCTTAGATGGTAAAGTCTGCTCAACAAGTTTCGGTCACATAAATGACCATCTTCAGGAGCTCAAATCAGTCGACCAATGTGACTACTGTCTTTTTACAAGGGGAGAGACAGAGAGACCCATGTTATGACGAAATAGTGAAATTAACATAGTTAAATAGGTGAACAAAGCTCATTATGGAGAAAAAATAACTATAGCACATTAAATCAAAAAAAGGCCTCTTCTGTGGATGGTGCACAAGTGTTAAGCTCTTTTTTCCCCCCTAGGGTCTCACCCAGCCCTAAATGGGTCTAGTTTAAGTTTTTTGTTTAATTTTTAATTAATTATATTATTTTTTTTTTTTTTTATTTAATGTGCTATAGTTATTTTTTCTCCATAATGAGCTTTGTTCACCTATTTAACTATGTTAATTTCACTATTTCGTCATAACATGGGTCTCTCTGTCTCTCCCCTTGTAAAAAGACAGTAGTCACATTGGTCGACTGATTTGAGCTCCTGAAGATGGTCATTTATGTGACCGAAACTTGTTGAGCAGACCTTACCATCTAAGGTCATAATAAAGTATTGTGGAGAAGACTGTTTGTCATTTCCTTCCTTTCGTACATTTTTAAACGCCTGAATTGAAATCAACTTAAAAGTTTCATTATAAAACCCAGTTTAATAAACTATTTACTACGACTAATTATTGCTTACTTTTCTTTTGCACAGTTACACATAAGAACTTAACACTGAAGACACTTGAGTTTGTTGAGTTTGTGCACAATAAACAGCACATCACTATCACTGTACATACGCGCACGTCGCGCACACGCTTACCGGAACAGCTCTTACGTTTACTTACTCAACATTACGTTTCTCTTATAGATGCTAAAGAGACTGCTGCCATGTCGCGGCGGATCTGCTTCTTCATATTTTTCTTGACAGCCCGAATAATTCTCCACAATAAGAGCATTGCCAACATAGCGAAAATAAGATACAGAACCACTTTGACGTCTTTAGTGATGTTGTACTCAGCTTCTTGTACTATAAAATTGGAGTTAACTACGCCATTTTCCGTTACTTCTTGCTTGGTATTTTTTGACTTGGTTTGCCCCATCTTAGCTCACATTTATACCACGCTCAGCTCCTAAGCAGATTTGTCGGCATCTGATACATTACGAAATTAACGAGACTGCGGCAAAATGGATCAAACTATAGATCACCAATGTACCACGCACCATCACTGTAAAATATCGCTCTTATATGGCACTACACTTTTCTTTTAACTTTTACTTTTTACTATTTAATTAGAAGTCCACGAAAAATTAGCAGGATCGCCATGTAAAGGTAGTAAATGATACTCCGGCAAGTTCCCTGTATTCAATATATATTTGCTGAATAAATCAATTATATTTATGCATTACACTCTTGTATCCACTACTAGCTTCTGGGTGGCATCGTATTCTATTATGCCTACTCATACAATATAATATAGGTTGCTGTGTATACATAAAATACTTATAATAGCGAACCGATTGATGCAATACGATTAATAATAATACTTAGCTTATGCATGTCAATGAACTGTTACAACTTCAACTAACTATGTTACACACTGTGCCTAATAAACACCATCGCAAAACTGTTCGAGTAACCAAAGAACAAATTACAAACGAGATGGAAGCAAACAAGCCGCTATCAAGCATGCAGTTTGGCTTCCGAAAGGGTAAATCCACAGTGCACGCGATGCTAGAGATAACAAACCACAACATGGTGTGTTCTTATAACTCTTGACGTTAGAAATAGTCAACACAGTTTCATGGGGTATAATAATCGAAGAATTACAGAAACGAAATATATCGGAATAAGTAATAATTATGGAACATAGTTCCGTGCAATTGTCTCGCATATAAGAGCCTGAAATTGAAAAGGTTAGGTTAGGTTAGGTTAGGTTAGGAGCTGTGTGACCTTGACGTTGGTGGGGAGGCACAGTAGGTCTCTTTCCTCGAGCCAGACGGGACGGGGGTGGGGACCGAAGCCAACGACAGCTCAATCATCTGGGAAACGGCCGGACTCTCTCAGGAAGGCCAGCTTGCTGGGGGATATGCGAAGACGGCGGCTTAAAACCCGCGCGTTCGGAGCAGAAGACCCAGCCCCCAGATGATCACCACACCGTAAACATCCGGTGGTCTCCGGCGGGGCGGTTGTAGAAATACACGTCGCCGCGAAACACCATCGAGGCAATCCATGGTGTTCCAACTCCGACGGTATTAGGGCAACCGAGGGGCGAAGAAGTATCCCACCATCCCCTAAAACAAAACCTGGCAGTAGCTTAAAAATGCACAAAAAGTAATGTCAACTGATAAATATACATTACCCCAGGCGGGTACCGGAAGCTCCGGAGAATCCCGCCCTGCTACGGCAGGCCGTCCCATGGATTCTGGGAGGGACAATCAACCGACGAAAACGACCCATAGCTCAACAAGCGATGACGAGGAGCTACCATCGCGGAGACCAATGCCGAAAAGGCTGAGTACCACCACGTTTCCACCGTGGCGTGGTCCAATAAGCAGACTGACACATCAAAGCAGAGTGGAACGCCTCTAAATAGAAGCATCTGCATTGACTTGTGCTGGGACGAGGACAAAGCGAGATCCGTCAAGAAAAGAAAAATAACCCAAAAGTCCGAAAACACGAACAATGACCCGAAAAAAGCAGATCACAAAAAACCAAATAAGGTTAAAGATCTCATTAAAAAATAGAAGAAACATCAAGAGAGCTAACCAAACACGTAGCGAACAATAGCAACACCAAAAAAGAAATCAAAGAAGCAGTCTCGACGCCAACTAAACACAGCTGATATGCGGGCATTAATTAATTCCCTGACTTACAACCAAGGTCATATAGAAGAAGTAGAAAGTTATGAGATAGAGACCACAGAAATGTCGACACAAACCGAGAACAGTGCACGCACTTCACCCGAGCCATCTACAACGCGAGAGATTGCATGCCAAACCAATCTGGATGAGGAAGGGGAGGCATCCGATATTAGATTAAACTTTAACCACTGCCATGATCCACAATACCTACAAAACTTGTTGAAACTGGAATGGCCCACCCAGGCATATCACAAAACGGAACTGGCAACCGGAATCGGTGGGGTTTCCGATAAATCTTCCCATTGTAGAGGATATTGCCATACTTCCTTTTCAAGCTGATGCACAATTGGATGCCGGAATATACAAAATGGCTAGGACCAGATTCCCAGAGCTAATGTACCTGGAAGGAGACTCTGACGATGGCGAAATCACGTATATTACACAAACCACGAAGATGATGAAAAACAACAGAAAGACCGAAAAACACAGATACGTATTCAAATGCATCCTCAAAGACAATCATCCAAACTCCATTATCAGAGCTGTGGAAAACTTAGCACAAGCGATGATAGCAGAAAACAATGAGACCGTCGCCATTCCCTTGGTGTCAAATTTAGACGCAGAGAACATGCGAAAACTGACCGAAATTGCACTGGTGAAGACCCCAGTAAAGGTCATCATCTACTCCCCCGAAAGAAGTAGGATGGACAACATAGCTCCCAACAGCAAACCGAAGAAACCTAGTCCTGCGACAGGAAATAGAACATATTTTGTAAGGGGTAATGGCGTCAAATACTCAGATATGTTGAAGACCATCAAATAAGAAGTCCACCGACAAAATATTGGAACGGACATAAAATTAATAAGGGAATGAAAGAGGACAACCTTCTCCTAACTCTCGGGAAATAAACACCCGATGACGTGGAGCTAGAAAAGACTCTGAGAAATAGCTTCGGTACCGACAGAGTGCGGTCCAACGCACTGAGCAAACGGAAAATTTTCCACGTTAAAAACATCGACGGACTCACTTCAAAGGACGAGATTATACACACTATTACACATGCAACTAACTTAGACAGCGATAGCTTTGAGGTTACCAATGTCAGACCGAGCTACGGATGTTGCCAAATAGCTACGGTTCGCGCTACGAAACTGGCAGAAAACAGACTTACGACCCTCAAAACAATTCCTATTGGAATAATGAAATGCCATATTATCGAGCGCCAAGGGTCCGTAGGTGTAGGCGCTGCTGGGGATACGACCACTTGGAGCAGAAATGCACAGAAACAGACAGGAGGAACCTGTGTTACAAATGCGTAAGGAGGGACATAGTCCCAAAGAATGCAAAAACACAGCATACTGCCCTCATTACAAAAGAATGGCCATAGCGCAGGTGCTAAGGAATGTCCACACTTCAGAAGAACGGCAGGGTTGAGACCCCTCCGTAAGATGGCACCTCCTTTAGGACATGACAAAAACAGCCGCAGCCTTCAATAATAACGTACATAACTCAGACCACTCAGACAGACCAACTGCAACAGGGGGTACACAACAGCCCAATCGGAACACCACACAACTCGGAATACTTCCGATAAACGCTGATAGATCAGTTAGAACACATGATATGGCCTATGCAATAGCCATGCAGGAGAAAGCAGACATAATCGTGGCTAGGGAACCAAACCGGAAACATACCAAGTCACCCAGCAGATGGATATCTGATGCATGCCAGGACGTGGCGATTTACATATTAAACCGAAACGTAAAAGTGAGCAAAGTTGTAAAACTGGAAGGAGTGGTATACGGCTGCTACATCTCACCGAACATTGAAAACAATATGTACGAAACTCGCTTAAACAACCTTGAAAGTTTGGTCAGAACGGGAGCAAAAGAGGCTATAGTTCTCGGCGATTTCAACGCCAAATCAACAGAGTGGGGTTCACCAACCACTGACTACAGGGGGCAGTTGCTTTTGGAAACGGCGGCTGCGCTTGGCTTGACTGTCCAAAACAGAGGCGGGGAACCGACTTTTGTCAGACGCGCGTCCAAAAGCCATATAGACATAACACTGGCTTCACCAAAGTTGGGCAGGAGAATAAACAGATGGAAAATTCTTCACAACGAGACCTTCTCACCCCACAAATATATTCTATTTGTAGTTGACGCAAACATCAAGCCTAGGTCCACGCTAAAAGGCAAAGTTAAGATAGACGCAAAGAAGTTCAGAGAAGTCTTGAACAGTCACAGGCAAACAAGCAACATCGGGGGCATGAATCCAAAAGACCTAAACGAGCTAATCAAGCATACTCTGCAGATTAACAGAAACGCCTCCAGAAGCAATAACCGGAATAGTGTACCTTATTGGTGGACAGACGAAATAAAAACTCTTCGAGACAATTGCGTAGCTGAGCGGAGAAAGGCGACGAGAGCCAGAACAAGACACAAAGATGCAAATAGCATACAAGCCAAGTGGGAAGCCTATAAGGCCGCCAAAAAGCTGCTTGGCGCCAACTGTGCGACGAACTGAACAATAACTTGTGTGGACAAGGATACCAGACTGTTATGCGCTAAAAACCATGGTGCGCCTTTTGAGCTGACGACTGAGAAGAAAAAAGAGGTGGCGTCGGCACTCTTTCCGAGGAGAACGGAAACATTACCAGAAAGGCATGCGGGAGATGCTCCAAAAGAATTCACTGCAGAAGACCTAATGGAAGCAAGTTGCAAATTAAAAAGCGGAAAGGGTCCTGGACTAGACGGTATACCTACGGAAGCTGTTAAGAAACTTGTGGGTGCAATGCCAGAAGTACCGCTGGCAATACTCAACAGGGTGCTGCATAAACAAATCTTTCCGATGGAATGGAAATCCTCAAACCTCAAATCCTCGTACTAATACACAAGTCGGGGAAAACACCAGGAGATACCAACGCGTACAGACCGTTATGTCTCGATGATAGTATGGCTAAATTGTACGAGCATATGATTAAGAAAAGGCTAGAAGAAGAACTAGAAGGACTGGGTGGTCTGGCTCCGAACCAGTACGGGTTCATGAAGGGAAACGAGCGGTTGAGAGGGTACTGCGCATTGCTGCGGACGTAAAGTGCGGGCGATCTGTCCAGGGACACAGGTGGTGTCTGCTAGTGACGTTTGACGTAAAGAATGCTTTTAATTCTGCTTCTTGGCGGGAAATTCTCAACCAACTAGAAGAGAGAGGCGTCTCGCCTTATACTATCCTTATGTAAAAATTATGCAAGTTAACTTGGGCCGTTCAAGGAACGCACATGATCTGATGTTTGAGGATGCTCTGCAAAAAATGATGACATTGTGGTGGTGAGCGAATCAAATAAGAAAATTGCCTCTGGTACAAAGCGGTTGACGGACAGAACATCGGATGTAGCAATATGTCTTCCAAAGAGCAACGTGGTGGTAAATCGAATGACTAAGGGCGATGGGTACCTACTGCTGGAACTGGAGCGCTTTCTCATTGTTGCTGCATACGTCTCTTCCAACATAGGAATTGATGATTTCTGCGAAAAGATTGACCGAATTGTTGCTTATGCGGACGGCAGTAATCGCGGAAAACTGGAAATAATTTTAGGAGACTTGAATTCTAAATTCCCCCTCTGGGGATCCCCCCAGCAGGACAACAGGGGAGCTTACGTTGAGTCATGGTTGGCTCAGTTAAACTGGGTTGCTCTAAACAACGGAGAACCTACCTTTGTGAGGCACATATCCGAATCTCAAATAGATGTCACGTTGTGTCATGCAAATGTTGCTACCACGGTCTCCAACTGGACTGTGACATTCAACAACCCATATACGCACCACGGTACCATAATTTGCGATTGCGAAAGAAATGTTGCAAATGGCTGCTCGAATAGAAATTCTGGTAAAAATACGTTTTTCTGTCAGCGCTTCTGTGAAACCTTAAGACAGCTGGAGCAGTGTGAACCTCATGCGAACCTCTACACAAAAATAGTAAAAGCAACCAAAACAGCCATCTCTCGTAGTACAGACAATAGAGACAGTAGTCCATACTGGTGGTCTGCAGATATTGAGGCTGCCAGATCAGAATGCCTAGCGGCAAGAAGAGCAATTACACCCAAATAGACACCAACCGGGTGTGAGAAGGCAGACGAAGAAAAGAATGCTGGAGAGATGGCAGAATAGATGGACAGCGCATTCGAGCGGCGCTTTGTGGACTAGGGAGTTAATCACAAATATCACAAAGTGGGTCGAGTGTCGTCATAGGAAGACTAATTAATGGTTCACGCAATCTCTCATCGGTCATGGTTCTTTTGAAACATATCGATGCAGAATTTAAAAACGCATGAACGTCGGTGCCAAATGTGTGGAGTGGAGGATTCTCCAATGCATATGCTGCTGGAATGCAAAAGATGGGATGAAGCCAGGAATAACCTTAAGGAAATTGTTGGCCCTTTACAAGAATGCGCAGAGATTGTAGACAAAATGCTGGAAGATCCGGCATACTGGAAAAATATACCTTTGAAACAGACATCATGAAGACAAAAGAAGATCAGGATCGAGAAGCCTAAAGCTGAGTTTGGTGGCTTAGGTACTGTTTTTCACCGAATTATGGGCTAGATCTGCCTTTTCCGGTGCAAATCAGTTTTTGTCAGGATGGCGGATGAGAACTGCGTATGTCCCCGCCGGTGGAAGTGGTTTAGTGGGTAGTGGTGCAACTAGTGTGCCGAGCCCCACACACGGGAGGGCCGCCCAACAACATAACATCAAGGCCCTCTCATGGTGCGTAAATGCATTTGCCCATACCACCTAAAAAAAAAGTTAGGATAGGTTAGATTAGGTTAGGTTGAGTTCCGACAGGCACGGCGCACAGTGGTTAGCCGTAATGTTATTCGGCGGCCAAAAGAGATTTAAATATTATTTTTATATTTTATTTTATTCTATGCTGTTTTTTAGTAAACTTTTCTGTTAAATTAAAAATACTAAAAAAAAATTATTACATGCAAGAGCGCATGTGAAAGCATAGATTTTTCGCATTTAACATAGAACTTATTAAATTTCATTCTTGTTGTGTCTCAAAAAATTTGGGTTTTTATGTAATATTTGAAAAGCAACAATTATATTTTATTTTCTAAAACTGAATGACATCTCTTAATGTAATATAATACTTTTATTATACAATGTGATAAATTTATTTTATAGATTTTTAATGATATAATGTAATTATATGTTTTTTACAAAATAAGTATGTTATTTAAAAATGTACAAAATAGTTTGCGACGCTTTGCGACTCTCCAATTTTAGGATTGATGTAGTCTATAAGCTTTGGTCTTATGTATCAAAGTTTTGGCAGTTGCCGAAATTTGCCTATTTAGATTTTATAACGTATTTCAGTCAAGTGGGTCATGCGCGCCAATAAAACAAATGAATGCTGTTGGCGTGGACGTTGACAGATCTTGTTTTATTTGAATTAAATAAGATTGCTGTAGTACAACCAGTAAAAATCTATTGTGAAAATGTTAAAAGTTCGTAAAAAATATCTGTCGGATAATATTATTAGTTTAAACGGAAGTGAGGATAGGCTTTTTCGTAACCTAAAAGAACGGTTCAAAATTAGTACCGATGACTTCAAAATTGTGAAACGTACTTTACAGAGAGATTTTTTACCCAAGTTTAAACGTAAGTGGAAGCAAGTCAATAGAACTAAAGAACAATTCAACAAAAAGTTTAAACATTGGTTGGAAGGTGAAATAATATTTAAAACTACATCGACAGTTTCGACTTCCGCAGGAAGACCGACCAAAAAATTAGAGGAGTGTTCAGAAAGAAGTAAGCGCAGAAAGTTACCTAAACTGGAAGAAGTAAACAACATATCAATAGCAGAACTTCAAGGTTTATTGGAAAGAAAGAGAGATGAAGCAGAACTCGTTCGAGAAGTGCTTTCAATGGGAGCACATAAATTTAAAGAACAGTTTAATGAAGATAGTATTAAGCAATTTTCTCGAGATGACGCTTTGGTTTAATAACCGATGCGAATTTATCAAGGTATCAATATAATAGTATAAGAGAACAATGCTTATTAAGAAATGCCGATTTATTTCCCAGTTATAATCAAATTTTTCGAGCCAAATCTTATTGTTATCCTTTATTTATGAAAATTACTGAAAGGGGCGCTTCTATTACACTTCAACATCTTTTAGACCACACTATTAAAGGACTGTTGTTAACAACTGACGTACAAAATACAGTCCTAGGAATGAGCTCACAAGATCTTATGTTATACAGCAAATGGGGTTGCGATGGATCTTCGGGACATAGTGCATATAAACAAAATTTTAATAATCCAAATATATCAGACGAGTCAGTATTTATGGCATCTTTAGTTCCCCTTCAGCTAGTTACTTCGGAAAATGTAATCATTTGGAAAAATCCGCATCCCTCATCGTCTAACTACTGCAGACCGATATTTTTTGAATTTTTAAAGGAAACACCCGAAAATGTAATAGACATCGTTAATAATTATCAAAAACAGATTGACAACTTGAAAGAGACAATTCTCATTAAATTGCCAAGTTGTATTTGCAGTGCATCACAACTTATCTTTCACGATGATAGATGGAAAGATATGTCAAGTTTTAACAGAAACCTCATCTTCAGCATGTTGTCCGATATGTAAGGCAAAACCATCCGAAATGAACGACTTGGAAAAACTTCGAAATAAAAATGTAAATACCGATGCATATAAATATGGCCTTTCATCTTTACATGCTTTAATCCGGTTTATGGAATGTATCTTACATATATCATATCGTTTAGATTTTAAAAAGTGGAGTGCTAGCTCCAGTGTTCAAAAAGACCTTTTAAAAAACAAGAAAAAACGTGTTCAAATGGAACTTAAACAAAGACTTGGTATAAATGTTGACGGGCTGAGACAAGGAATTGGAAACTCAAACGATGGCAATACTGCTAGAAGATTTTTTAGAGATACTCAAATAGTTGCAGAAGGAACAGGAGTTGATGAAGAGCTCATTATCAGGTTCTCTACTGTACTTCAAGTTTTGATAAGCGGAAAAGCAATAAATGAAGAAGCCTTTGATAACTATGCTCAAAATACAGCAAACATTTTTGTATCGAAGTATCGATGGTTTTACATGCCTTCTTCAATCCATAAAATACTTTTACATGGGTGTGGTATAATACAATCTGCTTGTCTTCCGATTGAACAACTCAGCGAGGAAGCAGCGGAAGCAAGAAATAAAGATTTCAAAAAGTTTCGTCAATTTGGTTCAAGAAAATGCTCGCGAGTTGCCACTAATGAGGATATTCTACATTCTCTGCTAGTATCATCCGATCTGTACTTGACTAGTCTGAGAAACCGATGGAAAAAAACATGTCAGTTTTGAAATGAGCGAGGAAGCCACAAAACTTCTAATTTCATAAGTATGTAAATAAAATCATTTGTTTTCGAATTTTAAGTTAATTTAAACTCAAATTTGAGGAAATTAAATTATAATTTTTTATTATATTATCAAAACTTGTGTGTTTGCAAATTGTAAAGTTAAAGTAGTTTTTCATAAAACTTCTTGGTAACTTAGGAAAATATTTTTAAAACATTAAAAAAGAAAATAATAACTTGAATTTTTAGGTTATATTGGGTTTTTGTAAAATTCATTCTTCTCCGTGGAATTTTATAGTGAATTACTAAAATTGTGCATAATTTTTCTCTTTACCAACAGATAAAACAATATTTTCAACAAATTTCAGGGATCTGTACAAATTTTCACTTATTAAAAGTAGTGTTTTATATTATGACCGCAGGCGTCCATAAGACCGTACCACTGTGCGTTGCTGGGGTTTTTTTTTACTATATCGACTAAGGGTAGATATAGGAATAATATCCTGTCAAAAACTCAGAAAGGCCGGGTACTTTAAGGGAGTGAGGGTTAATTAAATGCGAGGTGGTGGAAAAATAAACCAAGTATTTTGTTTAAACATTTTTTAAGGGTTGAAAATGGACCGCTGCTGGGGGTTTTTTTCACTAAATCGACTAAGGGTAGATATAGGAATAATATCCTGTCAAAAACTCAGAAAGGCCGGGTACTTTAAGGGAGTGAGGGTTAATGAAATGGGAAATGGTAAGAAAAATAAACCAAGTATTTTGTTTAAACATTTTTTAAGGGTTGAACATCGACTGTTGCTGGGGGTTTTTTTCACTAAAAGGACTTAGTGTACTTATCTATTACATTCTGGAGAGACCTTTGAAATGCCGACTTTTAAGACCGACCCTTTTAAGGGACGTAAGGTGAATTAAATGAGCGCTGATTAAAATAGTAAGAATTTTTCTCTAAGTAGGATACATGTAGCTATCACATTCTTGGAAGACCTTGGAAAGCCCGACTCTTATTTTTTTATGGATGTATCGTAAAAAAAAAAACATTTTTGAAAGATAATTCAGTTGGTGGTTAAGTACGTTCGTATTGGCAACATTGCCTTCTTTGACCAGGAGCTTGTTGCAAGGCTCAGCGTTTTCTATTTTCACGCGTGATGTCTGTTTACATTAGATCCAGACACGGCCAGGACGGTGTTCTTTGATGTAAGCCGACGTATAAGAAGCCGAAGTCGTTGGAAACCGCCGAAAAATTGGCAAAGCCTATATAAAAATTGTCTAGAAAGAATAAGAGTCATATCGTATTATTTATTTCTTTTCCTCACGTCTTGTGGGTATGCTTTTGTTTTAACGTTTTTAGGCTTAGTTTAGTTGCTCTGAATATATCTGACAAAGTGGTTGAATTGGTTTTGTTAGCGAATATAAGAGCGACTTTCTAGCATTTCAATTTTTGATATTTGGAAATACGCAAGTTAACCCTGCACGATTTTGTAGATTAGATATTACGATTTACGAGTATTTCGTTTAGATCATAATTAGTTTTTTTTGATTTGTTTTTAATACCTGCATGTGGATAGTAGATTGTAGATTTTTTTTCGTTAATACTTTAAAGTTCAGTGTGTTTGTGCATGTTTACAGTTTTTTTATTGTTTGTTTGAGTTTGGTATTTGGTTGGCCATAAAGTGTCTACTAAGTAGTAGTAGTTTTTTATTATTGCATGTTTTGTGACTGTGTTTTTATTTTGTTTTTAATATGACTTCTCGTAAAATTAAAACGGATTTTCAAAAAATCGCGCGTTTGTTTAGTCAATCGGGGCATTCTTACAGTGATGCATGCAACTTGTCATTAGATTCTGAAATAATGCGACAAGCTGCTATTGATACTTACGGGGCGGACACGTACGAATATCGTAGAAATGTTAAACGGGTTTTGCTTAAAAATTCAGGGAAAATTAGGTTGTTTTTTATATTGCACGAAGAAACTTTTTCAAGCACTATTACGGGAACAGAAATTGTAGAAAAATCGGAAATTGTTGAAAAGGGTACCATTTTTTGCGCAAAAGAGAGACAGGAAAATAATTATCTCACGGATGACGAAATTGACGTGCCGCAATATGCGGAAAAAACATTCTTTGACGTACAACGGAAAAATTCAAATTCTGTCAAAATTTTACCTCAAAATGCAAAAAATATTTTTAATCCTTCAAATGAAAGCTTAAACAGTTATATTTGAAGGGAGTTTTTTTGTTTCCAAATGCGACCTCGAAGAAATGACATTTATTTGTGATGCAACGGGGCAGTTAATTCCAGAACGTGTTTATGTGTATTTTCTAAAGGAAAAAATAAAAGAAGTCAATAGCACGTGTCATTTTTTATTGCGGGCATTACTCTTGTAAAACATTTAAAGTTGTTTGCAATTTAATTAACCCTACAGTGACCGGTTTATACGAATTTAAGGTATATAGTTCTTCGTTTAATTTCTCACACACCGATAACTTAACGCGACAAGTAAGAGGAGTTGAAAGAAATTTAGTTGGAAAACTGTATTCTGATAAAAATATGTGTCGGAGTTGACTTTTGTGTTTAACATACGATTTTAAGTGGACTGTATTTAAATTAAACGATGCACATTAATAGGACTCACCTGCTCTTGTCGTTGTCACAAAAACTATCGGTACCGAAGCCAGACTATTTGAAGCGGCTGTACGACGCGTACTGCCGGATTTTGTCCGCATAAATGTGCATTAACGCGAAGAATTTGTACATAAAAAATTATACTGAATGCAAACATGAAAACCCCGAATTAGTTCATTCGATCAACAACAAGGAATAAAATAAAACTGTATGAGTTTCCAACATTCCGCCCACCATAAAACCTATGGTTGTGGTTTTATCCCAAAAAAAAAACATATAAATGAAATTAGGCAAAAGGAGAAAAGAAAAAAAAAAAAAAAAATAAACTAGATTACTAAATCAAGAAAAGGCAATAAGAGAAAGGTTATGTTTGCAAGTCATTGTCCTGGTAAAGGACAAAGCTTGACGACTGGACGCTGCAATAAACCGCCTTGTACCTTTAAGGTAACAACGCGAACAGTGCCGTCAGCACCTGGATGCACCTTGATCACCCGTCCTAATACCCATTGTTTAGGAGGCGTGCGCTCGTCTTTAATAAGAACCAACGTGTTTGGCTTAATGTTAGGCAGACGGGTTAGCCATTTAGAGCGCTGTTGCAAAGTATGCAAGTAATCTTGGTTCCAACGCTTCCAAAAATCAACATGCATCTTCTGCAGAAGCTGCCATCTATCCAAACGATTCAAAGGAATGTGTGTTACGTCTGGCTCGGGGAACCCCGTGAGTGGTTCCATTGTCAAGAAGTGACCAGGAGTAAGTGGAGACAAGTCATTTGGGTCATCACTAATAGGTGAAAGGGGACGTGAATTTAAAAGACACTCAATCTGGGTTAGCAGAGTGTAGAATTCTTCGTAGGTAAGAATTTGTTCGCCAGTAACACGATACAAATGACTTTTCACAGACTTAACTCCGGCTTCGCTGAGGCCGTTGAAATGAGGAGCACCTGGAGGGTTGAAATGCCACTTAATTGACAATTCCTTACAAGCCATTTGAGAAAAGGCAAGAAGCTGATTATACGCTCCTTTAAAGTTTGTTCCCTGGTCTGAATGAATTTCGGACACTCGACCTCTTCGCGCCATAAAACGGCGAAAGGCCGCTAGAAAGGTATCCGATGACAAATCGGAGGATAATTCCAAATGAATTGCCTTTGTACTGCAACATACAAAAAGACAAATATAGGCTTTAGTAGGTTTTCCTCCCCGATACCTTCCCATAGTAATGGAAAACGGTCCCGCATAGTCAAGACACACTTGAGAGAATGCTTTAACTTGGGTTAGTCTAAATGAAGGAAGATCGGCCATGAATGGCGCATAAGAGCGAGGTTTCATGCGAAAGCATTTGATACATTTAGATAGGCAGCGATAAATTGCGGAACGGGGAGATAATATCCAGAAATTCTGAATGATTAAATTGTGCAAAGTCTTCATTCCTGGATGAAAATTATCATTATGACTCTGTTCGATAATCAGTTCACATAATCTGTGATTTTTCGGTAATAAAACAGGAAATTTAGCATCTATAGATAACGAGGAGTTTCTAAGCCTGCCGCCCACCCTAAGGAGACCCACTTCGTCTATAAAAGGGGCCAACTTTCTAAAAGGTTTAGGTAAAGGGCTGTCATTACGACAGTTTTGTAGAATATTCGAAAAACTTTCTTCCTGGGCGTGTAATAGGAGCAGAACCATGGACCTTTGCATAGCATCCTTTGGAATAGTTTCCTGAAAGGAAGAAATCTGTCTTCTGGTGCGAGAAATAAACGTTAAAACGCAAGCAAGGACTCGTTGAACTTTTCGCAATGAGGAAAACTTAAACAGAAGATCTGTTAAAATAGAAGAATCAGCCTTGGTTACGTGAAGAGACAACTGTTTCTCCTCAGAAGATATTTCAGCGGTACCATCCGACACTACTGAGCGCTGAGTTGGCCACATATGACAAGGGTGAGTAAGAAATTCGGGACCCTTCCACCACAATTTATGCTCGAAAAGTTCTAGAGGAGTGAGACCTCTGGATGCGCAATCGGCTGGGTTCAGGTCCGTAGGAACGTATTTCCATGAAGAAGAAGGAATCAACTCTTGAATACGGGCCACTCGATTAGCCACAAATGTTTTCCATCTGTGTGGCGAACTAAGAATCCAAGCAAGAGTGACTTGTGAATCAGACCAAGCATATACTGCATCAATGGTGAGCAGCTTTTCATAAGAGGATATAACAAACGTTAGTAAGTCGGCTAATAAATAAGCGGCACATAGTTCGAGTCGAGGTAATGAAACTATTTTGAGTGGCGATACACGAGATTTGCCCGCTACCAAGGAGCATTCTGTTTGTCCGTTACTGGAAATTGACCTGAAATACACAGCACAACCGTAGCCGCAAGAACTCGCATCGCAAAATCCATGGACTTCCACACGCGTAGTTGATCCTAGGCACGACATAAGACGAGGAATGCGAATTTTAGAAATTTCAGGCAATTCAGAGGTTATTTTTTCCAAGTTTTTACAATTTCATGAGATGGTATTTCATCCCAATCAGATTTGGACAACCATAAAAGTTGCAAAATGCGCTTAGCAAGGAAAATCATTGGAGACAAAAACCCAACAGGATCAAATATTCTAGCAATTTGAGACAATATGTTCCGTTTTGTACAGGGTACGTTGATTGGAGTATAACAATATGAAAATATGTCATTTTGTGGATGCCATTGGAGACCTAAAACCTTTACAAAATTAGGACCATCACTATCAAAAGTCAATGGCATCTGTGGATCAATAGCTTTTACCGCAGATAATAATTCGGAGCAGTTGCTGGCCCATTTTCTCAATTCAAAACCTCCCTTTTCAAGCAAAGAGATCAGCTCTTGTTGTAATTTAAGAATGTCTTTCACTGATTCAGCACCAGCAACGCAGTCATCTACGTAGACCGATTCGTCTAAAACCTTGGCCGCTAGAGGATGATTATTTCGCTCAAAAGCGGCCAATTCTTTCAGGGTTCTTAAGGCTAAATAAGGCGCAGAAGATACTCCAAAAGTGACCCGATTTAAATGGTATTCCTTGATACTCTCATCGGTCGAAAAACGCCAAAGAAAACGTTGATATTTTCTATATTCTGGCTTGATCAGTATTTGGCAGTACATCTGTTTAATGTCGCAAACAAATACGTATGGGTATATTCGAAATCTTAACAAAATAGAGGACAAGTTTTGATGCAGTTTAGGTCCAGCAAACAGTGTATCATTCAAGCTTAAACCCGCGGTACCCTTTGCGCTAGCGTCGAAGACAACACGGAGTTTAGTAGAGACGCTGTCTGGTTTAAGCACACAATGATGTGGCAAATAAAATGCGGTTTTAGACTGATAATCTGAAGTAGAAACCTCGGAAATATATTCCTTTTCAATGTACTCTTTTATAAAATGTACGTATTTTAAATGAAGTTCAGGGTTCTTATGTAATCTAGACTCTAGATATGTAAATCGCCGAAGGGCTTGTGAGTATGTATCACCAAAGTTCGGGTCTGGATGTTTAAATGGAAGTGGAACTATGAATCTACCTGAAGCCTCACGAGTCAACAAGGAAGTGTAGATACTTTCACAACGCTGTTCATCAGGAGACAACAACTTCCTAGAAGTTGGCACTTCTTCCAGTTCCCAGAATTTTTTAAGTACTAGTTCCATATGAGGATTCAAAGAAACATGACAGCTTACGAGAGAAGAATTTGATGGTACATTTCCAGCTGGACCCTGTAAAATCCAACCAAAGATGGTTCTAATTGCAACAGGTTGACCTGCGTGACCAAAGATTTGACCAGATCGTAGTATATAAGGTACTAATTCTGCACCCAACAGAATATCTATGGAACTAGGGATTTGAAATTGAGGATCAGCTAGAGGTAAGTCTTGAATGTGCTGCCAATTGGTGGTATCAATTACCATTTTCGGTTGGTCTGAGCAGACTTTGGGTAAAAGAATGGCTTCAAATTCAAAACCTGGCTCAGATTTGCCAAAAGGCTTAATAATACAATGGGCTTTACCATAAGTCGGATTAGAAATTTGGTTATTGATGCCTTCAAGAGGAGTAGAGCACGGGTAACGCTTTAAGCCTAAACGATTGGCACAGCGTTCCGAAATGAAGTTGGCCATGCTAGCCGTATCAAGTAAAATTCGCGCCTTTTGATAATTCCCGAAAGCATCAAGAATTTCAACGATAGCGGTAGATAGTAAAATTGATCTTTGGTGCCCAAATGGCGAGGTGCACGAGAGTGCTGAAGCCGTTGAGGCAGTTTGAGAGTTTTGTACTCCATCAGAGTTTTGAGCTGCATCTGCAAGGTTATTTGAGGCTTGTGGGCCGTGAAAAGATGATGATTGAGAAGTTCCAGAATTTTGATTGTAAATTCTTGGAGAACCTAAATGAAGCAATGTGTGATGTTGTAAGTTACACATTTTACACCGCACTGTAGAAAGACAGTTACGTACAGTATGACGTGAACGCATACAGTTGACACACAAATTGTGACTCTTAACCAAAGCCAGTCGTTCGTGAGGTGATTTAGCTAAAAATAAAGAACATCGATACAAAGCATGAGACGCTGTACATAAGGGGCACTTTCGATCGACTGCATTTTGTTGGCCCTTATCTAAAACATTATTATTAAATAAAACATCGGTTCTATGAGTGTCTTTGAACTGATATTTGCTTCGGGGATTTTGATTAGCAACCTCAGATTTACCTTTAGAAGCAGGCGTCATGAACTCCACCGACTCCAAAGCCTTGCATTGATTATTCAAAAAAGTTGACAGCATAGCATATGTGGGAAACTCCACAGTACTATGTTCAATTTCAAAATCCATTCTGGTTTTTGTATCGAGTTTTTGTAAAAGTATATTGAAGATTATGAAATCCCACGAATTTGTATCAAAATTCAAACCTCTCAAAGAAGCAAGATTTTCAGAAAAGGTGTCAATTAACCGGCGAATATCTTTAGCCGTAGGCTTGAAGATGGGTTGTGTCAAATAAATTTCATTGAAATATGCAGTGGCTAAAACACGCTTATTTTGGAAACGAGTCTTCAAGGCATCATATGCTATCTGATAATTTGGGGCAGTTAACGGGATGGACTTGATTAAGTTGAGAGCATCAGCTTTAAGTGATGTCGTTAAATAATGAAACTTTTCTATGTCTGATAGAGTTGGGTTAGTATGAATAACACTGTTAAATAAGTCGTAGAATGCAGGCCATTGCTTCAAATTTCCATCGAAAACAGGTATGTTGATTTTTGGAAGTTTTGGAGTTAAAGTTGAAGTAAACTGCGTTGACGTTTCCTGCTGAGCAGTCTCAGACAATGTAAGTTCAAATTTTTTCCCTTTAACGTCATAAACATATTTATCTGCTAGACTTCGAATTTTATCTTCTAACTGAAATTCCGCGTCAGTTGAAATCAAAGAAACAATGGAGTTATGATACTCTCTAAACTCATCATGAATAGAGTCGACAAATTCCAATCTTGCAAACAAGTTTTGCTTATAAAACTGATCCTCGGTATTATTCACCGCATAATTATAAATTTCTGACAATCTTTGTAATGACACTTTACGTCGCAGTCTAAGTTTATTCAGTTCGACAATGATATCTGCATCCGTCATTTTAGCTTATTGTTATTACTATACAAATTTAAATCAGATTTATATTTTAAATTGGTTTAAGAAATTGTCGACCCAAACTGAAAGTATACTACAAACTTGGTTTTTATCGCACGCAGATAAGCTAAAAATAGCCCAAACCCCAAATGCCTAAAATGCCCGAATGTACGGGTGATCAAGTGTACAGCAAAAAGGTGTTCAAGTTGTTTTAAAGTAAAATAATAACGACGTACAAATCACAAAATGCAGATGAGTTGCTCAAAAATGTTTGTTGTGTGACGATTTTGCCAAGCAATTAGTAATTCTGAAGAGAAATGAGCTAATTGTTGGATATAAGTAATGTAATACTAATTAGATATTTCTGAAGAGAAATGAACTAATTCGAGAAAATATCCGGCTCGAAGTGGCCAAAATGTCGGAGTTGACTTTTGTGTTTAACATACGATTTTAAGTGGACTGTATTTAAATTAAACGATGCACATTAATAGGACTCACCTGCTCTTGTCGTTGTCACAAAAACTATCGGTACCGAAGCCAGACTATTTGAAGCGGCTGTACGACGCGTACTGCCGGATTTTGTCCGCATAAATGTGCATTAACGCGAAGAATTTGTACATAAAAAATTATACTGAATGCAAACATGAAAACCCCGAATTAGTTCATTCGATCAACAACAAGGAATAAAATAAAACTGTATGAGTTTCCAACACTTACCTAAGTATTTTTTTCCTTACTTTGTTTAACTGTTTAACTTTTCGATAGGTTTTTTTAGCATCTGGAAATATTAATTAGCAGAAATATAGTACTGTAATTAAATATTTGCAGAATTGAGGAGCATACAGGGTGTCCAAGAAAAAAAAACAAAAATATTGTTATCTAGGACTAGGAAACACAAGAGTGAGTCTCTGGAAATATTAATTAGCAAGGCAGATATCGAAGGAGGATTTTTTTGTACATGTATTGAAATAGTTGTACTAAAGTAGTTTTACTGCTACTTTTAGAGTATTTTTACTGAAATAATCAAAACAAAACAGTCAAATTGTTCTCTTATTTTTTTTCTTAAGAAAGCATTTTTAGGCTTTAATTCTTCCCTCAAATTTTAAGTTCCTTTCTATTCTAATTTGAGGTCTAACAACTACTTTAACTTTGACATAAAAAGATCAGAATGTGTAAACGTTTTCTGTTTAATTTAACTTTAAATAAAACCTAAAGCAACAACATTCAGGAAATTGGCTAATATGCATTCCGTCTTCAATTGGGCGGAATTGGGTGGCAATTCGACATTTCTCCTGCCCGAACTATGGCGACATACGATGCCGTTTCAGGTTTATGCATTCAGAAACTATGTCAGACCAATATAAGACCCTTCATTTGTGACGCTATTTATTCGAGAGTTCTAATAAAGTGTGTTTTAGAACTAAAGTTAATGAGTATTGCCTCGGGCGCCACCTGGTTTGAATAAAGTATTTAGAGTTTTCGAAATGTGAACCAGGAAACACAATTCGTATGCCTTGGTAGCTTTTAAACAGCTGGAGACAGAGTTCCCGTCAATCTGTGGTAACAGTGGTTCAGGTGGTGACAACGCTAATAAAAGCCAAAAGTACCAATCAACTAACGTATATTCTCTTTGCTTAACTTAAAACGCCAGCAAAATTAACTAAACCAATTAATTATTTAAATAAGGGTTCCTTAAATCCCCCCTCCCCTTAATTAGATAAGAACGAGAGTGCGAGTGTGCAACTTAGTTATGGTACGGGTCGGATGCGATGCAAGACAGGTCAACGGTGTAATGCAGAAAGTTAAAAGCCACGCAATGCAATGAATGTTACAGGTACAAGATGATTCAAAGTTAATTACGGGGACAATGCAGGTCTACGTTTACAATTAAGCAATTAACCGTCCTAGTGCAAACAAAGTTACGGTGTCACGGGTCGGTAAAAGAGTCGGCAGGGTGTACTGCTGAAACCACCCGGTCTATACGAGCCTTGTAGTGGTTCCTGTCGGCAACAGGATTTAGAAACTTACTTCCTACGCCCGGTCTAGCGAACCATGTAGCGTAGTCAACAAAAGAGAGGGCCAGGACGTGCGGCCGGACTGTTAACTGTCACAAACGCCCGGTCTATCGAGCCATGTAGCGTTTGTGTTGAATGCGGAACTAACGTGTAGCGCCCGGTCTTGTCGAGCCTCGACGCTACGAAATTAATAGGGCCGTAAAATGGCCGGACTGGGGAGTGCCACAAACGCCCGGTCTATCGAACCATGTAGCGTTTGTGTGAAGCCTGCAGAAAACAGCAGTACGGGGTGAAGAGGCGGTTCGGTACTAACGAGTAGTCCCGGTAACAAGGGGGGAACACCCGGTCTATCGAGCCTCGGTGTTCAAATAACAGGTACACAGTGCACTAGGAGGGCTAGCCACCAAACAGGTATACTTACTATGGTGCGGCGGTGCTGCTGGGAGGTTGAGATGTTGCTTGGGAAAGCTGGCGATCTCAACAGACCACGAACTGGCGGCGCACGCCAGTTTTATAGACAGTCCGGTTCCCCACTTTCGGGTAATGGGAAACACGGCCCTACTCGAGTGACGCGTACAGAACCGCAGTACTGCAGGAAAACGGTACGCTCCGGCCAACCTAACCGGCTATGTCAACTCGCGAATCTTAATTACAAGGAAAGCCGCAAACCATTAATTCCCTATTACGCGCTATCATACTGCAGCGTTGTTGTAAACCCTGTAATTCTACCAATTGTTTCCAACAAGAACGGTAAAAATCCGACTGACGGATACTGAGAAAAATATAATAACTTAAAAATACGGCTTATCGTATTTTGGCAAAGTACTAGCACTGGTTACTTGACTAAACGGCTACTATTAATAGATCATTTATCTGCAATTCGCCGCAGAACAAACGGCACTAACGGACGGATCAGAAAACAAAACAAAAATTATTCGTAACTTCGTTTGATTGAAATAAAATTTATCAAGCCCCCAGGAGTTGACGAAATAAGAAATTTAAATGTGTTACACTTTTTATATTTCGACCAAGTTGCTTGATTTTGTTTCTCAAAGCAGTCAATAATGGATTGTACACTTCTGTACCTGTAGCGAAAAGATATTGGTAAAGTTTTTTTAATTGCATAACAGGTTCAGGCCAGAAAATTAATTGTTGAGCAATGTTAGCCATCTGAGGTATTGTTGAAGTAAACACTCTTTGTACATTTGAAGATGACAGAGAAAAGTCATCAGCCAAACGTTCATAAGCATCATTTTGCCTAATTTTTTTTAAACATAATAAAATATCAACTTCTGTCACTTTACAAATATTTGAAAGTAATGTGACTTAATTATATGTTTCTGGTGGAAGGCCAAAATAAAATCTAGATTTTTGCTCTAATAAAATCACGGTGCTCCTTTTTCTTTCCATTGGAGGAACTGTAAATTTGCCATGTCCTGAATTGCCAGATTGGGATGGAAGAAACTCATCACAAGTTGAATTCAAACTTAAAGTTGAACTGTTTGAAGTCCAACTGCTCAAAGAAGACTGAAATACTTCAACAGCAACTTCTGGATCCAGTGGCTTACGCACGGACTGATCTTTTGATCTCATAGGTGAAGTGGCAATGCTGAAAATAGATTTAGAGGGCGGCAGACCATTCGACCCTGAAACTAGACCGGTGTCAGACCCTAGGTTTTGGACCCCGGTGATTCTTTTAAGCCAATCAGATTTCACCTAGGTTGCTTAGTAACGGTTGCTAGGGTTGATATCTCAAAAACGGTAAGTGATGGAATTTTTCTGATAGCACCATTAGACTCTACGTGCCCAACCATGTAAAGTGACGTATATGTCATTTTTCAAAATGGTCGCCATCTTGGAGAACCCGTTGCTAGGGTACCCGTATCTGTCAAACGGTAAACAAAGTCGCACTTTTGACACCGGATTTGGAATCTAGAGCTCAGACTAGGCCCCCGGAGCGTTTTTGAAAAATTTTAGCACTTCCGGTTTAGGCTACAGGCCCATAGCAACCGTTGCTATGGAGCGGTATTTCGGAACCTATGGGACCTAAAATTTTTTCGACCCCAGATTTGGGTTCCTAGGGTGGGCTTTCCATTTGACAGAAAAATTTTCAAAATCCAAGATGGCGGCTGGACTTGGCAACGGTAACTAAGGTGTTTGTAGGCCAAACGGTAAACAAAATGTATTGGCAACTTTGCAGGGATGTATAGAGGGAAAATAAAGAGGGGGAGTCATGGAGACCAAAAAAATTCTATCGCCCTTGGTAACGGTTGCTATGTATGATATCTCGAGAACCGTTTTAGATGGATTTTTTCTGATTGCAGATTTGGAATCTGGGGACCACATGGGTACCCAATGTGAAATTAAAAAAATTTAAAATGGCCGTTTTCCCCGAGAACCCGTTTTTCGGGTACCAGTGTACCGGTCAAACGGTGAGTCGCGTATGAGATTTTATGACAGATTCGAGTTCGGCAGGTCCCAGTTAGTCTATGGTAAAATTTTCAGATTTTTAACTGCAGTGGTTCCGGAGATAAAAATTGTGGTACCCGAGGTCAAAATTTTCCATCTTGGAACCCATGGGGAAAAAAAATGTTTTCATTCCGGATTTAGTTTCTAGGGACCCCATAGATACTGAAAGTGAAATAAAAAAAAATTAAAAATTATTCAAACTGTTCTTTTAATTAGGAACCCTGTTGTTGGGTACCAGTAAACATGTCGAACGGTGAGTCGCGTCTCAGATTTTATGACAGATTTGAGTTTGGCAGGTCAGAGTTAGTCTATGATGAAAATATCAGATTTTTAACTGCAGTGGTTCCGGAGATAAAAATTGTGGTACCAAAAGTGACAATTTTCTATCTTGGAACCCATGGGGAAAAAAAATGTTTTCATTCCGGATTTAGTATCTAGGGACCCCATAGATACCCAAAGTGAATTTAAAAAAAATTAAAATGGCCGCCTTCTCCAGGAACCCATTTGTGGGGTACCAGTAAACATGTCGAACGGTGAGTCGGAGCCCAGATTTGGTACCAGATTTCGATTTAGTAGGTCCGAATTAGTCAAAGTCTAAAATGTCAGTCTTTTATCGTTGATGGTTCCCGAGAAAAAAATTATGGTACCCGTAGCTAGGATTTTCTATCTTGGAACCTATGGGGAAATTTTTTTTTTATTCCGGATTTCTAGTATCTAGGGACCCCATAGATACCCAAAGTGAATTTTGAAAAAAATAAAATGGCCGCTTTCTCCAGGAACCCATTTGTGGGGTACCAGTAAACTTGACAAATTGTAAGCTGCAGCTTAGATCAAAGACTGGATTTCGAATTTGTAGGTTCGAATGAGCTTACGATTAAAAAATCAGATTTTTAGCATCAATGGTTCCGGAGATATGGTTCATGGTACCTGTCGCTAGGATTTTTATTTCGGAACCTATGGGAGCTAAAATTTTTCTGATTGCAGATTTGGATTCAGCAGGTCCGAATTAGTCTATGATGTGAATTTCGTTGAGGTAGTACCAAAATTATGGTACTCATATATGGAACCCATCGAGCGGTCCAAAAAATTCTCATTTGGACAAAAATTTTGTGCATCGGTTCATTCAATCGTGAAAAAGTCAGTTATTTAAAACATTTACTATAGACACATAATAGGATTATAGATAGCCAATGAATGGGGCTATCTATTGGTGAAAACTGCGCACTGCTAAGTTGTACCGTTTGGCCGCTAGAGGGCGTCAGTTGACTTAAAATGTTCGGACATTTTCTTAAATATCTCAGAAATGGTTCAATTGATCGAGTTGAAAATTTTATTGGGTGTGGACCTCGATGAGACACCATTTTTTTGTAAAATGTACCGTTTTTTTATAAAAAAATAAAAACTAAAATTTTGAAATTTTTCAAAGGGGTGGGATCCCTAGGATTTTTTCGGAAAATATTTTGAATTTTTAATTTTGATTTTGACTGTGCAAAGACCTTTGGATTGGTAGTAGAAAAATAACTTATAATGTCAAAGTGACAGATTGGCTTTAATAAGGGAGCTATGACGTAAAATGTGCGTAAAAATGGGTTTTTTTAGGTTAACTCGGAAATGGTACCACTTATTGTCAATCTGACGTCAGATTTGGATTCAACAGATTTGAATTAGTATATGATCTGAATTTCATAGAGATAGTACCCATATTATGGTACTCTTATATGGTTGGTACCCTATTGAATAAGAGACATTTTCGGACATTTTCTTAAATATCTCGGAAACAGTTTAATTTAAGAAACTGAAATTTTTATTGTACATGTATCTGAATATGGCGCAACTTTTTTCATATGTACACTTTTTCCGAAAAATGTACCGTTTTTTTTATAAAAAATTATAAACTGAAAATTATAAAATTTTAAATGCTATTTTTGTAGGTTATTTTGGAAATTTCTGTTGAAAGATATTAAAGTATGTACATTAATTTAAATTTTTAAAAAAAAAAAAATGTATTTTACAAAAGCGACTTTTTTAACGAATGATGTTTGTAGGGCGAGCGCAGCGAAAATTTGAATACCAATTTTTTTTGCATACAAAAATTTTAAAAAAGCTGTAAAAACCATAAAAAATTCAAATGCCATGCCAATTGTATGTGTTATTTTAGCCGATAATTAAAAAAGTTTTGCTGTTGAAAGGTATTAAAGTATACAAAAAATGTAAATTTACATTAATTTAAATTTTTAGCAAAAAAAAAAATAAAAAAGTTTTTATGTGGCGCCGGGTATTGACCCCACTACCAAGAGCGTACGATTCCACAGCGGTGTCATTGCGCCACAAGCATTACATTTACTTATTTACTAAAACGTGGTTAAAACCGGCGTGCTGTGTAACACTGATTTTTTTTTGTTTTTTTGGCCTGGAAAATATGTCTATCGTATGGAACACGTGAAAATAGAACGTTTTTCACTCTCGGTATTTTTTCGACAAGTGCACCGTTTTCGAGTAAATGAGTGGTTTGTGTGAAAAAAAGTGAAAAAATCGTAGTTTGATGGTAGTCTATCCGATTTTTACCGTATGTAGAAAGATTTTTGCGTATGAATGTGACACCTATTCAATGAAACAGATCGAGGTCAAGCTTTTTTCACTCTTGACATTTTGTCGAAAAATGCACCGTTTTCGAATAAATGACAAATTTATGTCGGACAGAAAGTCAAAATTGGGCGGTGCCGACGTGCATCGAGATGGTCCGAGCGACGTCACGGAAACAAAAGCCGTTAGCCGCCGTTAGCGAACTGTAACGGTTTTTTCAGTTTCGTTCACGTCGGTCCGTGAATTTCCGTTCGGTTTTTCCGGGATTTTTCCGCGAAAATTGCGCGTTTATTGTTTTAAAGTGCTGTGTTGGTGTAGGGCCTTTGTATTATCCACCTGGATTAGTTTTTTTTCGTCAAAGGTTGGTGATTTTCGGTTATTTTTTGGTCGACTTTTTTATTTCAACTCCAATTGCATTTTTAACCCCAAAATCGGATTCAGCACGACGAAATACTCAATTAAATCTATTTTTTGTGCCAAAATTCCGATTTTTGATTTTG
The DNA here is from genome assembly GCA_018691245.2 of Ips nitidus. Taxonomy (NCBI): domain Eukaryota; kingdom Metazoa; phylum Arthropoda; class Insecta; order Coleoptera; family Curculionidae; genus Ips; species Ips nitidus. The sequence goes on from CM042794.1 coordinate 76,213, forward strand.
AATTTATGGCCATTTTTTCGATTTTTTGGGGGTGCACGAACCGTGCGCGTAGCATTTCGGTTATTTCAACTCTAATTGCATTTTTGACTTCAAAATCGGTTTTAACTCGACGAAATACTCAATTAAATCTATTTTTTGTGCCAAAATTCCGATTTTTGATTTTGAATTTATGGCCATTTTTTCGATTTTTTGGGGGTGCACAAACCGTGCGCGTAGCGTCTCGGTTATTTCAACTCTAATTGCGTTTTTGACTTCAAATTCGGTTTCAATTCGACGGAATGCTTAATTAGTAACCAGTTTTTTTTTTTTAATTCGATTTTTTGCTTAAAATTTTGACAAAAATTAATAGTGTTGCGGGGTGGGGGGAAGAGTATATGCACAAATTACTTTCAAAATTGGTTATATCCTGTACAATATAACTAAATTAAGCTTATTTATCTGTGTTTTTTTTTGAAAAAGTGAGTAGTTTTCAAGTAAATGAGTATTTTTCGTCCTTATGACGTCACGTGACTGTGTTTTTTAATCATAGAAAATGTGTCAATAGTAGTTTGAATAGCTTTAGACAGTTTGTAGGCAAGTTAACACTGTAGTTGTTGTTGTTCAATTTAGTTGTAAACAAAGTCAGTAAAGTAGCAGTTTTGTGTTTATTAGTCTAATATCTAACGTAATTAATGTAAATTTGTCATTATTTGATTTGTCCTGTCACATAACCTCAAACATTCTGTCATAAAATCTAACCTAATTCAACTACTCTGTTCAACTACTACAAACAAAGGAAAAATCGTTATTTTAATATTAAATTAAACCAATCCAGAGATGTCCGATTACCTTTGTCCACGTTTTCATATTCCTTTTCTATTTAGTCAATTTTTAGTTAGTCATTTTTTGTCTTATATACCTACCTAAGTATATATTATGATTATTTATAGTTATACATAGGTTATACCTACCTATATAATATTAGTCAAGTGTAGGCTAATTTAATTTCACTGATTTAAGCTTAATTAAGGTGTATTTATATGGTGTACAATAATAAGTTATCATTTAATGGGGTAAGTTTTCAAGGGTTATAGTTTTTAAGAGATTTTATGATAAAACTCAGGACAATTACGTTTTTCCCAACATTTAAAACGTGTCTAGATGCTTTTGCGAAATTTTGCAATTTCTAAAGTCACTTATAATTGCTTTACATCATCAAAACTGTCATTTTAACTGTTTTGTGTTCTACAATCGATATGCACCACTAAAACTGTCTTTTTGACTGTTTTTTAACATTTTCAAAATGTGTGTTTTTTTTGACAAAAAAATATACCATTAAAACTGTCATTTTAACTGTTTTTAACTTTTTCAAAAATTTAAAAAAGTGTTTTTTTGATTAAAATTAATTCTATTAAATTTTTAAAGTGTTCTGCAATTGATTTGCACCATTAAAATTGTCATTTTAACTGTTTTTAACTTTTTCAAAAATTTAAAAAAAGTGTTTTTTTGATTAAAATTAATTCTATTAAATTTTTAAAGTGTTCTGCAATTGTTTTGCACTATTAAAACTGTCATTTTAACTGTTTTTAACTTTTTTTAAAAATGTTCAAAAACTTAAAAAGTGTGTTTTTTTGATAAAAATCGATTTAATTCAATTTTTATAGTGTTCTACAATCGATCTGCTTTATTAAAATTGTCATTTTGACTAATTTTTTTAATTTTTAAAATTTTCAAAAATTTAAAAAAGGTGTTTTTTTGATTAAAATTAATTCTATTAAATTTTTAAAGTGTTCTGCAATTGTTTTGCACCATTAAAACTGTCATTTTAACTGTTTTTAACTTTTTTTAAAAATGTTCAAAAACTTAAAAAGTGTGTTTTTTTGATAAAAATCGATTTAATTCAATTTTTATAGTGTTCTACAATCTATCTGCTTTATTAAAATTGTCATTTTGACTAATTTTTTTAATTTTTAAAATTTTTCAAAAATTCAAAATATATGTTTTTTTGATTAAAATGAATTCTATTTAATTTTTAAAGTGTTCTGCAATCATTTGGCACCATTTAAACTGTCATTTTAACTGTTTTTAACTTTTTCAAAAAATTAAAAAGTGTGTTTTTTTGATAAAAATCGATTTAATTCAATTTTTATAGTGTTCTACAATCTATCTGCTTTATTAAAATTGTCATTTTGACTAATTTTTTCAATTTTCAAAATTTTTCAAAAATTCAAAATATATGTTTTTTTGATTAAAATGAATTCTATTTAATTTTTAAAGTGTTCTGCAATCATTTGGCACCATTTAAACTGTCATTTTAACTGTTTTTAACTTTTTCAAAAAATTAAAAAGTGTGTTTTTTTGATAAAAATCGATTTTATTCAATTTTTATAGTGTTCTGCAATCATTTTGCATCATTAAAACTGTCATTTTATTTTTTTTGTTTTTAAAATTTTCAAAAATTTTCAAAAAGTGTGATTTTTTGATAAAAATCGATTTAATTCAATTTTTATAGTGTTCTACAATCGATTTGCTTTATTAAAACTGTCATTTTGACTAATTTTTTCAACTTTTTTTCAAAAATTTAAAAAGTGTTTTCTTTTTAAAATTAATTTTATTAATTTTTAAAGTGTTTTGCAATCATTTAGCTATCATTAAAACTGTCATTTTAACTGTTTTTAACATTTTTAAAAATTTTCAAAAAGTGTGTTTTTTTGATAAAAATTGATTTTTTTTATAAAAATCGATTTTAGGGTTCAGGATTCGAATTTATACTGTTCTACAATCGATTTTATTTGCTTTATTAAAACTGTCATTTTGACTTGAGTCATTTTTTGGAAGATAATTTACAATTTGTATTAAAACATTTGAACATATTTGTTTTTTTGATAAAAAATGATTGTATTCAATTTTTATAGTGTTCTGCAATCATTTTGCATCCTTAAAACTGTAATTTTAACTGTTTTTAACATTTTCAAAAATTTTCAAAGAGTGTGTTTTTTTGATAAAAATTAATTCTATTTTTAAAGTCATCTACAATTGATTCGCACAATTAAAACTGTCATTCTGACTGTTTTTTTTTTTTTTAATTTTGAAAAATTTTAAAATTATTTTTAAATTAATTTAAACATCTTCAGAACGGTTATTTTTTACGGAAACGAAACGTGTTTAGGCATTGTTTTGAGTGGAACGAGAAAACGTAATTTTTCAATTGAGGCAGTGGTTTTTTTAGAAAAGAGGGAATTTTTGGGAAATTTTAACAACGACCACGAGCGCCATTAACAGTTCCTAAGGCAACTTAGGGTGATGCTCGAGCGGTTCGATTGGGAGCGCCGCATCCTGCGAGTGGCCTTGGAGCGATTTGATTGGAATCGTCGTCGAGAACTCCAGGTAGTATTACATCGGATGGAAGAGTTGCCGCGTGAGTTGCATGTTTTGCTTACGCCTCTCGATTATGTGGGATTGATGAGGGAATTGCGCGTGGTACTGGAACGTTGCGTCGAAAGACCGCGTCAACTATGCGTAATTCTAAATCGTGCGGATGTGTTGTCCAATTCATCGGTTCGACCGCTGTCTTTTCAAAATAATGATGACAATAATGTAATTTTGGTAATTGACGATGACGACGTCGTAACAGCAACGGAACCGATATTGGTTGACGCGTCCGTACCATCATCGCCACCACCACCACCACCATCTCCTGTCGAGTATATTGTTGTTACACCTGATTTACCAGTTTTGTCCCCAGTTTCGTCAGCAACGTCGTCGTCACAAGGTTCATCTGCGTCTCCTGTTTTTGCAGCGGAACGACGGGAACGTGTTCACGCTCCCGATCCAATCACACGAACTTACAGACAAGCCATAACTGTGGGCACGCGTCTCGATGCCGAGTCCCGTGTTGCAGTTTACAATGTGGGCGACTTAACAAAACGGTGTTTGTTGTGTTCAGCCGTGGGCTTTGAACAAGAAAAATCTGTCGGCAAAGAGTTTTGCTGTAAGAGTGGCGATGTTGTGTTACCGCCGTTGGGTTCATGTCCCCGCGAGATGTTTGAATATCTCACGGACGATTCACCGATGGCCGTTCAATTTCGGAACAACGTCCGTACAATAAACAGTTTATTTGCTATGGCATCGTTCAAATCGACTGTTCCTACCGATGTTCATCCGGAAGGAGTGAGTGGTCATGATGTTTTACGATTTGCGGACAGATTTACCACTATACTCACGCCATTCCGGTTCGTCTTTTTGCAGCAGACAATAGTAATGGTCAAGTAACGGTAAATAATAGCCAGCAGGTTAGGGACGACACCATTACTCTCAAACTTAATCAGTATTATTTCGTTGACTCGAATAATGCTGTCAATCGAATTAAATTAAACGAATTTTCAATTTTGCACAATGGCGGCAAATTGTTTCAACAGTACGTAGTGGACGCTTATGTCAAAGTGGAGGCGAACGAGCTGTGGTGGCATAAAACACACCAGCTATTTAGACGGCGAGCCAGTTACGGTAGTTTGTTAAGGTACTTGGAGACAAGGGCAAACGCAGCTGGTACGGATTATCGAGTTGGGTCAATTTTCATTTTGCCTGCGTCGTCGAGACGTGGAATGCGTTTCACGAATCGCCAGTACCTCGATGCGATTAATGTAATAGCAAGACATGGCAAGCCGGATCTCTTTATCACGTTTACGACGAACCCGAATTGGCCAGAGATCCAAAACAACCTCGCTTACAAACAGAAATGGCCAAACCGTCCTGATTTGGTTTGTCGCGCATTCCACATTAGATTAGCCGAGTTTATGGACGATATCGTCAAGAAACAATTGTACGGTACCGTCCATAACTATTTCTACACGATAGAATTTCAAAAACGAGGCTTGCCTCATGCTCACATTTTGGTGACGTTTTTACCGCGCGACAAACTAAACAGCCGTGAGCGCGTCGACGATGTCGTTTCAGCCGAGATACCGGACTATCAAGTTGAACCGATTTTGTATAGAACGGTAGCCGACTTTTATCTGCATACAAAGTGTAGAGGACCGACCCGCGACCCAAACGTTACCTGTTTGAGAGCCGACGGTACCTGCAAAAAGTATTTTCCAAAGGCCCTACGGGAGGTGACTAATTTAAATTATAACGCTTCAACGGTCAAAGATGGACGCCCTGAATATCGTCGACGTCGCAACAAACACATGATCATTTCGAACAACATTACGTACACGAATGCCGACAGCGTGCCTTACAATCGTTACGCTGCACTCAAATATAAGAGTCACATCAATTTTGAGTGCGTCGGATTCTTGGCATCCGTCAAGTATCTGTACAAATACGTGACGAAGGGTGAGGACATGTGTCGCATGGAAGCGAAAAATGAAGTCGATCGCACTATAAATTGGGACGAGATTAGTAATTACCTAGACTGTAGGTATGTCAGTTCAATGGAGGCGTATTGGCGCCTGTTCCAATTTAAGATGAGCGATCAAAGTCATTCGGTTGTATGTCTGCCTGTTCACCTTGAGGACCAGCAGACCATCGAGTACGAGGAGGACGAGGACGCGGAACAGATTTTGCTCCGTGCCACCATCGACACCAAACTCACGGCTTACTTTAAGCTAAACCAAATGGAGGGAGCGCCACGTGATTTATTTTATAGGGAAATCCCAGAAAATTACACGTGGAACGCAAAGCGCGGTCAATGGCAATCACGTGTTTATAATCGTACGGTGGTTGGCGTTGTCGTGGACGTAAAATCAACGCACAACGATGAATTGTACTGTTGCGTACACTGTTGCAACATGTGCGTGCCTGCCGATCATTTGTCGAACTGCGCACTATCCGTGCATTTGATTCGGACAGTGCTCAGTTTGAAACTATCGTGTGTGGGCCAATCTTATGTGGTCAATGTTTTAGTCCAATGCAAGTTTCCGCACAAGATTGCCGACTTGTGAACAGTGATGACAACACCAGTAGCAACAATAACAACAACAACCGCCACAGGGTCAACATCAACAGTACAAGTGATATAGTCCGTAGTAGCAGTGGTACCGCAAGTAGGAGTAACGGAAGTGACGGAACCGCAAGTGGTGAAACAGGTTGTGATGAAGGGGACGAAAGTGGTGGCGGCGGCGGAGGGAGTTGCCGTAGTTGTAGTTACAACTGCTGTGACTACCTCCACCATCACGACCACGACCAACATCACAACTTTGACCACAACAACGATGGCTATTACTACTATTACTCCTTCTTCCGATGCTACTACCACTACCACCAGTATTCCTCTCACAAATACTGTTGATGATGTTGCTGGGGCGACTGCGGCTGATGCACAAGCTGCTACTGATGCTGCCCATGATGATAATTATGCCGACGAAAGTAATCGTGAACGGATTGATTGGGAGGAATATTGCTCTAAATACTGTGTTAGAACAGCTTGCCATCTACCGTCGTGTAGTATTTGCCATTTTACGGCGTAAAAATTTACTAGGCAATGGTGATGCGTGTTTCCATGTTGTGTTAGTGGTTAGTATCGCAACGTCTCCACCGATTTGGTAAGTCCGATGACGACGACGACAAAGAGGACAGAGACAATAACGTTCGTGCCACACCAACCAACACATCCAATCATGTATTGCCACCGATGCCTGTGTTTGCGATTGCCAGAATTTGTTTGATATTGACGGACTGGCACGGTAAAACCTGTTTATATAATGTTTTAAATGCTCGATTAAAGTCGATCCGGGTTTATACATGGATTGACAGTGTTGGCGGTGGCGTGGACGGGAATTGCAGCATCTCTTATTATGGACGGCATGACGTGCCACAAAGCCTTCCGGATCGGCTGGGACCTCAACGAAACGTCCACAGTGGGCTGGCCCGTTGAGCACAATCGCAGCAAGCGGTTGGCTGAAGATGACGTCATCTTTTGGGATAAAGTGTCAATGGCCAGTCGATTTGCTTTGGAGGCCGTCGATCGATATTTGCGAGACATTTCGCGCTCCCAGGTACAGTTCGGCGGCAAAGTGATTGTGTTTGGCTGTGACTTTCGTCAAGCCTTGCCTATTGTGATGCGTGAACATGGGAATGCAATGTCGATACTGGATCGATCAGTTTTAAGTAGTTTCCTCTGGCATTACGTGATGCCAGGCAAGCAGAGTCTTTCTGAAAATTTGAGAGCTAGATCTAACACCACCACAACCTGTAGTAGAAGCGATTCCACCAGCCACAGAACATGTCCTCGCCAATATTGTACCCGGAGCAGCAGCAGCAGCAGCAGCAACAGCTCAACTCACCACCAACAATGACGAACAAGAACGAAATGACCTGTATGTGCCCGTTGATGTTCTCAATGGCATCAATATGTCCAATTTGCCGCCGCATGATTGGCTGTTAAAAGTGGCTGTTAAAAGTAGTGATGTTGTTGCGTAACATCGATTTGGGTAACGGACAGTGTAATGGATGCAGGTTGTTGGTACGAAAAATGCAGGATCAATTGCTCGAATTGAAAACATTGACTGGACCGCCTAAGGGGAAAATAGTTTGGCTACCACGTATGGTATTGCGCAGTACCGTTCCAGAATTGATTTCGCCCATACAGCGAACTTAATTCCCGGTACGCCTTGCATTTGCTATGACGGTTAACAAGTCGCAAGGACAAACTGTTAGGCGGGTAGGGATTGCGCTCACCAGTCCCTGCTTTGTTCACGGCCAGTTGTATGTCGCTATGTCACAAGCCGGCGATCCAGCACAGGTTCGAATTTTCGTGGGGCCGCATCCGATGCAAGGTCCTTTCACATTCCCAACCACCGTGCTCACAACGCGGAATGTGCTGCACCGCGAAGTGTTTACGGTAAGACCGGATCCGCCTGTAGTCGTATACATATAATATACGCACAAGCGCTCATCAAAACGTCAATGCTGTCGTCATCAGTCCCGATGGTGGCGATGTGGTTGATGGTGATGGTAGTAATGATCGTGGACTACCACGATTATTGTCGCTGCCACAATTATTTTTGATGCCACCACCCATCGCCCTAAAACCGAGAGCGCCGTCACGAAAAAAGCGAAAAAACGAACCGAAAACCTATTTGCCACCACCACCACAATCATCACAGGCCGGCATGCATAAAGTGTCAAGTCACACGACAGTGACGAAGAACTGAGTGAGGCGCACCTGGTGCAAATTGCAAAGGACAAATTTTTCAACCCCATTTGTCCACATCTCACCGATGTGGAGTTGGAAATGCGCAAACCCGTCGCTGATATGCCTGGCACCTCAAACATGATTAGTGATGGACTGACAGAGGATCAGAGTATTTTAAATTGATACGTAAGTGTAGACGAATTTGGTCTAACTAGACAATTTTAAATCTTTTATAAAACAAAACCAATTTAAAGTGTTTTCAGAATGGTGTGGTCAATCTGAAATTGGGTACGTTTTTCAGATGGTCTCGCACTTACAGTCGGTAGGTGTTTTAAATTGACCCAAAAAAAATTGTTTGCTAATCTAAGTTAGTTTTAGATGCGCATAAGTTCCCCTCTGGTCTCTGTTGTTCATATAGGAAACAAGAATATCATCAAAAAAACCAAAAAAAAAAAATATACAGTATCTAAAGTTTACTTAGAAATTTGCTCGTAATATAACATTTCGATTCAACTTTACATACTGTATATTTGCCCAAAAAAACGTATAAAAAAACCAAAAAAATTAAAAAAACAAAAAACCTTAAAAAAACACAAGTGTCTAAAGTGGTACTAAAACACTTAAATCTGGACATTTAAGTGTACCTAATCACTTTAAATACTAAAAAACACCCACACAAAATCGACATAAAGTGTTCAGAGTTTAACGTACCCATTTTTTTCAATTTCTCAATTCATTCAATTTTTGAAATTTAAATGTTTTATGTTGACAAATACTTTAGTGTAATTCAAGTACTGTAATAGTATGAAAATTACACTGGGGTAACAGAAAGATATAGATAAGTTTTAGGTGAAATATTTATTTACCTATTTTGAATCTAAAAGGTACCCTTTCATGGAGCTGTGTGACCTTGACGTGGGTGGAAGGGCTTAGTAGATGAATGTGCTGTCTGCATTTATTTTGCATGCAACAACATTGATTGAAGCCAAGAACAGCTCAAAGTGTTTTTCTTACATATTGTTACGGTCTGGGCCTACTATGCTCGATACTGGACGAAACCGATGCGCCGCAATATCTGGCCGGGCGCGTATTAAAGTAGGCCACAGTTAGGAAGCGCCGCCTAGAAGATTCTTGAATGGTCAAGGCAACCCGCGAAGCGTTTCGCGGTCATTCTAGAACGTGGTTTACGAATATAAAAGAAGCGGCGTCGTCGACGAGTTAGTCGTCGTGTAGTAGTGAATTTGGGAACGCGGTAAACTTTAAATAGCGGAATAATTGTGGAATTGTGGTAGTGTTTTTAGTAGCTGTGTTAATTATTGTACGGAGTGTTTTGAAGTGTAATAAATTTATTAATCGTTGAGTTAAATTGACTTTGTGTGAACCCACGAGAAAAACGTAACAATTGGTGTCAGAAGTGCGATCAGACTTTAGTGCGACGTGAATTGGAACTAAACTTCGGGTTAAAGACTTGTGTTCAGAACCGGACTAGAGATTTTCGGAACAGTGGTGTGTTAAATTTATTTTATGCCAATAACAAGACGTCAAAGTGCAAACATGGAGGCCCAACTTGCAGCTATTATGGCAATGCTTGAAAAACGAGAAGAAAGAATTCGACAACAAGAAAAGGAAGCACAAGAAAGGATTCGACAACGAGAAGAAAGAATTCGTCAACAAGAAAAGGAAGAACAAGAAAGAATTCGACAACAAGAAAAGGAAGAACAAGAAAGGATTCGACAACGAGAAGAAAGAATTCGTCAACAAGAAAAGGAAGAACAAGAAAGAATTCGACAACAAGAAAAGGAAGAACAAGAAAGGATTCGACAACGAGAAGAAAGAATTCGTCAACAAGAAAAGGAAGAACAAGAAAGGATTCGACAACAAGAAGAAAGAATACGACAACAAGACAAAGAAGAAGAAGAAAGAATTCGACAACAAGACAAAGAAGAAGACAGAGAGCTATTGAAAGTTCTAGCGGGGACCAAGACAGAATTCCAAGAGTATATAACCCATAGTCTCAATAAAATTCAGAATGATGTTCGGGAGGACATTAATAAAATTCAGAATGATCTCAAAATAAAGCTACGCGACTTAGAGCGGAAAATTGACAGCAGAAGAGTCAACTCTACAGTGGTCACCGGAAACGGGCTCAACAAGATCAAGCCTCCCACATACGACGGTCAAACTTCATGGGCAATGTACCAACTCCAATTTGAGGCCGCTGCAAATGCAAATGGATGGAGTAACGAGGAAATGGCTGTAGCACTAATAGTGGCATTACGAGGACCTGCATTGGAGCTGTTACAGACTCTGCCTATCGCCCAACGAAGCAACTATGAAGCATTAGTAGCTGCATTAGAACGTCGTTATGGGGATCAACATAAGAAAGGACTGTATCGAACGCAATTAATGGCAAGACAGCAGAAAACTGGTGAAAATCTAGAAGAGTTTGAAAGCGAAATTCGTCGCCTTGTGCATCTGGCTTACCCAGCCGTCCCGGATGAAATCCAAGAAGAACTTGTGGCACAGTATTTTGTAGATGGGATTCGAGATCCGGAGGTAAAGAAATGGCTGAAGATGTTCAAAGGGAGCAACAACAGCGAATTACTGGTTCGAGCGCTGGAAGTGGAAGCTGCGTGCAATGACTTTCAGCCAGAGACTATTCAAGAGGAGAGAGAACCGCCAGCCGATCATGTTGCTACATCAATAAATAAAATTGAATCAATGTTCGGCCAATTAGTGCAACAAATGGCAGCATTAGGTAATGGTCAGACCACACAGTTAGAACGATCACGTCCTATCACTAGAGTGGAATGTTATCGATGTGGGCGCAAAGGACACTATAGAAGGAATTGCAGACAGCGGTCTTGTTCTCCAAACCCGCAGTGCCGACGAAATCAGGACATTAGAACAAATCACCGGAACTCTTCTGCTAAAAGAAATATTACATGTTATATTTGTGGACGTAAAGGACATTACCAATGGAATTGCAGTCAGCAGTCTCGTTTACCGACCCCGCAGAACTGGCGTAACCAGGAGCAGGAAATGAAGAACCCGGAAGGACATTTACCGCGATATGTAGAGGATCGTCAAGCTTTGGATAGTGACTTAAGGTATCGGAAAGGACAAATTCATAATGGTTGGAGGATTGGTCAAATCGCGATGGTGACAGATAAAGAGGCTACAAAAAGAATGAAGAGCTGCGTTTCTAAGGAGGACATATTGAAAGGACAGCGCTCAGACTCTGATTTGAAAGTAATCAGAAGATGGTTGGAGAAGGATTTGAAACCAGATTGGCAACAGATTTCCAGATATGGACCAACAGTAAGGGGTTACTGGTTGCAGTGGAATTCGCTTCGACTGCGAGATGACTTAATTACTCGCAAATGGGAAAGTCCAGACGGAAAACGCTTTGTTTACCAAACAATAGTGCCCAATTCCTGCAAAGAGAATGTGCTGCGAGAACTACATGACAGTCGCGGAGGAGGACACTTTGGAGTAAACCAGACTTTGGCTAGAATAAGAGATCGGTTTTACTGGATTAACTTCAGAAAGGACGTTGAGGAATGGTGTAAACGGTGTGACCAGTGTTCGTTACAGAAGGGATCCATCACAATTCGGGAACTCGAGAGAGAGAAGATGAAACCAAACAACGACCGTATGAAGATGGCACTGGACCACAGACCAGCTGGTGGCAATTATAAGGAAGATGATGCTGTGTGGATGTTTCAACCCAGGAGGAACAAAGGATTTAGTCAAAGATGGCAACGACACTGGGAGGGACCTTACAATGTGGTAAAACGATTAAACGACGTCGTATACAGAGTCCATCGCAGCCCCAAAGGCAAGATGAAAATTGTCCATCTGGACAGACTCAAGAAATACCAGGGATTAGATGAAGCGGATCGGGACGATCAGCTTTAAGAGGGGGGCAGTGTTACGGTCTGGGCCTACTATGCTCGATACTGGACGAAACCGATGCGCCGCAATATCTGGCCGGGCGCGTATTAAAGTAGGCCACAGTTAGGAAGCGCCGCCTAGAAGATTCTTGAATGGTCAAGGCAACCCGCGAAGCGTTTCGCGGTCATTCTAGAACGTGGTTTACGAATATAAAAGAAGCGGCGTCGTCGACGAGTTAGTCGTCGTGTAGTAGTGAATTTGGGAACGCGGTAAACTTTAAATAGCGGAATAATTGTGGAATTGTGGTAGTGTTTTTAGTAGCTGTGTTAATTATTGTACGGAGTGTTTTGAAGTGTAATAAATTTATTAATCGTTGAGTTAAATTGACTTTGTGTGAACCCACGAGAAAAACGTAACAATATTTAAAAGTACTATTGTAATTTTTTGTTAGTTTCAGGTCAACTTTATGATGACGACGACGACGACGATGTTGAACAAAGGTTCCTTTCAGAACCATCACATGATTAATTACAGAAATTCGTTTGTCCTTAATTTTCTTATCACGTTTCAGGTATAAAAAGTATGCATAAAATTTACTTTTTGGTTACAAAACCGGTCCGGTGGGGGATTCCTATGTTTTTTGTTTCATCTATTCAAAATATAAAAAGTTTGCGATCTAACCAAAAAATTTCTTCTTTTTGGTATTTTTAAAGTTGAAATTAACCATCTTTCAAGGTCATTAGTTATGAATATGTTTACGGAATTTAGTATAAACCAATATAATGCATTACAGACTTTCAGGTTACAACAAGAAAATGCGCTTATGATTATGAATTAAGTCCATCACATGATTAATTACCGAAATTCGTTTGTAGTCAATCCATCACATTTCGTTTCAGGTATATGTTATTTCCCAGTGGTGGATGGCATCACTCACACTCAGATTGTGGACTCCTCCCACTTTTTAGTTTGACCAATGAGAGCCAAACTGATTATTTCTTTCATTTAACTAGGAGCCGATAAAATTCAAGGAACCTTTGAAGTTCCACCATTAAAAACCGTAAAATATCCATTATTTCCTTAATTTTACTAAGTCCATAAACTTAAAAAACCTTTTTAGTTCGACCAATGAGAGCCGTTCCAAACTGATTATATCCTTTATTGTTCTAGATGCCAATAAGATTTAAGGAACCTTTGTAGTTCCATCATTGAACGCCGCAAAATATTCATTACTTCCTTCATTTTACTAGGAGTCAATAAAACCTGTTCTTTTAGACCAATGAGAACCGTTCCAAACTATTTATTTCCTTCATTTTACAATAAGCCAATAGGGTTCAAGGAACCTTTGTACCACCATTGAAAACCGTAAAATATTCATGATTCCCTTAATTTTACTAGGAGTCAATAAAACCTGTTCTTTTAGACCAATGAGAGCCGTTCCAAACTGATTATTTCCTTCATTGTACTAGATGCCAATAAGATTCACGGAACCTTTAAAGCTCCAACATTGAAAGCCGTAAAATATTCATTATTTCCTTTATTTCACTAGGAGTCAATAAAATTCAGGAAACCTTTCTAGCTAGACCAACGAGAGCCATTCCAAAGTGATTAAATCCTTTATTTTACTGGGAGCCCATAAATTTAAAGAACTTTTTTAGTTCGACCACTGAGAGCCCTTCCAAACTGATTACTTCCTTCATTTTACTAGGGGTCCATAAACTTAAAGAACCTTTCTAATTCTACCAATAAGAGCCATTCCAAACTGATTAAATCCTTCATTTTACTGGGAGCCCATAAATTTAAAGAACTTTTTTAGTTCGACCATTGAGAGCCGTTCCAAACTAATTATTTCCTTCATTGTACTAGATGCCAATAAGATTCAAGGAACGTTTGTAGTTCCATCATTGCACGCCGTAAAATATTCATTACTTCCTTCATTTTACTAGGAGTCAATAAAATTAAAGAAACCATTCTTGCTAAACCAACGAGAGCCATTCCAAACTGATTGTTTTCTTCATTTTACTGGGAGTCTATAAACTTAAAGACACTTTTTAATTCGACCAATGAGAGCCAAACTGATTATTTCCTTCATTTAACTAGGAGTCGATAAAATTCAAGGAACCTTTGTAGTGCCACCATTAAAAACCGTAAATAATTCATTATTTCCTTAATTTTACTAGGAGTCAATAAAACCTGTTCTTTTAGACCAAAGAACCGTTCCAAACTGTTTATTTCCTTCATTTCACAAGGAGCCAATAGGCTTCAAGGAACCTTTGTACCACCATTGAAAGCCGTAAGATATTCATTATTTCCTTTATTTTACTAGGAGTGAATAAAATTAAAAAAACCTTTTTTGTTCGACCAATGAGAGCCGTTCCAAACTGATTATTTCCTTCCTTGTTCTAGATGCAAATCAGATTCAAGAAACCTTTGAGGATCCACTATTGAAAGACGTAAAATATTGTAACATAGACATTACACTAGGTGCCGTTACCTTCAGTTGCCCCGGTCTCCCCCAGTACCATGTTTGTGTCAGCAGGATTGGAGAATTGGGGTCATGATGTGAGTATAAATACGGTACCAAAAGCACGTACAGATCACTGATCTCTGGGTTAGTCTGGGTATGCCTATTGTGTAACGTAATCGTGGAGCAGTAGGTGACCAAGTGCCACACCCTAGATCAGCCCTAGCAAAGGAAATAGTGTGGGCGCGCAGCTTAAGTTGCCGTTCCAACTTACCTCCCTTTGTTAGGTTCTCCACGTCTTTGCCGGCTCGGTGAATGCCCTCGGACCTAAGTCTAGGGTTCATTCACCACCGCTAAAGCGTTGCCCCCCGTGTACCTTTACCTAGAAGCCAGATCACGTCATGATCCCCGCCATCTTAGCCATCTGGGGGTAAGATTATCGTCTAGACATTAAGGCACTATTACATAATAAAGAGTGGGTTACCTGTGGAAACCTGAGTATTCTTCCCCCTCAACCAACCCTTAACGTGACATGGTGGAGGCGCCTCGTTTCATCCCCGTCTGCTAATCTCCAAATTGGTGGACACACCCTCGCAGACGCAGTTAACGGCGCAGGAGAAAGGGAATGAATAAAGGGTACAATTTGAGATCCGCAAAACCCGACAGTCCATTTGCACCAAGGCACAGAAGTTCAAGTGTTGGGAACTTTCAGGACCAAAAAAATACAGAAGGGTCACCAAGATATCTCACCCTGACCTTGGTACGACAGAAAGACGCAACGGAAGCAGGGAAAAGTGACGAGGACAGAGAAATCATAACAATACGCAATCAAGCAAATTCAGAGGAGATAAACAAGGGCTCAGGCAAACTCACCGACGCAATGGCAAACACCACGATTTCCACGGTGGAAACAGGGGAAAAAACGCCCGCTTTGCCACAATTTATCAGCCCCCCAACTTTCAACCCCTGCAAAGACTCAGCACAATCTTTTATAGCGACATATGACCGAATGGCAGTGGCCAACAATTGGAATGATGCCCTGAAGATTCTGTACTTTCAGTCTTTCCTGCAGGGGGCGGCAAGTTTATGGTACACAGAATATAAAGAAGGCCACCCGGACAGTAACTGGCCTCTCATATGTCAGGCTTTTAAAAAGGAATTCGACGACGACAACAGCAGCCTGCGCCTGCTGGCAAAAGTTCGAGAGAGAACACAAGACCCATCAGAACCCACAAGGAACTATTTCTACGACCTAAGGGTCCGCTACGAGGAATACAAGCGTAATATCGATTTTGGGGAATTTCAGGAGATCTTTCAAGGGGGTCTAACAACCGAAGCCAAAGCTAGGTACTACTGGCTCACACACTTTCCCAACCAGCCTCCTAGTTCACTAGAAGAAATCAAATTATTATGCATCACAATGGACAACGCCCCCATAGAAGCACCCCCACGGCCCTCTACACCCACGTTCCAGCCACAACGGCGGGTATATGATAGCTCAAACTTTGGGGAACCGGCACGGTACGAAACCCGCCGCCCAAGCTACAGAGACGCACCCACATTCCGTCCACAGCGTCAGGCATACGATAATTCCAGCTTGACAAGGGCAGGAAGATACGAACACCGCCGCCCTTTCACAAGGGAAAAAACCCCGCCACCTCCCAGAAGGGAATATGATACAAGGCGCACCCCCCCGCCGCAAAGGCGTTACTCGGGCACGAGATAACAGGCCCACGTGCTACCGGTGTGGTAAAATTGAACACTTCGCCGCAGCCTGCAGAAGCAGGCCGCAGCACCCAAACGACAATGGGTGGCAAAACTGAGTCCCGTCACCCTCTCCACTTGGGGGCCCACGTGCAACAAGGTATTAACGATCAACGTTATTTTAAATGGATTCTTTATACCAGCAATAATAGACACCGGGGCGGAGCTGAACATAGTAAGCGATCGCCTAATAGAAAACAAGCAAAGAAGCACAAGATACTCCACCCTCCTGCTCACGGCAGGGGGCCAGAAAATCCCCAGCCTGGGGGAAACGAAAACATCACTAGAAATAGTAGGGAACCACGTAGGAAAATGGGAAATACGAGCTACCATACTAAGAAACCCACCCCAACCACTCATCTTGGGAATGGAATTCTTGGAGGATACAAAGGCGACAATTGACATGGCAAAGAAAACGTTAACACTTGAAGAAGGGTTGACCATAAGTTTCAGCCATCAAACAAAAGGCAGCAAGCATCAAGACGCAGACTGTCTATCGCGCAACCCCGCCCTACATATAGATAATATGGAAATCGAGGAATTAGATGACGTGCCCACCTTCACCATCTCGACAATGAAGATGGACGAACTACAAAACAGAGACAAGGATCTAAGGGAATTAAAAGAAGTAATCATAGACCCTGAAAATAGCAACAGCGACGCAATAACGCGACGAAAGGCAAAGAATTTCAGGGTAAAGAACAACATATTTGTTGTTCAAAGCCACCACAGATCATCAGGGTAAAGGACAACATATTTGTTGTTCAAAGCCACCACAGATAAGGACGGCTTAGAATATGCGCTCGTAATACCACGGGCACTAAGGGAGGAAGTGCTATGGGAAGCCCACAACGCACCCACAAGTGGTCACATGGGTATGACCAAAACTCTGAGTAGACTAAGTCCAAAATACTACTGGGACAGCATGGTGAAGGATGTGCACAAATACATCCGGGGATGCAGGGATTGCCAAGCAAGGAAAGGACCCTCAAACAGAAAACCCCTAGGGCTACTACAGCCTATTCAAGTGGGACAAGTGTTTGATCAGCTGGGAATAGATCTGTTGGGTCCTTTTCGAAAAAGCAGTCTGGGAAAAACAACCATTGTGGTGGTAACCGACTACGCTACTAGGTACGCGATAACTGCAGCTCTACCCAATGGCAAGGCAGGGCCGGTAGCAAAATTCTTGCTAGAAAAAGTGCTCTTAATACATGGTGTGCCCCGCACTATTCTGAGCGACAGAGGAAAGGTTTTCCAGTCCGAGATAGTGCAAGAGCTTCAACAAATAATGGGCATCCAAAGCACCTTCACCACAGCATATCACCCGTCGTGCAATGGGCTAACGGAAAGGTTGAACAAAACATTAGCCGACATGCTGTCGCTGTATTGCAATACAGAACAAACGGACTGGTGTTCATACCTCCCCTTCGTTACCTTCGCGTACAACACGGCGAAACAAGAAACGACGCAATTCACGCCCTTCGAATTAATATTTGCACGAAGCCCGACGCTGCCATTGGATGCTGCTTGGATAAAGAAACGAGCGTAAACGCCAAAGAGTTAAGGGAAAAAGGGTTAATGATAAGAGCGTTGGCCGTAGACAATATTCAGAAAAAACAAGGGAAAGACAAGGAACTCTACGACTCTAAGCATAGAGAGGGGGAATATGAAGTCGGAGATAGAGTAAAAATATTCATACCAATAAGAAAAGTGGGCAAGAGCGAGAAATTGTTGTTAAGGTGGTTTGGGCCATATAGAGTTACAAAAAAAATAAGCGAGGTAAATTACGAGGTAAAGCAAGAGGGAGGCAGAAAAACTGATGTGGTACACATAGGCAGAATACTACCATTCTATGACGAATGGACATTGGGGGACATATCAGAAGAAGAAGAAGAGGGGGATGATGAGGAACACAGGGCGCCCAAATCCTCGTAGCGGTAGTAGCAGTACAAAAAAGGGTAGACAATTCAGAGTAAGGGAAATTAGTAAGGTAGTAGAACATAATTATCGTTAATGAATACATAACACAGTTTGAAAAAATATAAACATATTTTTCCATGATACCAGGCCACACTGCAACAACGCCACCTAGCACACAACCCAGACACCGGACCGAGACGAACCACCGGCCAGTAAACACTGAGTAGCGGCCAAGGATGCTGGAACGTTCGGACAAACCCTCGGGCGCACAATGTGATTAGTGGCTTAGATTATAAGACTTTTGATAAATAAAGGATTCGTTCCACCACATAAACCCACCTATTAGTATATAAGCGATGTTAGAATTGTACAGTTAGGGTATCTTAGTGTCCGGGGCGAACACTTTGTAGGGGAGGGGCATGTAACATAGACATTACACTAGGTGCCGTTACCTTCAGTTGCCCCGGTCTCCCCCAGTACCATGTTTGTGTCAGCAGGATTGGAGAATTGGGGTCATGATGTGAGTATAAATACGGTACCAAAAGCACGTACAGATCACTGATCTCTGGGTTAGTCTGGGTATGCCTATTGTGTAACGTAATCGTGGAGCAGTAGGTGACCAAGTGCCACACCCTAGATCAGCCCTAGCAAAGGAAATAGTGTGGGCGCGCAGCTTAAGTTGCCGTTCCAACTTACCTCCCTTTGTTAGGTTCTCCACGTCTTTGCCGGCTCGGTGAATGCCCTTGGACCTAAGTCTAGGGTTCATTCACCACCGCTAAAGCGTTGCCCCCCGTGTACCTTTACCTAGAAGCCAGATCACGTCATGATCCCCGCCATCTTAGCCATCTGGGGGTAAGATTATCGTCTAGACATTAAGGCACTATTACATAATAAAGAGTGGGTTACCTGTGGAAACCTGAGTATTCTTCCCCCTCAACCAACCCTTAACGTGACATGGTGGAGGCGCCTCGTTTCATCCCCGTCTGCTAATCTCCAAATTGGTGGACACAACCCTCGCAGACGCAGTTAACGGCGCAGGAGAAAGGGAATGAATAAAGGGTACAATTGAGATCCGCAAAACCCGACAGTCCATTTGCACCAAGGCACAGAAGTTCAAGTGTTGGGAACTTTCAGGACCAAAAAAATACAGAAGGGTCACCAAGATATCTCACACCTGACCTTGGTACGACAGAAAGACGCAACGGAAGCAGGGAAAAGTGACGAGGACAGAGAAATCATAACAATACGCAATCAAGCAAATTCAGAGAGATAAACAAGGGCTCAGGCAAACTCACCGACGCAATGGCAAACACCACGATTTCCACGGTGGAAACAGGGGAAAAAAACGCCCGCTTTGCCACAATTTATATCAGCCCCCCAACTTTCAACCCCTGCAAAGACTCAGCACAATCTTTTTATAGCGACATATGACCGAATGGCAGTGGCCAACAATTGGAATGATGCCCTGAAGATTCTGTACTTTCAGTCCTTTCTCTGCAGGGGGCGGCAAGTTTATGGTACACAGAATATAAAGAAGGCCACCCGGACAGTAACTGGCCTCTCATATGTCAGGCTTTTAAAAAGGAATTCGACGACGACAACAGCAGCCTGCGCCTGCTGGCAAAAGTTCGAGAGAGAACACAAGACCCATCAGAACCCACAAGGAACTATTTCTACGACCTAAGGGTCCGCTACGAGGAATACAAGCGTAATATCGATTTTGGGGAATTTCAGGAGATCTTTCAAGGGGGTCCTAACAACCGAAGCCAAAGCTAGGTACTACTGGCTCACACACTTTCCCAACCAGCCTCCTAGTTCACTAGAAGAAATCAAATTATTATGCATCACAATGGACAACGCCCCCATAGAAGCACCCCCACGGCCCTCTACACCCACGTTTCCAGCCACAACGGCGGGTATATGATAGCTCAAACTTTGGGGAACCGGCACGGTACGAAACCCGCCGCCCAAGCTACAGAGACGCACCCACATTCCGTCCACAGCGTCAGGCATACGATAATTCCAGCTTGACAAGGGCAGGAAGATACGAACACCGCCGCCCTTTCACAGGGAAAAAACCCCGCCACCTCCCAGAAGGGAATATGATACAAGGCGCACCCCCCCGCCGCAAAGGCGGTTACTCGGGCACGAGATAACAGGCCCACGTGCTACCGGTGTGGTAAAATTGAACACTTCGCCGCAGCCTGCAGAAGCAGGCCGCAGCACCCAAACGACAATGGGTGGCAAAACTGAGTCCCGTCACCCTCTCCACTTGGGGGCCCACGTGCAACAAGGTATTAACGATCAACGTTATTTTAAATGGAGTTCTTTATACCAGCAATAATAGTCACCGGGGCGGGGCGGAGCTGAACATAGTAAGCGATCGCCTAATAGAAAACAAGCAAAGAAGCACAAGATACTCCACCCTCCTGCTCACGGCAGGGGGCCAGGAAAATCCCCAGCCTGGGGGAAACGAAAACATCACTAGAAATAGTAGGGAACCACGTAGGAAAATGGGAAATACGAGCTACACATACTAAGAAACCCACCCCAACCCACTCATCTTGGGAATGGAATTCTTGGAGGATACAAAGGCGACAATTGACATGGCAAAGAAAACGTTAACACTTGAAGAAGGGTTGACCATAAGTTTCAGCCATCAAACAAAAGGCAGCAAGCATCAAGACGCAGACTGTCTATCGCGCAACCCCGCCCTACATATAGATAATATGGAAATCGAGGAATTAGATGACGTGCCCACCTTCACCATCTCGACAATGAAGATGGACGAACTACAAAACAGAGACAAGGATCTAAGGGAATTAAAAGAAGTAATCATAGACCCTGAAAATAGCAACAGCGACGCAATAACGCGACGAAAGGCAAAGAATTTCAGGGTAAAGGACAACATATTATACAAAGCCACCACAGATAAGGACGGCTTAGAATATGCGCTCGTAATACCACGGGCACTAAGGGAGGAAGTGCTATGGGAAGCCCACAACGCACCCACAAGTGTTCCACATGGGTATGAACCAAAACTCTGAGTAGACTAAGTCCAAAATACTACTGGGACAGCATGGTGAAGGATGTGCACAAATACATCCGGGGATGCAGGGATTGCAAAGCAAGGAAAGGACCTCAAACAGAAAACCCCTAGGGGCTACTACAGCCTATTCAAGTGGGACAAGTGTTTGATCAGCTGGGAATAGATCTGTTGGGTCCTTTTCGAAAAAGCAGTCTGGGAAAAACAACCATTGTGGTGGTAACCGACTACGCTACTAGGTACGCGATAACTGCAGCTCTACCCAATGGCAAGGCAGGGCCGGTAGCAAAATTCTTGCTAGAAAAAGTGCTCTTAATACATGGTGTGCCCCGCACTATTCTGAGCGACAGAGAAAAGGTTTTCCAGTCCGAGATAGTGCAAGAGCTTCAACAAATAATGGGCATCCAAAGCACCTTCACCACAGCATATCACCCGTCGTGCAATGGGCTAACGGAAAGGTTGAACAAAACATTAGCCGACATGCTGTCGCTGTATTGCAATACAGAACAAACGGACTGGTGTTCATACCTCCCCTTCGTTACCTTCGCGTACAACACGGCGAAACAAGAAACGACGCAATTCACGCCCTTCGAATTAATATTTGCACGAAGCCCGACGCTGCCATTGGATGCTGCTTGGATAAAGAAACGAGCGTAAACGCCAAAGAGTTAAGGGAAAAAGCGTTAATGATAAGAGCGTTGGCCGTAGACAATATTCAGAAAAAACAAGGGAAAGACAAGGAACTCTACGACTCTAAGCATAGAGAGGGGGAATATGAAGTCGGAGATAGAGTAAAAAATATTCATACCAATAAGAAAAGTGGGCAAGAGCGAGAAATTGTTGTTAAGGTGGTTTGGGCCATATAGAGTTACAAAAAAAATAAGCGAGGTAAATTACGAGGTAAAGCAAGAGGGAGGCAGAAAAACTGATGTGGTACACATAGGCAGAATACTACCATTCTATGACGAATGGACATTGGGGGACATATCAGAAGGAGAAGAAGAGGGGGATGATGAGGAACACAGGGCGCCCAAATCCTCGTAGCGGTTAGTAGCAGTACAAAAAAGGGTAGACAATTCAGAGTAAGGGAAATTAGTAGGTAGTAGAACATAATTATCGTTAATGAATACATAACACAGTTTGAAAAAATATAAACATATTTTTCCATGATACCAGGCCACACTGCAACAACGCCACCTAGCACACAACCCAGACACCGGACCGAGACGAACCACCGGCCAGTAAAACACTGAGTAGCGGCCAAGGATGCTGGAACGTTCGGACAAACCCTCGGGCGCACAATGTGATTAGTGGCTTAGATTATAAGACTTTTGATAAATAAAGGATTCGTTCCACCACATAAACCCACCTATTAGTATATAGCGATGTTAGAATTGTACAGTTAGGGTATCTTAGTGTCCGGGGCGAACACTTTGTAGGGGAGGGGCATGTAACATAGACATTACACTAGGTGCCGTTACCTTCAGTTGCCCCGGTCTCCCCAGTACCATGTTTGTGTCAGCAGGATTGGAGAATTGGGGTCATGATGTGAGTATAAATACGGTACCAAAAGCACGTACAGATCACTGATCTCTGGGTTAGTCTGGGTATGCCTATTGTGTAACGTAATCGTGGAGCAGTAGGTGACCAAGTGCCACACCCTAGATCAGCCCTAGCAAAGGAAATAGTGTGGGCGCGCAGCTTAAGTTGCCGTTCCAACTTACCTCCCTTTGTTAGGTTCTCCACGTCTTTGCCGGCTCGGTGAATGCCCTCGGACCTAAGTCTAGGGTTCATTCACCACCGCTAAAGCGTTGCCCCCCGTGTACCTTTACCTAGAAGCCAGATCACGTCATGATCCCCGCCATCTTAGCCATCTGGGGGTAAGATTATCGTCTAGACATTAAGGCACTATTACATAATAAAGAGTGGGTTACCTGTGGAAACCTGAGTATTCTTCCCCCTCAACCAACCCTTAACGTGACATGGTGGAGGCGCCTCGTTTCATCCCCGTCTGCTAATCTCCAAATTGGTGGACACACCCTCGCAGACGCAGTTAACGGCGCAGGAGAAAGGGAATGAATAAAGGGTACAATTTGAGATCCGCAAAACCCGACAGTCCATTTGCACCAAGGCACAGAAGTTCAAGTGTTGGGAACTTTCAGGACCAAAAAAATACAGAAGGGTCACCAAGATATCTCACCCTGACCTTGGTACGACAGAAAGACGCAACGGAAGCAGGGAAAAGTGACGAGGACAGAGAAATCATAACAATACGCAATCAAGCAAATTCAGAGGAGATAAACAAGGGCTCAGGCAAACTCACCGACGCAATGGCAAACACCACGATTTCCACGGTGGAAACAGGGGAAAAAACGCCCGCTTTGCCACAATTTATCAGCCCCCCAACTTTCAACCCCTGCAAAGACTCAGCACAATCTTTTATAGCGACATATGACCGAATGGCAGTGGCCAACAATTGGAATGATGCCCTGAAGATTCTGTACTTTCAGTCTTTCCTGCAGGGGGCGGCAAGTTTATGGTACACAGAATATAAAGAAGGCCACCCGGACAGTAACTGGCCTCTCATATGTCAGGCTTTTAAAAAGGAATTCGACGACGACAACAGCAGCCTGCGCCTGCTGGCAAAAGTTCGAGAGAGAACACAAGACCCATCAGAACCCACAAGGAACTATTTCTACGACCTAAGGGTCCGCTACGAGGAATACAAGCGTAATATCGATTTTGGGGAATTTCAGGAGATCTTTCAAGGGGGTCTAACAACCGAAGCCAAAGCTAGGTACTACTGGCTCACACACTTTCCCAACCAGCCTCCTAGTTCACTAGAAGAAATCAAATTATTATGCATCACAATGGACAACGCCCCCATAGAAGCACCCCCACGGCCCTCTACACCCACGTTCCAGCCACAACGGCGGGTATATGATAGCTCAAACTTTGGGGAACCGGCACGGTACGAAACCCGCCGCCCAAGCTACAGAGACGCACCCACATTCCGTCCACAGCGTCAGGCATACGATAATTCCAGCTTGACAAGGGCAGGAAGATACGAACACCGCCGCCCTTTCACAAGGGAAAAAACCCCGCCACCTCCCAGAAGGGAATATGATACAAGGCGCACCCCCCCGCCGCAAAGGCGTTACTCGGGCACAAGGGCACGAGATAACAGGCTTACGTGCTACCGGTGTGGTAAAATTGAACACTTCGCCGCAGCCTGCAGAAGCAGGCCGCAGCACCCAAACGACAATGGGTGGCAAAACTGAGTCCCGTCACCCTCTCCACTTGGGGGCCCACGTGCAACAAGGTATTAACGATCAACGTTATTTTAAATGGATTCTTTATACCAGCAATAATATACACCGGGGCGGAGCTGAACATAGTAAGCGATCGCCTAATAGAAAACAAGCAAAGAAGCACAAGATACTCCACCCTCCTGCTCACGGCAGGGGGCCAGAAAATCCCCAGCCTGGGGGAAACGAAAACATCACTAGAAATAGTAGGGAACCACGTAGGAAAATGGGAAATACGAGCTACCATACTAAGAAACCCACCCCAACCACTCATCTTGGGAATGGAATTCTTGGAGGATACAAAGGCGACAATTGACATGGCAAAGAAAACGTTAACACTTGAAGAAGGGTTGACCATAAGTTTCAGCCATCAAACAAAAGGCAGCAAGCATCAAGACGCAGACTGTCTATCGCGCAACCCCGCCCTACATATAGATAATATGGAAATCGAGGAATTAGATGACGTGCCCACCTTCACCATCTCGACAATGAAGATGGACGAACTACAAAACAGAGACAAGGATCTAAGGGAATTAAAAGAAGTAATCATAGACCCTGAAAATAGCAACAGCGACGCAATAACGCGACGAAAGGAATTTCAGGGTAAAGAATTTCAGGGTAAAGGACAACATATTATACAAAGCCACCACAGATAAGGACGGCTTAGAATATGCGCTCGTAATACCACGGGCACTAAGGGAGGAAGTGCTATGGGAAGCCCACAACGCACCCACAAGTGGTCACATGGGTATGACCAAAACTCTGAGTAGACTAAGTCCAAAATACTACTGGGACAGCATGGTGAAGGATGTGCACAAATACATCCGGGGATGCAGGGATTGCCAAGCAAGGAAAGGACCCTCAAACAGAAAACCCCTAGGGCTACTACAGCCTATTCAAGTGGGACAAGTGTTTGATCAGCTGGGAATAGATCTGTTGGGTCCTTTTCGAAAAAGCAGTCTGGGAAAAACAACCATTGTGGTGGTAACCGACTACGCTACTAGGTACGCGATAACTGCAGCTCTACCCAATGGCAAGGCAGGGCCGGTAGCAAAATTCTTGCTAGAAAAAGTGCTCTTAATACATGGTGTGCCCCGCACTATTCTGAGCGACAGAGGAAAGGTTTTCCAGTCCGAGATAGTGCAAGAGCTTCAACAAATAATGGGCATCCAAAGCACCTTCACCACAGCATATCACCCGTCGTGCAATGGGCTAACGGAAAGGTTGAACAAAACATTAGCCGACATGCTGTCGCTGTATTGCAATACAGAACAAACGGACTGGTGTTCATACCTCCCCTTCGTTACCTTCGCGTACAACACGGCGAAACAAGAAACGACGCAATTCACGCCCTTCGAATTAATATTTGCACGAAGCCCGACGCTGCCATTGGATGCTGCTTGGATAAAGAAACGAGCGTAAACGCCAAAGAGTTAAGGGAAAAAGCGTTAATGATAAGAGCGTTGGCCGTAGACAATATTCAGAAAAAACAAGGGAAAGACAAGGAACTCTACGACTCTAAGCATAGAGAGGGGGAATATGAAGTCGGAGATAGAGTAAAAATATTCATACCAATAAGAAAAGTGGGCAAGAGCGAGAAATTGTTGTTAAGGTGGTTTGGGCCATATAGAGTTACAAAAAAATAAGCGAGGTAAATTACGAGGTAAAGCAAGAGGGAGGCAGAAAAACTGATGTGGTACACATAGGCAGAATACTACCATTCTATGACGAATGGACATTGGGGGACATATCAGAAGAAGAAGAAGAGGGGGATGATGAGGAACACAGGGCGCCCAAATCCTCGTAGCGGTAGTAGCAGTACAAAAAAGGGTAGACAATTCAGAGTAAGGGAAATTAGTAAGGTAGTAGAACATAATTATCGTTAATGAATACATAACACAGTTTGAAAAAATATAAACATATTTTTCCATGATACCAGGCCACACTGCAACAACGCCACCTAGCACACAACCCAGACACCGGACCGAGACGAACCACCGGCCAGTAAACACTGAGTAGCGGCCAAGGATGCTGGAACGTTCGGACAAACCCTCGGGCGCACAATGTGATTAGTGGCTTAGATTATAAGACTTTTGATAAATAAAGGATTCGTTCCACCACATAAACCCACCTATTAGTATATAAGCGATGTTAGAATTGTACAGTTAGGGTATCTTAGTGTCCGGGGCGAACACTTTGTAGGGGAGGGGCATGTAACATAGACATTACACTAGGTGCCGTTACCTTCAGTTGCCCCGGTCTCCCCCCAGTACCATGTTTGTGTCAGCAGGATTGGAGAATTGGGGTCATGATGTGAGTATAAATACGGTACCAAAAGCACGTACAGATCACTGATCTCTGGGTTAGTCTGGGTATGCCTATTGTGTAACGTAA
This sequence comes from Ips nitidus, assembly GCA_018691245.2. NCBI lineage: Eukaryota > Metazoa > Arthropoda > Insecta > Coleoptera > Curculionidae > Ips > Ips nitidus. Next base: position 103,122 of record CM042794.1, read on the forward strand.
TCGTGGAGCAGTAGGTGACCAAGTGCCACACCCTAGATCAGCCCTAGCAAAGGAAATAGTGTGGGCGCGCAGCTTAAGTTGCCGTTCCAACTTACCTCCCTTTGTTAGGTTCTCCACGTCTTTGCCGGCTCGGTGAATGCCCTCGGACCTAAGTCTAGGTTCATTCACCACCGCTAAAGCGTTGCCCCCCGTGTACCTTTACCTAGAAGCCAGATCACGTCATGATCCCCGCCATCTTAGCCATCTGGGGGTAAGATTATCGTCTACACATTAAGGCACTATTACATAATAAAGAGTGGGTTACCTGTGGAAACCTGAGTATTCTTCCCCCTCAACCAACCCTTAACGTGACAATATTCATTATTTCTTTCATTTCACTAGGAGTCAATAAAATTCAGGAAACTTTTCTTGCTAGAACAACGACAGCCATTCCAAACTAATTAAATCCATCATTTTACTGGGAGCCCATAAATTTAAAGAACTTTTTTAGTTCGACCATTGAGAGCCGTTCCAAACTAATTATTTCCTTCATTGTACTAGATGCCAATAAGATTCAAGGAACGTTTGTAGTTCCATCATTGCACGCCGTAAAATATTCATTACTTCCTTCATTTTACTAGGAGTCAATAAAATTCAAGAAACCTTTCTTGCTAAACCAATGAGAGCCATTCCAAACTGATTATTTCCTTCATATTACTGGGAGCCCATAAATTTAAAGAACTTTTTTAGCTCGACCTTTGAGAGCCGTTCCAAACTGATTATTTCCTTCATTGTACTAGATGCCAATAAGATTCAAGGAACCTTTGTAGTTCCACCATTGAAAACCGTAAAATATTCATTATTTTTTTCATTTTACTAGGAGTCAATAAAATTAAAGAAACCATTCTTGCTAAACCAACGAGAGCCATTCCAAACTGATTGTTTTCTTCATTTTACTGGGAGTCTATAAAATTCAAGGATTGTTTTCTTCATTTTACTGGGAGTCTATAAACTCTTTTTTGTAAACACTTTTGATTTAATTGCTCTAGACCAATAGAGAGCCTTTGTAACCATTATTTCCTTCATTTAACTAGGAGTTTCAAGGAACCTTTTGATGCCAATAAGATTCACCATTAAAAAACCGTAAAATATTCATTATTTCCTTAATTTTTTTGACTAGGAGTCAATAAAACCTTTTTTGTTAGACCAATGAAGCGTTCCAAACTGATGATTTCCTTCATTGCTCTAGAAGAATAACATTCAAGAAAGACCTTTGTTGTTCCTACATTGAAAACCCGTAAAATTCTATTTCCTTAATTTTTACTAGGAGTCAATAAAATTAAAAAAACCTTTTTTGTTAGACCAACGCGACCGTTCCAAACTGAATATTCCTTCATTTACTAGATGCCAATAAATTCAAGGAACCTTTGTAGTTCCACCATTGAAAACCGTAAAATATTCATTATTTTTTTCATTTTAACTAGGAGTCGATAAAATTCAAGGAAACCTTTGTAGTGCCATTACTGGACCATTAAAAACCGTAAAATATTCATTATTTCCTTAATTTTAGGAGTCAATAAAAACCTGTTCTTTTAGACCAAAGAACCGTTCCAAACTGTTTATTATCCTTCATTTCACAAGAAGCCAACAGGTTTCAAGGAACCTTTGTACCACCATTGACAAGCCGTAAAGATATTCACTATTTTCCTTTAATTTTACTAGAGTTAGACCAACCGCGAGCCGTTCAAATCTGATATTTCCTTCCCCTTGTACTAGATGCCAATAAGATTCAAGGAAACCTTTGAAGGATCCACCATTGAATTTCATTTCACTAGGAGTCGAATAAAATTCAAGGAATCCATTTTCTAGCCAGAACAACGATCTAAAAACCGTAAAATGATTAAATTTCCATAATTTTTACTAGGAGTCAATAAAACCTTCTATTAGACTCAAAGAACCGTTGTTTATTTCGACTTCGATTTCACTGAGAAGCCAGACTTTCCAAGGAACCTGTTACCATTGAAAGCCGTAAGATATCATTATTTCCATATTTGTACTAGGATGTCAACCTTTTTTGTTAGACCAATGAGAGCCGTTCCAAACTGATGATTTCCTTCATTGCTCTAGAAGCTAATAAGATTCAAGAAACCTTTGTAGTTCTACCATTGAAAACCGTTGAAAACCGTAAAATTTCACTATTTCCTTAATTTTACTAGGAGTCAATAAAACCTTTTTTGTTAGACCAACGCGAGCCGTTCCAAACTGAATATTCCCTTCATTGTACTAGATGCCAATAAGATTCAAGGACCTTTGTAGTTCCACACATTGAAAACCGTAAAATATTCATTATTTTTTTCATTTAACTAGGAGTCGATAAAATTCAAGGAACCTTTGTAGTGCCACCATTAAAAACCGTAAAATATTCATTATTTCCTTAATTTTACTAGGAGTCAATAAAACCTGTTCTTTTAGACCAAAGAACCGTTCCAAACTGTTTATTTCCTTCATTTCACAAGAAGCCAACAGGCTTCAAGGAACCTTTGTACCACCATTGAAAGCCGTAAGATATTCATTATTTCCTTTATTTTACTAGGAGTGAATAAAATTAAAAAAACCTTTTTTGTTCGACCAATGAGAGCCGTTCCAAACTGATTATTTCCTTCCTTGTTCTAGATGCAAATCAGATTCAAGAAACCTTTGAGGATCCACTATTGAAAGACGTAAAATATTCATTATTTCTTTCATTTCACTAGGAGTCAATAAAATTCAGGAAACTTTTCTGGCTAGAACAACGAGAGTCATTCCAAACTGATTAAATCCATCATTTTACTGGGAGCCCATAAATTTAAAGAACTTTTTTAGTTCGACCACTGAGAGCCTTTCCAAACTGATTATTTCCTTCGTTTTATTAGAAGTTCATAAACTTAAGGAACCTTTCTAGTTCTACCAATAAGAGCCGTTCCAAACTGATGATTTCCTTCATTGCTCTAGAAGCTAATAAGATTCAAGAAACCTTTGTAGTTCTACCATTGAAAACCGTAAAATATTCACTATTTCCTTAATTTTACTAGGAGTCAATAAAACCTTTTTTGTTAGACCAACGCGAGCCGTTCCAAACTGAATATTCCCTTCATTGTACTAGATGCCAATAAGATTCAAGGAACCTTTGTAGTTCCACCATTGAGAACCGTAAAATATTCATTATTTTTTTCATTTAACTAGGAGTCGATAAAATTCAAGGAACCTTTGTAGTGCCACCATTAAAAACCGTAAAATATTCATTATTTCCTTAATTTTACTAGGAGTCAATAAAACCTGTTCTTTTAGACCAAAGAACCGTTCCAAACTGTTTATTTCCTTCATTTCACAAGAAGCCAACAGGCTTCAAGGAACCTTTGTACCACCATTGAAAGCCGTAAGATATTCATTATTTCCTTTATTTTACTAGGAGTGAATAAAATTAAAAAAACCTTTTTTGTTCGACCAATGAGAGCCGTTCCAAACTGATTATTTCCTTCCTTGTTCTAGATGCAAATCAGATTCAAGAAACCTTTGAGGATCCACTATTGAAAGACGTAAAATATTCATTATTTCTTTCATTTCACTAGGAGTCAATAAAATTCAGGAAACTTTTCTGGCTAGAACAACGAGAGCCATTCCAAACTGATTAAATCCATCATTTTACTGGGAGCCCATAAATTTAAAGAACTTTTTTAGTTCGACCACTGAGAGCCTTTCCAAACTGATTATTTCCTTCGTTTTATTAGAAGTTCATAAACTTAAGGAACCTTTCTAGTTCTACCAATAAGAGCCGTTCCAAACTGATTATTCCCTTCATTGTTCTAGAAGCTAATAAGATTCAAAAAACCTTAGAAGTTCCACTATTGATAGCCGTAAAATATTCATTATTTCCTTCCTTTCACTAGGAGTCAATAAAATTCAGGTAACCTTTCCTGCTAGACCAATGAGAGCCATTCCCAACTGATTAAATCCTTCATTTTACTGGGAACCCATGAATTTAAAGACCTTTTTTTGTTAGACCAACGAGAGCCGTTCCAAACTGATTATTTCCTTCATTGCTCTAGAAGCTAATAAGATTCAAGAAACCTTTGTAGTTCTACCATTGAAAACCGTAAAATATTCACTATTTCCTTAATTTTACTAGGAGTCAATAAAACCTTTTTTGTTAGACCAACGAGAGCCGTTCCAAACTGATTATTCCCATCATTGTTCTAGAAGCTAATAAGATTCAAAAAATCTTTGAAGTTCCACTATTGACAGCCGTAAAATATTCATTATTTCCTTCATTTCACTAGGAGTCAATGAAATTCAGGTAACCTTTCTTGCTAGACCAATGAGAGCCATTCCCAACTGATTAAATCCTTCATTTTACTGGGAACCCATGAATTTAAAGACCTTTTTTAGTTCGACCATTGAAAGCCGTTCCAAGCTGATTATTTCCTTCATTGTTCTGGATGCCAATAAGTATTAAGAAACATTTGTAGTTCCACCATTGAAAACAGTAAAATATTCACTATTTCCTTAAATTTACTAGGAGTCAATAAAACCTTTTTTGTTAGACCAACGAGAGCCGTTCCAAACTGATTATTCCCTTCATTGTTCTAGAAGCTAATAAGGTTCAAAAAACCTTTGAAGTTCCACTATTGATAGCCGTAAAATATTCATTATTTCCTTCATTTCACTAGGAGTCAATAAAATTCAGGTAACCTTTCTTGCTAGACCAATGAGAGCCATTCCCAACTGATTAAATCCTTCATTTTACTGGGAACCCATGAATTTAAAGACCTTTTTTAGTTCGACCATTGAAAGCCGTTCCAAGCTGATTATTTCCTTCATTGTTCTGGATGCCAATAAGATTTAAAAAACATTTGTATTTCTACCATTGAAAACCGTAAAATATTCACTATTTCCTTAATTTTACTAGGAGTCAATAAAACCTTTTTTGTTAGACCAATGAGAGCCGTTCCAAACTGATTATTTTCTTCATTGCTCTAGAAGCTAATAAGATTCAAGAAACCTTTGTAGTTCTACCATTGAAAACCGTAAAATATTCACTATTTCCTTAATTTCACTAGGAGTCAATAAAATTCAGGTAACCTTTCTTGCTAGACCAATGAGAGCCATTCCCAACTGATTAAATCCTTCATTTTACTGGGAACCCATGAATTTAAAGACCTTTTTTAGTTCGACCATTGAAAGCCGTTCCAAGCTGATTATTTCCTTCATTGTTCTGGATGCCAATAAGATTTAAGAAACATTTGTATTTCCACCATTGAAAACCGTAAAATATTCACTATTTCCTTAATTTTACTAGGAGTCAATAAAACCTTTTTTGTTAGACCAATGAGAGCCGTTCCAAACTGATTATTTCCTTCATTGCTCTAGAAGCTAATAAGATTCAAGAAACCTTTGTAGTTCTACCATTGAAAACCGTAAAATATTCACTATTTCCTTAATTTTACTAGGAGTCAATAAAACCTTTTTTGTTAGACCAACGCGAGCCGTTCCAAACTGATTATTCCCTTCATTGCTCTAGAAGCTAATAAGATTCAAAAAACCTTTGAAGTTCCACTATTGATAGCCGTAAAATATTCATTATTTCCTTCATTTCACTTGGAGTCAATAAAATTCAGGAAACCTTTGTTGCTAGACCAATGAGAGCCATTCCCAACTGATTAAATCCTTCATTTTACTGGGAACCCATGAATTTAAAGACTTTTTTAGTTCGACCATTGAAAGCCGTCCCAAGATGATTACTTCCTTCATTGTTCTGGATGCCAATAAGATTTAAGAAACATTTGTAGTTCCACCATTGAAACATGTTCTACTCACAACTTTATCACATTCTCCGTAAATAATAAACAGATTTAAGTAATCTTGGTTTGAATAACGTAACCGCGACGGCATATTTGCAGTTGTCAAAACACTTAAGTCACTAGTGTTATTAACATGCTCGGCAGGTCTCCAATATCACCGTGTGTCAAAAGCATCGCCAGCTAATCCCAACCATGCAGCCTAATATAAAATGATTATTCTCAAATAAAACGAAATGGGTTAGATTTAGGTATAGGCAAGTAAATTGAAACGTATAGTAATTTTTAATGCTCAAAATGATTCCTAAAAAATGTGGGTTTCTATTTAAAAAACTTGAGATTTTTCATTTTTTTTAGTGGCAAGTTTATGATTTTTTTTTTTGACGACCCTGTATACAAATGACTCATTACGCACCCTCAGTTTAATAAAACGATCCTTTATTTACAATAACCCAAAGTTTTATTGCAAAATGAAATACGCTTTTGACAGATCCCCCGGTATAAACGGAAGTGCAACCATCTTGAAAATATTTTAGTTAGATTGGGCATGCCCGCATCAGTATCCTGCCTAATTTTCAAAACTCTCCTATTTATACTTTTTCCAATATCAATCGATGTCTTTCGTCGTGGGACACCCTGTATAGTCACTATAAGTATGTGTCACATCGACAATGCCTTTTTAAGTGCTTATTTTATGGTGGTCCTAAGTAACTATTATAATGGTCATACACATATATTAATGGGAAACATAATAATAACATAAATAGTGTTTTTTATAGACATGGGGAAATAAGGAGAGGTTATAAACATTAGCAGTAGGATAGTTATGATACTTGCAAAAAGACAGTATTTTAATGATTTTATATAACGGACAATATGTAATAAATTTAGCAGGACTTGATAACAATGTGCATATTGTCACACCCGTGTTAGTAGTTACGGTGCACACCCAGTAACCACCATAGTCAGCAAGGTTAGCGTAATGAGGTCGCTGACGAGTATAAAAGATGCACCGTAGCTCGGCTAAGGCACCGAACTCTGGGGTCATCCCCAGAGGGAGGTCACTGGTCTCCAGGTCGGTCTTCGAGCAACAGTCCCAACTTTCTAGTGTCCGGACGGCTCGTTACCTTCTTGGAAGCCCAGGCTGAAAAGACAAGAGTTCTTACGCATACCACGAGGTGACCGTCTGAACTCTTAACACTGTCAGTACCTAAAGTAAGTCCTTTGGGCGTGTCGGTCATAGGAGCTCCCTGCTCGTATCGAGCGGGTTTCGCTTGGCGACACTTCAGGAGGGCTTACGCACCTATACCCATACACACACACACACACACACTCCCCTCTCGGTCAATGTTCGATGCACGCTCCGCTAGCGGTAAAAGTTAGCTTAATAGTGATTCACTGCCGAATAAAGAAGACATACTTGAGCTACAGTCTTGGTTTCTCTTCCTACCTCTACTACGCTACCCCCTAAACGTGACAATATGTTAACACTCTGTAACAAGCCTTTGTCTGTGGTGGCAAACAAAGTTTTGATTATTTTTCAAAAACATAGTGCATGGATACTCTTCAGGTTTTTGCTGGTTGTTATATCCTATAAATGGATAAAACTGGCTTTTTTAAAGACAATAAAAACCTTAAAGAAATTCTACATCAATTTGAATTTTTATGTTCAAAACAAAATGATCTATAACTATCTTTGAAAGTATAGGGATGGTGGTCTACAACTAGAGGGTTTTAGCAAAACTCGCTTTAATTTAATTAATATGAGAAAATAAAGTATTTTCCATATCACTACTAAATTAAATAAAATTGATGTATTTTACACATTTTCAAGTAAGGAGAAAATAAAGGTAGGTTATACAATAAAGTCATTATTAGTCCTGTTGTATGGTAATTTACTACCTACATTGCTGTGAACTTTGAGCTGTGACAATAACTGTTAAGTTGAGTGTATACTTTTTACCTAAGATAAAAACAAAGTATTATTTAATAGTTAAAGTAAATTTGTATCTATCTAAGTCTATAGGGATTGAAAGAAACAAAAGCAGATTTTTCTTTGATTTGATGTATTGCGCAAAATTAATAAGGCATGCATAATCAGAGAGCACATGAGCGCAATATTATTCATGTATTGTAAGTTCTAAGGTATGATTTGCTCATCACCATCATTTTTGCTAAGGCAGAAAAGGCCGGCCGGTAAAACGAAGAATTAGGTTATGTTGACAAAATAAGATGTTTTAGGTTAGGTTAGTCTTTGTACACATTTACACAACAAAAAATTGTTTTTAAATTAGATGTCGAGCTTTTTGGGCCTAATCATTTTAGACTGAAATAATGGATGAATTGGATTTGGAAATATTGGGACAAATTATATCGGAGAAAAATGATGACACCCGTCCAGATAATAATAATATACAAACACATATTGATTAATGATATTTCTTTCAGTATTTATCTTTTGAGTACAGTACACATATTATTAATATTAAATTAAAATAAGACAGGTATTGGAGATACTCTAATGAATACTATCACCAAAATGTCTTTTATTCAAGCTGCTTCTACACTTTTAAAGATTTGTCTAAATGTAATGGTATATTTAAATTACAAATAAATAAAACCATAAGGAGTAACAGCTATAGTATAGATATCTAGCTGTATGACAATTATTATTTAAATAATACAGTTCAAACACTGGTTATTACACTTCATTCTTTAAAATGTTGCCTTAAAAATACCCTCTTCCAAAACATTCCACATTGGATTTCAGTAGTGCCCTGTCAACCTAAACAATACAAAAATAAATAAGTATGTAATCACAATAAATTCTAGTAAAACTTACCATCTGTAACATTAATGGTTGCTCTGGTTTATTCTTATTGATGCAAAAGACCAAATCTTCAGAGCCTTTGGAGTATTCCTTTATCTTGTAAACATAAACAGTTCAATTTAAGGTAATACCTATTTATTTTCAAATGATTTAATATTATTATTCTAAATTCTGCTTCCTAAATTAAGCCATTAAAAAGCCCATACCAGCTAAAGGGAATTTCAAATAGTATACCTACTTGTAATTGGTTGAAGTCATAAACAAGCATCTCCAAAACTTTAAAATAGTCTGCGCTTTTTCCCGTCCACAACCTGAAAAATAATTACACCAACACGTAGACGAACACCACAGATAGTTTGAGGCCAGAAAATATATATTGCAGTATCGGTTATTGCAATATTAAAATAATCAAAGACAAGATATTTCCAACCAAAGAAAACAATATTTTAATTAATAGTTATGTGAGGTTAGAATAGGAACGAAAAAATGATCATCGGCATTTGCCATTTCCCCCCCCACCAGTAAAACCGAAGATTGCCGAAGCCGCCCTTACGCCGATCTCTCATGTCGCCGTTCTGGCCGGTCGCTGTTTTGAGCCCATCTCCTAATCCGAACCACGCTAATCCGAACAACAATCATGATGCGAGGTACTCCGAACGCCGCCTCGGTAATCCGAACGCTGACAGGAAAAAACGAGATGGGCTCAAAACAGCGACCGGCCAGAACAGCGGCCGGGTTTTTTTTTTCTCATATTAATTAAATTAAAGCGAGTTTTGCAAAAACCTCTAGTTGTAGACCATTTAATATCCCTATACTTTCAAAGATAGTTATAGATCATTTTGTTTTGAACATAAAAATTCAAATTAATGTAGAATTTTTTTAAGGTTTTTATTGTCTTTAAAATAGCCAGTTTTATCCATTTATAGGATATAACAACCAGCAAAAACCTGAAGAATATCCATGCACTATGTTTTTGAAAAATAATCAAAACTTTGTTTGCCACCACCGACAAAGGCTTGTTACACAGTGTAATAATTACACAGTGTTAACATATGCACATTGTTATCAAGTCCTGCTAAATTTATTACATATTGTCTGTTAAATAAAATCATTAAAATACTATCTTTTTGCAAGTATTATAACTATCCTGCTGCTAATGTTTATAACCTCTCCTTGTTTCCCCATGTCTATAAAAAACACTATTTATGTTATTATTAAGTTAACCATTAATATATGTGTATGGCCATTATGATAGTTACTTAGGACCACCATAGAATAAGCACCTAAAAAGCATTGTCGATATGACACACATACTTATAGTTACTATATACTGTCTCTGATAATAATTGTGTTACTTAATAAAAGTTCCAGTATACTTCATGCACATTGGCTATATGAGCTGCGGGGGCAGATTATCAAAGATTTTCTGAAATAAAAACGAAAATGTTGAAATTATAAGTCCTACATAATACCATTACACTTACCTGTTGCAACTTTCCTCAGGAAAACTCGGCTGATAAATATAAACATGCCTAACTATAAGTAATCGATTTAACTCTGATTTACCAGTCTAAAACTGTCCAGTAATAAAAATCAATCACAATTTGACCAAATTTCCGATGTAAACAAAGCCGCCATTTACAGGTACACCAATTTCTGGGGAACTTCTACGTGAGAAAGCTAAGTTCTACAAAGAAATAACGTAAAAATAAAGCTCGGGATGGCTTGATAAATTCAAGACAAGATGTGGTATTCGCCAGTTAACAGTTTATGGAGAATCACTTTCAAGCGACTATGATACAGTCTTGCCATTTGTGGAAAACTTGGCACGTATAATGAAAGAAAAAAACCTGACTTCTCACCAAGTGTATAATGCTGATGAAGTGGGCTTTTTTGGAAAGTTCTTCCAAACAAAACGTTAGCTCACTCAGGAGAAAAATCTGCTCCGGGGCGAAAAGTAAACAAAGAACGAATAACTTTATGCCCTGTTCCAATGCTTCTGGATCGCACAAATTAAAGCTGTTGGTCCTAGGTAAAAGTATGAAACCCCGTGCTTTCAAAAATGTCCACATTCCTGTTTCATACAAAGGTCAACGAAGAGCTTGGGTAACAAGAGAAATTTTTATTGAATGGCTCCATAATGAGTTTGTTCCATCTGTTAGGCGTAAAATGAAAGAACTCAGCCTTAGTCCAGAGGCAATTCTAATCTTAGATAATGCACTCTGCACTGCAATCAAAGCCAAAGTGTATTATGACTGCGCTGGACGAACCCCCAAGCAGTAATAATGCACTTTGGCTTTGATTCGACGTATAATTCATGTTTTTTTATGTTTGTGGTCTACCTATCTACTTCTTTTATTTTGCGCATTACTTTTAGTAATCATTACGATATGCTTAATCAGGTAGGAACAGGTTTGACTGATACGGTAAGGGTATTGTATTGTTAATTATAGATGACGGCAGAGCGCGCCGAAGCACTGAATTTTTGATTAGTTGATAAACTCCTTGTTGATTATGTTCAGGTTTTCTACAATATTTCGGTCAAGTGACATTAACGTTATATCTGTCAGATCATTCTGCTTGAAACTTACCTTTATCTTTTAGATTAACGAACAGCAATTTTTTGGCTTGGATTCGACGTATAATTCATGTTTTTTTATGTTTGTGGTCTACCTATCTACTTCTTTTATTTTGCGCATTACTTTTAGTAATCATTACGATATGCTTAATCAGGTAGGAACAGGTTTGACTGATACGGTAAGGGTATTGTATTGTTAATTATAGATGACGGCAGAGCGCGCCGAAGCACTGAATTTTTGATTAGTTGATAAACTCCTTGTTGATTATGTTCAGGTTTTCTACAATATTTCGGTCAAGTGACATTAACGTTATATCTGTCAGATCATTCTGCTTGAAACTTACCTTTATCTTTTAGATTAACGAACAGCAATAATATTCAAATCTTAGTTATTACGCGTAAATTTCTCTTGACTACTTACTTTTTTTTTTGGCGGTAATGACGACTTATAACCCAACATAATTTCGCTTGAGTCACATTACTATCGGGTTAGGGTGAGTTCTAGTTCGGGAAAGCGCAGTTTGCTTTGGCACTTTTCCGAAGGTTCTGAGATGACACTTTTTTCCTCCAGGACAAGTTGCATAACAATATCATGCATAATATATTTCAAAATTGGACAGGTATGTCGGTATCTTTTCACTACCGCATAGTTCATTAGAGAGATTTGCGCGTAGGCTTCGTTGTTCGCGTAATGATTACGTTTCTTTTATTAGTATCGATTCCTAGTCTCGCCATCTGTAGCTTTGGTTCGGTTTTTTTTTTTTCTGGATTGTTGATTTGGCTTGGCGCTTATCGCATATTAGACTTTATCACGTTGGAGACTTATCGTGTCATTACAGGTTGAGCGCCTGTGGCATTTTGTGAACTCAATTTGTTGAGGATTTAGCCATGTACTCATTCAGAAACTACTATGTTTTGGTATGAATATTGGATTTTGGATTGAGTTTGGTTCTTATAGTAGTTTCAGTCTCTTTTGGAGGATTTGTTACCAGTCGTTGTTTCTTGCTTGCTATTTTGCTACCGACCGTGACTATTGTTTGAATTAATACCGTTATTAACTTTGAATAATTTTGTTTTACGATATCTGGATTAGACTTAGGAGTGCACCGTCAGTGACTCAATGAAATATTACTAACTTTTCAAAGTAATGAGCTTAGTTGACCACTTTCTACTGAATGTCTGAGCAAATTTTTGATTTATTGACCTTGTCGTATGTTGTGATGCCAACGTGTTGATTTTTGCTTATTGTATACCTATCTTGATCGGATATCTTTTATTGAGTTAGAGCTGGTGAAGTAACGGGTCGAGTGTTTACAGTTCTGTTTGTCTCTATAGTGAGGATTTTACTGTACGCTCGTATTTAGAAAACTGTTGCCGTTTGGTTTGGTTTTTCTTTGGTGCTTTTGGCGCATCAGTTTTCAGTCGCTTTGGTGGATTTCTGACCTTGAAAACTTACACTATTGTCTTGGAGCTCATTTTCTCTTTTCCTTACTTTGGTATCACATATGCTAAACAAGCGTGTTAGTTACTTGCGGTTCTATTTGGCTTCGGTCAATTCCTACGATGGTCAGGTGAAGTTTGCCTGATCTTTGACAGCAAGTGGTTATACGATACCATTAGAACTTCCAGTGCTTTCCTTTTACGATTCAAATTTAATCATTTATACTCATGCCTAGTTCTTAATCACGTGCATCTGGTGTACCCAAATGCGACGTTCTTTTGCTGGTTGCGGGAGGAGCGGTTAAATCAGCAAACAAATCTTTTTTTCTGGCGTTTCATTTTCAGTTTTGATTTTTATTTTGTAGCTTTCTCTTTTCGTTTCAGTACTCCCTGATGGTGTTTTCGGCACTTTTACATTTGCAATATCGCTGTGAGTTTCGATAGAGTAAATAAAATATTCTTTCTGGTTTTAGGCATTTTTAGGGCCATAGAGCCTTAGTATTTTTACCTGCCCACACAGGGGTGTGACGACGCAGATGACATTTTAGGGCCATAGAGCCTTACTTAACTTTTTAAGTTTTCCTCCTAACTAAGGGGAGGGGGGGTTGTCACGTTCGATTTTTGGCGTTACGAGCTGATACAGATTGGTACCCAGTTTAGTTGCGTTTATGAGATAGAGACTTATCGAGCAACAGGTAACCGTTTGCGGTTAATTTAATTTAAACTGTAATAATTTTTATTTTCTATCCATAGTGTGGGCAAACACATTTCATTTTGTTGCATTTTCAGTTTCTAAAGGTATTTTTAGTAAAATGTTTTAAAGTTTTCTTAAATTCATACCTGTTTTAAGCGATTTCTAAAGTCTCAAGGTGCTGCTGGCATTTTTGGCAACCATTTCCGGTTTGCCAGTCTTCAGTGTTCGATTAATGCACTATTTTACACCGCACCGAGACATTCTTAATAATTTACCGGAGCCCTATAAAAGGATTTGTTTATTTCGAATAATTTACCGGTTTATTTTGATTTGTTTTGTGGGGTTATTTCGTAACGTTGACGGCGATCAGCTGTTAGTGACTTATCGTTCGTCATTTGTATGTCATCTTGAACCGTGACAGCTTTCATATTGTCACGAATAACCTAAATTGCACTATGTTCCGTTACCTAGTCGGGCCCCGGTCTCCCCCAGTGCACTGTCTGAATCAGCAGGACCGGCAAATTGGGGTCACGATGTGGGTATTTAATCAGCGTCTCAAGCCATCGCAGATTACTGGTCTCTAGGTCGGTCTTCGAGCATCAGTCCGAACTTTCTAGTGCCCGGACGGCTCGATACCTTCTTGGAAGCCCAGGCTGAAAAGACAAGAGTTCTTACGCAACCAAGAGGTGACCGTCCGAACTCTTGACCCTATCAGTACCTGAAGTAAGTCCTTTGGGCGGCGACCTTCTGGAGTAACCAGCCTTACTGCGGTATGAGGCTCTACCGTAGCTGACATTTCATCCTCAATACTCGTGGGACTAATATGGACAGAGTAGAAACAAAAGAAACAAAAAACCTTCAGCTTGAGCAAGAGATGTCTTCGGACATGGACTTGCCAAGCACCTCAGAGCAGACGTCTAGCAACGAGACTGCTGAAAAAACTGGGACAAGTGAGAAAGACTTGGTGGAAAGGGTCACCTCGATGAACCTAAAAACCAAGAAGCTCTCGGGGGCCCAGCGAAAAAAGCTTACCAAGCAGAAAAAAATCGCTGAGGGTACGTGGACCGCGGAAAACCCGCGGAAACGTCCTCGCAAAAAGGAAGAAATTCCTAAAGAGAAAGGTGAGGAGGTGGCGAGTGGAAGCGGGGCTAAAAAGAGACCACTTTCAGACTCGACCACGCCGCCCTCGCTTGGGAGGAACGCCAAAAAGTCCAGGGGTTCTCACGAACGGACTGGTACTTACAGTGACGTAGCCTCCGGGCACAAGATGGCTGTTGTCCACAGGCGGCACCCGGACGGGACCCTTACTCAGGACCAGGCGGACCTGATTCAGGGGAAGGTTCTGGAGGCTGTTGACAACATACAGCCAGGGGAACAACCTCCACAATTCCTGGGGTCAAAGTTTGTGTGTGGCGTCATCACGATGACATGCGCAAACGAGACAACCCGGGACTGGCTATTGGGGACGGTGCAAGGCCTGGGACCTTTGTGGGAGGGAGCTGAACTGACTGTGGTCAAGGCAGCAGACCTTCCTAAGAGGCCTAGGTTCACTGTCTGGATACCAGAACTTGTGGACGAAGACAAGGTCAGGAAACGCCTCAGTCTCCAAAATCCAGGGCTAAATACGGCAGACTGGATGCTGCTTAGTAAGAAGCAGGCAGAGAAGGGGCAAACCATGGCTTTTTCGGTGGATCAGGGATCTGAAAAGAACCTGAGGAAAAATGGCTTGAAAGCGTACTGGGGGCTAGGAAGGGTAACCTTTAAGCCTCTGGAAGCCAGTAAAAGCGCAGAAAACGTGGGCAGAGCTGAGGGTAGCTCAGATAAACCTGCAGCACAGTAGGGCGGCAACAGCAGCCCTTCAGGTGCTGTTGGTAGACTGGGACATAGCACTCATCCAGGAACCATGGACATACAAAGGTGAGGTTAAAGGTTTGGGGGGGACTGGCGGAGAACTAATTTACTGTAGATCCAACGAGGCTCCCCGAACCTGTATTTATATAAAAAAAGGCATAAAGCTACTTCCACTGACAGATTTCTGTTCTAGGGACTTATTAGCTGTTAAAATAAGGGTATCACAGGGAGAGGGGCCGAGGGAGTTAACTCTTGGATCAGCCTACCTTCCCTATGACGACCCTGAACCACCTCCAACCAGAGACGTTGAAAGGCTAGTGATGAGATGCAGAGGTAGTGGATCACACCTCATCATTGGTTGTGATGCAAACGCACACCACACGTACTGGGGCAGTACCAACATCAATAAAAGAGGTGAGTCACTTTTAAGATTCATTATGGCAAATAACTTAGACATAATGAACGTTGGTAACAGACCTACCTTCGTAAATACTCGAAGGCAGGAAGTGATTGACATTACACTGGCTAGCACATTTGCAAGCAATATTGTAAGCAAGTGGCATGTGTCAGAAAGGGTAAGTAGTTCAGATCATAGATACATATGCTTTGAGCTTAGCGGCATGCAACGAACTACTGAAACGTATCGCAACGCTCGGAAAACTAACTGGGAATCCTTTAGGACAGACTTGTTTTCAAACATTCAAAGCGTTGAAACCAAAATAAAAAATGTGATAAGCCTAGAAAAAGCTGCAGGAGATTTACAGACTGCAGTAATAAAGGCATATGAGAACAACTGTCCTCTTATCCATAGGGTATCCAACAGAAATGTTGTCTGGTGGAATAATGACCTAGCGGCTAAGAGGAAGAAAGTAAGACAACTTTACAAAAAGGCAAAAAAGACAGGACTCTGGGAACAGTACAGAGAGTGCTTAGTAAACTACAATAAATCACTCAGGAAGGCTAAATATGACTCCTGGAGAAGGCACTGTGAGGATATTGATAGCACTCCAGAATGCGCCAGACTTCAACGAATCCTATCTAAGAACTTCCAAAATGTGATAAGCAATATAAAAACTCCGAGTGGAGAATACACAAAGTCAGGCAAAGACACCTTGGAAGAACTTTTCAGGGTACACTTTCCTGGCTCAACAATCACAGAGGAACCTTCAGTAACTGAAGGCCTGGAGACTTGCAAAAAAGCCTCCAGAAGCGACTGGAAGGTAGCCTCACAAGTGGTGACCTATGACAAAGTAAAATGGGCAATAAATTCGTTTGAACCGTATAAATCACCGGGACCTGACGGAATACTACCCATAATGCTACAGCAAGGAACAGACTTGCTCACTAGCAAACTAACCAATGTTCTAAGAGCTAGCTTAGCACTAGGACATATTCCAATGAACTGGAGGCAAGTTAGGGCGATTTTCATACCCAAAGCAGGGAGACCATCCGACCTGGCTAAATCATTTAGACCAATCAGTCTCATGTCATTTATTTTAAAAACATTGGAAAAACTGGTGGACAGACATATAAGGGATGGTGTTTTAGTAAATAGACCACTACACCAAGACCAATATGCGTACACAACAGGCAAGTCAACAGAAACAGCGCTTTTCCAGGTTGTACATCGACTGGAACAAGGCCTGGAAAACAAAGAGATAACATTGGGTGCCTTCTTGGATATAGAAGGTGCTTTTGATAATACCTCTTTTAAATCAATCATCACGGCAGCCAAAGAAAGAGGACTTGATGACACCTGCTGCAGGTGGATCAAGGGCATGCTCAAAAACAGATTGGTACACTCTTCACTCATGGGTGAAAGTCTTTCAGTGCAAGTAGCTGGAGGATGTCCCCAGGGTGGTAACCTATCGCCTATCCTATGGAACCTTGTCGTTGACGGACTGCTCAATAAGCTGAGCAGGGAAGGCTTCCATGTCAATGGATATGCCGACGACATAGTTATCATGGTGAAAGGGAAGTTCACAAGTACAGTGCGGGAAAGGATGCAGATGGCCCTAAATACTGTAGCAAGATGGACTGCAAGTGAAGGGCTGAATATAAGCCCCACAAAAGCCACCATCGTCTCATTTACCAGAAGGAAAAAATTGGATGGAATTGGACCAATTTATCTTCATGGTGAAGAGTTAACATTCAAGGGAGAGGTTAAGTATTTAGGAGTCATCCTCGACTCAAAACTAACCTGGAACCAGCATCTGGAAAAAGTCATAAACAAATCGGTAACCACATTTGCAATGGTTAGACGAATGTATGGAAAAACATGGGGTCTCAGACCTGGTATGGTGCACTGGGTGTACACCAGGGTGATCAGACCAGCAATAACTTACGCAGCTGTAAGCTGGTGGCCAAAAGTCATGCAAAACACTGCGATACACAAACTAGAGAGGATTCAACGAATGGCCTGTCTAGGCATAACTGGTGCAATAAGAACCACTCCTACTGCGAGCATGGAAGCTATATTAGACCTGCCTCCACTGGACCTAATAATTTTAGGGGAGGCAAGATGTGCTTACCAAAGGCTCCGGGACTTGATTGACCTGCCGGGGAACATAACAACGACAGGTACAACATCAATTTGGAACACAGTAAGGGATCCAATTCTTGAAATGAGATCGGATTACATGTGTCCTAAATATCACATTCAGAGGAAATTTGAGGTAATACTGGATCAAAAATTCTGGGTAAATAATGCGAAAAAACTGACCCAGGACTGTCTAATATGGTTCACAGATGGATCTAAACAGGAAAGGGGAAGTGGTGCAGGAGTTTATGGCGAGAGACCTAAGGTAAGCATCAGCATACCACTAGGAAAACACGCCACAGTTTTTCAAACGGAAATATATGCTCTGTTATGGTGCATAGAAGAAAACATTAGAAGGACTTACAAAAATAAGCAAATTCTAATAATAACTGATAGCCAGGCGGCCTTGAAAGCACTGCTTACGTGCAAAACATCGTCAAGACTGGTAGATGAGTGTCTACAGAGAATTACGGAACTGGCAGAACATAACAGGGTAAAACTTGTATGGGTACCAGGTCACTCAGGCATTCCTGGAAATGAAAAAGCAGATGAACTTGCCAGGCAAGGCTCAAATGCAAACATGATTGGACCAGAACCATCTGTAGGCATACCTAGATGCTCAACAAGACGGGTCACTGGAGAATGGATCAACACAAAACACCTGGAACGCTGGAAGACGTACCCAGGAAATAAGCATGGGAAGCAAGCTATTGCAGGACCAAATAAAAATAAGGCTCAAGAACTGCTAAAGTACAGCAGGAAAGAACTGAAAGACCTAACAGCGCTTCTCACAGGGCATGGACCTGTGAGACAACACCGGTCCACCATGAAACTATTCGATGATAACCTGGACTGCAGACTATGCGGGGAGGAAATCGAAACGTTTGAACACATCATATGTGAATGTGAAGCACTTGGTCAAAGGCGACAAACAATCTTCGGGAAAACTAAGTTAGTACTGAAAGAGATACAAAGAGCACCAAGCAAGGACCTTCTTCACCTCGTACGGGAAACAGAGATAATGGACTGGTGTAACTAAAGTACCACAAACATGGGGACAGTACAATAAGCCATTAGGCTTACGTGCTATCTGGAGCGGACAGCCGACAGACCCATGGAGAAAGAAAAAAAAAAAGTCCTTTGGGCGTGCCGGTCATAGGGGCTCCCTGCTCGTATCGAGCGGGTTTCGCTTGGCGACACTTCAAGAGGGCTTGCAGTGCCTTAAGTAAATCCTTTGGGCGTGCCGGACATAGGGGCACCCTGCTCGTATCGAGCGGGTTCCGCTTGGCGGCACATCAGAAGGCCTTACGCACGTACATCCACACCCACACACCTACACACCCCCTCTTGGACAGTGTTCCATGTGCGTCCCGCCAGCGGCGGTGCTAGCGGCCCTCCTAATCTGGGGGTAAGAGCTAGTTCATTGTACACCAAGTAGTAAATAAAGACGACATACTTAAGCTACGATCTTGTTTCTCTTCCTGCGCTACCCCCTAAACGTGACATTGTGGAGGCGCCTTGTTGAATCCCGGGGCTACTGATGCATTGGATCTTGTGGGCAGCCACAAGAACCAGAAAACGATCTGGAAAATACGGTGATAGAGACAGGAGCACAAGTACACCCTGAAAAAGGAGATAAAGCATTAGAAGGCAAGAAGGGGTCAAGAGAAATGGCGGACATTACCATTTCGGCCGTTGAGGCAGGGGAAAAAACACCCGCATTACCTCAATTCATCAGCCCGCCAACGTTCAACCCTGGTAGTGATTCGGCCCCCCAATTTATCGGCACATACGAACGGACAGCGGTGGCCAACAGCTGGAACGATGCCCTAAAAATCCTATACTTCCACTCGTACCTGCAGGGCGCTGCAAACATTTGGTATAGAGAGTATAAGGCAGCAAACCCCGACAGCAACTGGCTACACATCTGTCAAGCATTTAAGACAGAATTTAGCGACGGTAATCACAGTCGCCATCTGCTTGCCAAGTTGAAGCAAAGGAAACAAAGGGACCTAGCACCGACAAAAAAAATTTTCTATGATCTACGGGTCCTATACGAGGAATACAGGGAAAACCTGGACCTCGACGAATTCCTAGAAATCTTTCAGAATGGGTTAGGGGACATACCAAGAGCCAAATACTACTGGCTGACAAATTTTCCCAATAACCCACCCAGGAATTTGGACGAAGTCAAAAAACTTTGCGTCACTATAGACAATGCCCCTGAAGAATGCTCCACGCCACTTGCCTTCAGACCGCAGCGTCAAACAGAAGAACAAGCCTATGGGCCAGAAAGGCAAAGACAGCCACCCTTTTACAGTCCCCGCCAGGATAGAACCCCTCCACCGCCCAGGAAAGTCTATGGCACAAACCATGCCAGTACAAGACAGCACCAATCCACCAGGACGTACGATAATAGGCCCAGATGCTACAACTGCGGTAGAATAGGCCACTTTGCTGCTGTTTGCAGAAGTAGACAGCAACACCCAAACTCCAGGGGGTGGCAAAACTAAGCCCCGTCACCCTCTCGACTCGGGGCCCGACGTGCTACAAAATACTATATATTAATACTGTTGTAAACGACTGTTACGTACCGGCGATCATCGACACAGGCGCGGAGCTAAATGTGATAAGCCATCTCCTAGTCAACAAAAAACATAGAGTCAGAGACCCACCCACGTTGCTTGTGACAGCAGGCGGCCAGAAAGTAAGAAGTCTAGGCGAAACGATGGCATCACTGGAGCTCAGAGGGAACTACATGAAAAAATTAGAAATTAAAGCAACAATATTAGAGAATACACCACAACCCCTCATTTTGGGTGTGGAATTCTTAAGAGAAATGCAGGCAGCAATTTGCTTAATATCTAATACACTCACCCTAAATCAGGACTTGGTGTTAACGCTCGGGGGAAAGCGAAATTCTGCACCCAAAAAACCATGCATAACACGAAGCTGGACAGAGGTGGTCCAGGAAATGCCGGGGTCCATCTTCAGTCTTCCGAGCAGCACTGCATGGGCCGTTGCAGTCTCTTCGGCTCCCAGTAGAGATAGAGGAGTGGGAAAAGCCATCAGGGACCATTTGGCAGAGTACAACACAGAAAAACTACCCATAGGGAGCGTGGTCAGTTTGTTTAAGAAAAACAGACATACCCTACGGATGATAGTAAAAGAAGAGGGTAGCGAATATATCCCTACTCATACGCTCCAACATTGCTGTAGGAAATTGAAAGATTGGGCAATACGAAATAAAATAAATAAGGTGGCTATACCTAGATTGACATCTGCAAACAGCGAGTCAGATTGGGAGAAGCTTAAAGACCTTCTGTATGAGACATTCAAGGAAACAAGTGTGACGGTGCTGGTTTCAAAAAATAAAGAACCCCGACCAAGAAAAATCAAGACACAAGAAACCAGCTCCTGGAACACCCTGCCTAACTACATAGAGAACGATGACCGCTTGATAATTAAGTTGAAAGCAAAGGAAGATTACACCCTGAAGCCAGGAGAGAAAAAATCCATCAAAACTGCACCAGAAATACCCTTATCTACAGAAATGATGTTAGTACAAAATGAGGGATGGCTAGTACGTAACAACCTACTATGCAACCTAGAAAGAGCCGAAAACTCTATATCGTTGACCCTCAAGAACATAGGGCCAACTAGAAGGGTTATTTACAAAGACACAACAGTGGCACGGCTAGAAGAGCCCAGTGGTTTGAGCACAACAGCACTCTTTACAACACAGAGAATAGACGAAGAAGTGGTGACATTAGAAGACCACAAACTGGACCACATTAGGGATAAGCAGTTCAAAAGGGAACTAGAGAGTCTACTGGTTGAATATGAGGATGTGTTTTGCAAGTCACCAAAATATATGGGCAAAACACAACTTATAGAGCACAAAATAGAAGTGACAGAAGATAAACCAGTAAAATGCCGCCCTTATAGAGTCTCACAATCCGAGCGAGAAATCATTGACACACAAATAAAAGAAATGCTCGATTGCGGAGTAATAAGACCATGCCACTCGCCATGGGCGAGCCCCGTTGTACTGGTGAAAAAGAAAGATGGCACCACTAGGTTCTGCGTGGATTACCAGAGAACTATAAACCCGGTCACCAAAAAATCATGTTACCCGATACCACAAATCGATGACATTCTCACATACATGGGAAATGCCAAGTACTTTACAACTTTGGACATGTTCTCGGGTTACTGGCAGATTCCTATAGAAGAGTCGTCCAAACAATACACGGCTTTCACGGCACAGGGACATGGATCATACGAATTCAACGTGTTAAGCTTTGGTCTATGCAATGCACCAGCAACCTTCCAACAACTTGCAGATAAAATATTTAGGGACTTAAAGTGGAAGGACATACTAATATATCTAGATGATATTATTATTTATTCAGAGAACTTAGAGGAACACTTAGCAAAATTACAAAAAGTATTCCAGAAAATGAGAGAAGCCAATCTGACCTTAAAACCGAGTAAATGCGAATATTTACAGAAAAAGATAAGGATTTTGGGCTACACAGTAAGCAAAGAAGGAATAAGCCCAGAGGAAGAAAAACTTGCAGGGATTAAGCAATTCCCCACACCCAAAAAAAACAAAGGACCTACAAAGCTTTTTAGGATTATGCAATTTTTATAGGAAATTTATAAAGGATTACGCGGTATTGGCACGGCCCTTACATGAGGCCACAAAGAAGAACAAATTCTGCTGGGGTGAAGATCAAGTGAAAGCATTTGAGCTGCTGAAAGAAAAACTTACGTCATCCCCAGTATTAAAACATTACAATCCAAATGTAGGATGTACAATGCACACGGACGCCTGTATAGATGGAATAGGGGCAATTCTGCTCCAAGAAGGCAGTGACGGTCACGACCACCCAATAGCATATATAAGCCGGGCCTTGTCAAAAGCTGAGAAGAACTATTCGATCAGCGAGCTGGAGCTATTAGCAGCAGTCTGGGGGATGACCTACCTAAGGCATCTAATCTATGGACACCCTGTAAAAATCGTAACAGATCATCACGCATTATGTTGGATTCACAATGTGAAAGATCACTCAAGAAGATTAGCACGTTGGGCTCTCAAGTTGGCAGAATTTGACTACACGGTAGTCTACAAAAAAGGCAGTAAGCACCAAGATGCGGACTGTCTATCACGGAACCCGGTGGCAGGGTGGAGCGAAGTCGAATTAGATGAATTAGATGATATACCCACTTTTACGGTATCAACGTTAGACATAGGAGAATTGCAGAATAAGGATAAGGACATACTAGAATTAAAATCAGCAATAAGCAACCCCGAATCAACAAACGTTGACGCACTGACACGACGAAAAATAAAGAATTTTAGGCTGAGGGAGGGCGTCCTGTATAGAGCAACACAAACTAAGGAAGGACTGGAACACGCACTCGTGATACCCCGGTCACTTAGGGAGGAAATTTTGTGGGAAGCTCACAACGCACCTACCAGCGGACATATGGGGGTAACAAAAACCATAAGTAGACTTACTCCCAAATACTATTGGGATTATATGACTAAGGACGTCAGAAATTACATTAAAGGATGTAGGGACTGCCAGGCGAGAAAAGGGCCAACAAATGATAAGCCATTGGGCTTACTCCAGCCAATAAAAGTGGGCAAGGTATTTGTTAAAGTAGGGATAGACCTACTGGGACCATTCCGGAGGAGTAACCAAGGCAAGACAACGATAGTAGTGGTGACAGACTACGCGTCAAGATACGCCATCACAGCGGCCCTGCCTAACGGGAAGGCAGGACCTGTGGCAAAGTTCCTATTAGAACGAGTAATACTAATTCACGGCGTTCCTAGAAGCATCCTCAGCGATAGAGGCAAGGTATTTCAGTCCGAACTAGTGCAGGAATTACAACAGATTATGGGTCTGAAAAGCACTTTTACAACAGCATACCACCCCTCGTGCAACGGCCTAACTGAACGCTTAAACAAAACGTTGGCTGACATGCTGTCACTATACTGCAATACAGAGCAGACAGATTGGTGCACTTATCTGCCATTCGTGACATTTGCATACAATACGGCCAAGAGACGACACGTTTTAGCCCGTTTCAACTAATATTCGCAAGAAACCCTACACTACCACTGGACGCCACCCTTCTAGAAACTGAGGACAAACCGAACACGAACGAACTACGAGAGAAAGCTTTACTACTAAGGGCAATTGCTGTAGATAATATCCACAAAAAACAGGAAAAGGACAAGGACATTTACGACAAATATCACAGAAATGGTGAATTTGAGGTAGGAAATAGGGTGAAAATATTTATCCCAATCAGGAAAGTAGGAAAAAGCGAGAAACTACTGCTACGATGGTTCGGACCCTACAGAATAATAAAGAAACTCAGTGAAGTTAACTATGAAGTAAAACAGGAGAAAGGGAAAAATACGGATATAGTGCACATAGGGAGGATTTTACCTTTCTATGATGAATGGACATTGGGGGATATGTCCGAAGTAGTTTCAGACGTAGAAAGTGAGGAAGAGGAACAATGACTAGCACGAGTCGGTCGGTCCACAAGAAACAGAGAGAAATAAGGAGAAGCGGGAAAATATTGAACTTACATGACTCCATTATTTTTGTTCTCGCCTTCACACTTAATAAATTAGGTCTTAAGGGTATCTTTTAGCATATGTAGGGTATAAACTCAGTATATTTCACATAGTCTAAACAATTAAGCATAAACAAAAACATAATTTATAAAATACTTATTTAAGCCAGGTTGACCGACCATTACGCCCTCTCCCGCCAGGACAGCACAACCTAGGAACCCACGAAACGAGCGACCATCCCGCGCACTTCGAAGGTGACAAGGAAAGTCAGCAGAGGGCGCCACCACCCGCGAACTGAGTAACGGGTGCTCTGGCGCACAGGAAGGCAAGACGAAGCGGTACAAGGCCGCCCTCCACGAAGGAGCGACAGATTCCAGGAGAACCGCATGGGAGACAACGAAAGGAGCGTAATAAACTTGAGTTACGAATGGTCACACATTGTAAATAAAGCCATGGGGCACGTAGGTTATACAGTTAAGTTAGGGTTAAGTGTCCGGGGCGAACACTCTTCAGAAGGGGGAGATGTCACGAATAACATAAATTGCACTATGTTCCGTTACCTAGTCGGGCCCCGGTCTCCCCCAGTGCACTGTCTGAATCAGCAAGACCGGCAAATTGGGGTCACGATGTGGGTATTTAATCAGCGTCTCAAGCCATCGAAGATTACTGGTCTCTAGGTCGGTCTTCGAGCATCAGTCCGAACTTTCTAGTGCCCGGACGGCTCGATACCTTCTTGGAAGCCCAGGCTGAAAAGACAAGAGTTCTTACGCAACAAAGAGGTGACCGT
Organism: Ips nitidus; assembly: GCA_018691245.2. Classification (NCBI taxonomy): domain Eukaryota; kingdom Metazoa; phylum Arthropoda; class Insecta; order Coleoptera; family Curculionidae; genus Ips; species Ips nitidus. The sequence continues at coordinate 128,258 of CM042794.1, forward strand.
CCGAACTCTTGACCCTATCAGTACCTGAAGTAAGTCCTTTGGGCGTGTCGGTCATAGGGGCTCCCTGCTCGTATCGAGCGGGTTTCGCTTGGCGACACTTCAAGAGGGCTTGCAGTGCCTTAAGTAAATCCTTTGGGCGTGTCGGACATAGGGGCACCCTGCTCGTATCGAGCGGGTTCCGCTTGGCGGCACATCAGAAGGCCTTACGCACGTACATCCACACCCACACACCTACACACCCCCTCTTGGACAGTGTTCCTGCGTTGTTCCTGCGTCCCGCCAGCGGCGGTGCTAGCGGCCCTCCTAATCAGGGGGTAAGAGCTAGTTCATTGTACACCAAGTAGTAAATAAAGACGACATACTTAAGCTACGATCTTGTTTCTCTTCCTGCGCTACCCCCTAAACGTCACAATATTGTAGAGTTTTCCGATGTTGCCGGCTTTCATTTTTAGTTTAACGGAAACACGTGTCCACGTGGAGTGTTCTGATTGGTTGGCCGTGACTGCCAGTTTTTTTACTATTGTTGGAAGGGTTTCTCTTCATCGGTTTCTTTTTAATTTCTTTCCTGTTGGACCTTCAGAGAAACTTACACGTATCACGTGGGCTTTAAGAGGAATCGCCATTTTGTAGTACCGATTACGGGATTTTAGTGCGACCTCTTTTTAATAAAAACGGGAGTTATTTGGAGGAGTATATCGAGTTTTGTTGGAAACTCCGTTTTTCTCGCTGTATGCGGATTTATAAGCCTTAAAAGTGGTGTGATTTTCTTGTGGAGTGGTGAGTTGGTGAGTTTGAGGTTAAGTTTTACCATGTGGTTATTTCACTTAGGAAATTAATTTGACCATTAGATTGACCTGAGAGACCTGAGGCAGTCTTGTAGTACCTTTAATTCAATCTGTTTGGTGGCAGTGTCGCCCAAGTAAGTTTGATTTTGGCCATTTCCAATTTAGCCTCCGGCTAAAACACGTGTCTTCTTCATTTCAATAGCAGTTAGCGGAGTCTTCAATCTGTGACTACACACAGTTTGGTAGCTGGTGACCGAGTATTCGAGAGAATCAACTAAGACCCTTTTGCTCAATCACAAAAGGTAAATCTCGTGCTTTATTTGATTAATTTTGGTAGTAAATTCGTTATAAAACCATCCAGTTGCTTACTGATTAATTTGATTTCTAATCATTGAATATTGTGCTCAATCTTTTGCGTTTTTAATTAATTTGTTTGTAGTAAATTTGATAATAAAGTATTACTAATGAATATAATCAGTCTTAATATTAAGTGATTGTAACGAACACATTGTATTTTGTACTGTATATTCTAAGGGCCCTTCCGCCGGGGTAACCTGCAGGATCATCTTTACACTGGGCTACGGCACCACGAATAGCCTTATTCGTTTCGCTAGCTTACCAGGGTTGTCTGACTACATCTCTTGGACACTGGGCTGTAGCGCTTAGATCGATAGCGGATAGCAGTACACTTGCTCTGTACAGAAAGTAAGATTAGTTTAAGAATCGGATCAAGCACTGAAGTGTGATGCTTGTTTGACGAAGCGACTAGAAACCCATAATATAAAAAACCATCTGAGGGTAACTGAATTTTGACTGTTTTATTGTTGCTGCAACCTCAAACCTCTCTCTCAGCTATCGTTCTGTGTTGAAGGCTTACTACAATTATTTTCTTGTAAATTAATTGATATTACTTGGCAGGTTTCATTTTGTTTTTTTGTAATCCTATTTCTGGTCCTGATTACTGGTTTATTGAACTCCAAATACCAACTTTGGCATTTTCTGATTTATTGGTTAAAATCAGTGGCGCAGAGAACCACCCCAACGCTCTTAACCAACTGAGCATATTAGTCGAGCTTAATTTGCCGCAAACTTTACGTTCAATACGCCAGGACATCAGTGCTTAACTTTCACTTAGCTTTAAACTCCAGCAATTTTCTTTTACGAAAGAAATTCCGTGGCAACACCCTACTCAATTGTTTAGCGACGATAATAAAATTTCTGTGCTTTTCCTTCCCCCAAATTGTATGCCATTGATACAACCAATGGATCAGCATGTTTTATACAGGCCATAAAATTATTCTATCGTAAGAAATTGCTCCAAAAAATTGTTGAGTCTGAACGTGATATTTCGCAAGCACTGAAGGAGATAACTCTGAAGGACGTTGTTTTTTCTTTAAATGAGGTCTGGCAAAATGTGGGCATTGGCTTAATAACAAAATCTTGGAGTAAAGTACTGCTACCGACTGGGATATCAGAAGAAGATATTGGTGATAGTGATGAAGAAGACGACATCCCGCTAGCTCGGTTAATCAGACAAATTAGAGAGACAGAACCCACAGAAATTCAAAATGACATGGAAGAAATTAGGGACTTGAGTAAGAAACTTGACCAGAGTTTAACGAATGAAGAGATTGAAACTTGGGTGGTGAATGATAAGGCAGTTAGCGACGAATTAGCTGAAGCTGATATAATTGAAGAAATTGATGAAGATTCCGATGACAGTTCCGACCATTGTATTTCCGAAATTTCCTCTTTAGTGAAAGATGCTGATGCAGTGTCAGCTTTTATTACGTGTATTGCTAGGGCAACACAAAAAAAGCTTCCTGAACATCAAATCGTCTTCTTGCAGGAGTTAGGAGTTCAAACCCAAGATGCAGCGTTTAAAAATAAGAAACAGACACAAATTACAAATTTTTCACGGTTTCAGAAAAAAACTAATGCTTTTTTTAGTTGAATTTTAGTTTTTTTAATTGTTAAAATAATACATATGTACATATTATTTTGATAGCACGTAAGTTACGGTTACATAACATACATATATGTATTTAAATATGTAATGATTGAATTGTATGTATAAAAATTAATATACATATGTACGTACAAAGTTCTAAAAATGTGTTTTATTGTATATTCGTTAATGAATGTTCTGACATTTAGGTGTTCGGATTACCGAGGTTGCACTGTAATCACAAAATAATAAAAAAGAATTCTACAAACATTCAATAATGATACATTTTTTGCTTCCAAATCTCAACAAAAAGTTACCCTTTACTGAGGAGTTTACTTTATCGCGTGTTGCCAAGGGTAGCGAGCGATAATAGTATATTCTATATTAAGAGCCGAAAGTAGATATTTGCCGCTTGCACATGAAAATTGCAGCTTGAGGCGAAGCCAAGAGGTAGATGGTTGACTCTCGAAAAATGGAAGTTTATTGGCCGCCGGTAAAACAGCAGAGTGTCTTTGACAAACTTTTACTTGACAATAGGAGTCCAGATACAAAGAACTGGAAAACTTATTCTGTTCGTAGATGCTTATATGAAACAGGTATATTTTTAATTCCAAATTTTTATCCAATATAAGGCTGCACTGCAAAGGAATTTCCGAAACCGTATAAATTAGGAAAGATTTCCTATATGGTTCTAAATCGCGGGCGTGGCGTTTTCCAAAATATGGTATTTGTTTTAATTTTTGAAATAGCTATTTAAAATAAAACTTATTTTTGAATATTATTTTTGTTTTAAGTGGAAGTATTTGTCCCGAAATTTAGTTTTTCGATAAAACCGTACGTACAAAATTTATTTTATGCACTTTAGAGGGAGTAAGATATTTGTGCCATAGCAACACTTACAGGGCACAATAAATTTTGTGTGAATCCACCCTGCCAACAACATTCAATGACAACTACCAATGATACGAGCTGTCAATCTTGAAACTAGGGTACCGTTAAGTGATAAGTGATCTACTCTGAGCTTTGTGATTTTTTATTTTTAGTTTCTCACATTCTAAAGTGCATAAAATAGTTTATAAACCTCGTGACTAAAGTGTCTTTTGGCAAAACATTTTGCAGTAAAAGAGATCTTCTGATTGAGCAAATAAAATACAGGGTGTTTAATTTAAAATAATCAAAATACATGTCAAAAATTTAACAAGAGTGTGTGACAATGCATTATGATTCAGAAAAAAATGCTGCAACTTTGCTAATTTAAATTATGCTGTCAGATCAAAAATAACGGAGTTAGCTATTGAGTAAAATATAAACAATTCCCCTAGTACCTAATTACAATTAAGGTGTGGAAATTACCCAATTTTTTTGCATTATTTTTACACAATAACATAATTCTCGCTTGCAAAATACTAAATAAGCTCAGATAATAAAAAGTTGAATACGTTTTAATAGTGTATCAGTCTTGAAGCAGGGTAGTCTTGAAACATAGTGATACAATATACTTTTCAGATGACTAATGCGATTGCCAAACGAAAACTAAAAGTAGCGAAAATTTCGTCAAATTTGGCATCAGATAGTGAATTAACTGATGCACGAAGGATACAAAAAAGAAAACAGTGTTGCTCAGATAGTTCTGATGATGACAATGATTACTGCTTAAGACGACCGCCAAATATTAATTTTGATTATCATTCCGCCTTAAAGCAGTCTTCAACTGGTAATATTTATAAGGATGAGGAAGCTGGTGAGTTACTAAATTGAGCTATGCAGGTCCTTCTTCCATATGAACTTCATTGGAAGCTTTCGGTTTGTTGTTGTGTGGTTTTTATCCGATTGAAATACATTTTTGGAAATATAAAGCTAATCAAGGCATTTTATCAAAAAGGTTTGTGTAAATAACACATCCAATGTTCAGCTTTCTTGAGAAACTGGTAACCAAAAATCGAATGTCAACCAAAACGTTGCAACGGCTATAATTGCCGTTTGATACAGTTTAGTGCACACTCTATCAAGAGGTGTTGGTGGTCGATAGGTTCAAGCAACCAGGGCGGATACGCCGAAGTTGATGAACAGATCGATGATGCCCTGGTTCGATTCTCGGTGCCAACCAACCTTTTTTATTTTATTTTATTGCAATCCTAACGTTTTGGTATGCGGTACGAGTTAAGCAAAAAATAATCTAAACCCGAAATGCCTTGTCGGAAAACGTGTGAATTCGATCTTTTAAGCTAGAAGTTTGAACGACAATGGGTGTAATTTAAAGTGTGATTTATACGCAGAATATTAGAAGGCTGAACAAAAGGACATTGTCGCTGTTTCAGGTTGAATTTACTTTATTAATTAATTTTAAGTATGTAGGGAAATGATGTGGGTATTTTAGCCAGCCGATGTTAAGGCTAAATACTTGAGAGGACCTGATATCGATCGCCATTACTAAGAGGTACGCCGGATTGGCAAAATCCAGCACCCGTACTAAGGCAGCCGTTAGCTAATCCCTCTGACGACCTGCATCATTAGTCGTGAGGATATAAGGAAGGAGTAATATCGATAGATTGGCTGTTGATTAAGAAGCCCTAGAAACCCACTAATTTAAGTTAAGTGTAAGTCTAAGGGTTTAAGTTATATAGTACCCGTTGGTACGTGGACAACTACGTAAGTTGCTGTGATCTTGTAAAGGACTAAGGATAAGTAATTTTAGTTTCAGTGGTGAGTGTTAACTGTTTTTTAAATAACACCTAGCCAATACACTTATATATATTTATATTTACATGTATAATAATAATAATAATAATAATAATAATAATAATAATAATAATAATCTTTATTGTGCAAAATATATATTTACATCTTACACAAAAGGCTACCATTCGCAATAGCGTTCTTCCATGGAGCCCGCAAGTAGCATTACAATAACAATTCCTATACAGAAAAAAAAAAACATAACCAAAAACCAAACCACTACATATAATCTGACTTAATGATTACAGTTTTGTAAGTACAATCAAACATTGAGCATTTCTTCAAGAAATATGTTTTTTAATCTATTTCTAAGTACCGTTCTGGAATAATTTATTAGTGGCTGATAGAGTGCTGAGTTCAATATTTGAATGGACACTTACTCAAAACTATTCTCAAATTTAGCAGTCCTATGGTATGGGATATCATATTTAACAATACCTCACATGTTTCGTTCACACCTGACAGATCTAAGAACAAACATGTCATACAAATATTTTGGGATGGCGGTAATAATAACTTTTTGAACAAATAATATAAAATGCAGTCTAACTCTCAAGTTAACTTTCAAAACATCTTTTTGAATGTATAAAGGAGTTATATGATCGAATCTATTATAATTATATGCAAACCGCATACACATAGTCTGTATTTTTTTGAATTTTATTTTTCAGTTCTACAGTTAGGTAATTATAATAAACTACGTCGCAATAATCAAACTGTGACATAACAAGGTTGTCAATTAGTTTAAACTTGACATTCTGCGGAAGTATGAATTTAAATTCATACAACCTTTTCAGAATAACAAAAGCAGATGACACTTTTTTGTTCACATGATATTCAAATGACATGCTGCTGTCAAAGACCACTCCCAAATTCCTAGCGTTCTCTACCATCGGTAGTACAACATTATTTACATTAATAACGCTAAAATTATAGAAATTAAACTAATCTCTAACCGTTTTAGACCCCATGATCATGTATAAGCATTTACTCACATTCAGCACCAAACCATTCTTATTTGACCATTCATATATCTCATGTAAGTCTTCGTTGATTTTCTGGATGGCCACGTTTGCTTGTTGAGGCAAAAAGCTGAAAAAAAGCTGAGTATCATCAGCATATAGATGAACAGTACCATGTGAAACATGTCCCGGCAAAACCGCGGTATAAATATTGAATAATAAAGGTCCAAGAATACTGCCCTGTGGTACACCCTTGTTATAAGTGGTCAAATCAGATCTTGCCCCATCCAACTCTACTAACTGCATTCTATCCCTCAAGTAGCTCACCAACCAACCGCACACTGCGCCTTCAAAACCATAAAATCTCAGTTTTGCTATCAGAAGGTCATGCACTACTGAGTCAAAAGCCTTGCTATAGTCCAACAAGACCAAACAAGACACCTTACCCTGGTCTGTAAAAGCAGATACATCTGTGGCTATCTTACATAATGTTGTTGCGGTACTAAACTTAGGCCTAAAACCAGACTGCACAGGAGATAAAATCTGCCGCTTGTCAATAAAAGCACACAATCTATCAGCCACTAATTTTTCGAAAATTTTTGCTCAAATGGGTAACTTATTTATTGGTCGCAGTTCGTTGAGCGATTCAATTTTACTATTTTTAGACAGGGGCATTATTATTGATGTCTTCCATTGACCAGGAAATTGACCCGTTGTTAGGCATTTATTAAATAATTGAGCCAGAGCTGTTATTATATGATCAAGACTAAAAAGCAGCATGTCATATGAGATTTTATCTATACCAATGGATTTAGATTTTATTTTTATAAATGCCTGATAGATGTCCAATTCAGTAATCTCAGCAAACTCAAACTGCTCAACACCGCCACTGGAAAATCTCTTGGTATTGTTAAAATAATTGAGCATCTCAACATCATACAAAGTATCAGAATGGACAATGTTCCTGAAATGGTCGCTGATAAGATGAACATCTCTCATATGTGATGGAATTTCATAAGACGGCCTGGAGTGCACATTCCAAGCTCGTAGTTTTGACCACATATTTTTAGGATTGTTTTTTATTCTATTAAGTTCATAAGTGAAATAAGCATTTTTTTTATTTCTTATTGCAATTGCAAGATAATTTTTTATATCCATATAATAGTCTTTGTCTCCAGGATTCCTGGTAGTAGTGTACTTTTTGTAAGCTTTTTTTTTAATTTAATTATTTCTTTTAGAGTTTCAGTAATATATGGTTTACTTTTATGCTTGGCAATAATGGAAACGGGGCATGTTTGTCAAAAACAAAATTTAGAGTATTATTAAGTGAGTCAATAGCGGTATCAATTGAATCTGATCGGTCAAGCATCTCTTCAAAGTTGATATTTCTAAGGTCGTTATCAAAATCAGTTCTATTAAAATTTTTAAAGCTTCTGTAAGTGATTTTTCTAATAGTTTTTTTATTGGTAGCAACGCAAAGTTTAGTATAAATTAATCTGTGGTCAGTAAGATTGTACATTTCGACCGTTCCAGAATCAATTACCTCCATGCCTCTGTCTATGAAAATAACATCAGTCAAGCTATCACTTTGTCGCGTAATGCGAGTTGGCTCCCTAATAACTTGTTTAAGGTTAAATGATGCTTAGGGCAATTGAGAGTAGGTATTTCGACTCAACACTGTCGACCAATAAATTTATGTTAAGATCTCCAATATGAACGTGTAACTATAAGACGCTGAAAACAAAGACAGAAAATTTTCCAGTATTTCAAGATTTCTATAAGACACTGCCGGAGGTTTATAAAAAACTCCGATAAGCCACATCCAATTCACACCAAAGAGTCTCTAAGCTATCGCCTGATTCCGTCTGCCGAAACTCTCAATTTCTATCTTCTTACACCTAATTGTTCCTACCACATACAACGCCACACCACCACCCCTAGTAATCCTATCCGTTCTATATAGTTGATAGCCAGGAATGCTTATCAAATAATCAGGAATATCATAAGATAACCATGACTCACTCACTGCAAATATATCGGGTTTCTCCATCTTTATCCAGTCTAGAAGATCAGCAAATGACGGGACTAATGACCTTATATTTACATGCGCCATATAAAGAGATTTACGAATGGAGCTTTTGCCTACATTAGATTGATTGCCAGTAAGTGACTTTTCATTTAATAATCTATTTAAATTAGAAACGTTACAACTGGCGCCCGAGCAGGGACCAAAGGTGTCTTTTGTTTGGTTTCTTTTTTTAAATTAATTAGTGGGGCTATGCAACGGCTATAATTGCCGTTTGATACAGTTTAGTGCACACTCTATCAAGAGGTGTTGGTGGTCGATAGGTTCAAGCAACCAGGGCGGATACGCCGAAGTTGATGAACAGATCGATGATGCCTTGGTTCAATTCTCGGTGCCAACCAACCTTTTTTATTTTATTTTATTGCAATCCTAACGTTTTGGTATGCGGTACGAGTTAAGCAAAAAATAATCTAAACCCGAAATGCCTTGTCGGAAAACGTGTGAATTCGATCTTTTAAGCTAGAAGTTTGAACGACAATGGGTGTAATTTAAAGTGTGATTTCTACGCAGAATATTAGAAGGCTGAACAAAAGGACATTGTCGCTGTTTCAGGTTGAATTTACTTTATTAATTAATTTTAAGTATGTAGGGAAATTATGTGGGTATTTTAGCCAGCCGGTGTTAAGGCTAAATACTTGGGAGGACCTGATATCGATCGCCATTACTAAGAGGTACGCCGGATTGGCAAAATCCAGCACCCGTACTAAGGCAGCCGTTAGCTAATCCCTCTGACGACCTGCATCATTAGTCGTGAGGATATAAGGAAGGAGTAATATCGATAGATTGGCTGTTGATTAATAAGCCCTAGAAACCCACTAATTTAAGTTAAGTGTACGTCTAAGGGTTTAAGTTATATAGTACCCGTTGGTACGTGGACTGCCTGGTGAATTTCGTCGGAAAAATTGAGGAAAATCACCGGCAAACCACGCAACAAGGCTAAAACACCAACTAGAAGACAAAAGACCGACATCTCAGCCCCAAAGTGCATGGGAAAATCCAAGAAAAGTGAGTTAAACTAAATACCATGTATTAAAATAATAAAACTTAAACCCGCAAATTTGAACAATTTTGCACATCGATACATCGCCTTATCGGATTCCACCGAATTCTGTAAATAAAGAAAAAACCCACTTTATCAACAAAATACTAACACAATGGCAACATGGAAGGCAAATGAAATAAATATCTTAACTGACCATATAGAACAACACAGGGGCGTACTGGACCGTAAAGCAATTTTAGAAATGCAACAACTACTACCTGGAAGGTCAGCAGCTGCGATCAAAAAGAAATAGCTAGAACTGAAAAACCGACCAGCGGTGGCAGAAAAAGCAAAACCTACAGGAAAATGGACAGACGAAGAAACAAAACGACTAGTAAGAAGCTACAGCCGCAGAACAGAGCCAAAATCAACCCTCAGATTAGCATCCATCCAACAAGACTTCCCAAACAGATCCATAAAAGCCATGGCCACCAAACTTAGAGAAAACTTTTCCGATATATATTATATGCGCAAAAATTACAGTACCAGCGAAAGCAGCTCAGAAAGCATACAAGAGGAAACATCACAAGATAAAGAAGACATGACGGATAAGGAAGACACGCCCAATCAAGATCTAAAGCACCAACCAGATGAAATCAAACAGGGCGAAGCCGGCCCTGACTCGGAAGCGGGTTCGAGCGGAACGGAAAGAAGGGTTGAGGAAGGAAATGTACAACCACCAATATATCAATCTGACCGACCAACCGAACAAGACGCAGAATTTTTACAAATAAAAACACATTTCCAAAAGTTGCGCAACCAAGTTGGCGACAAAAGGAAAAAAATTCAAAAATTCCTAGTTAGGCTGAGCAACAAAACAAAATTAAGTAAAATCCATACAACTCTTGAGGAGGAAATAACAAAGATACAAAAATCCAACAAAAAAGAAGCAGAAAAACGAAAAGCTATAAAAGCAGCCATATACGCAGCAGGAAAAACGATCCGGGAAATATTGATGCCAAAAATTGAAACAAAACCGAAATATGTTTTCACTCAGAACAAAATAAAAAAACTGGACATACACCTAAAGAACGCTAATAATATCAGGGAGCTGGGAAGCAAAAAACCAACCAAAAACTGATGAAGGAAATCCAAACCATCAGAAAGCTTAAAATGACCCTGCCACAGTACATTGAGTCGACACAGGAGAGAAAAACCATTCTGGAAGCTAGACTGGAAGAACAGAAAAGAGCTGAAGAAAGGAACCAGCTAAGGAAAAAATTCTACGACAGACCATCAATAGATATCCTGAATACACATAGAGAACCTGTCGAACTGCAACCAGGAGATGCAGAAAACTATTATAGAAACCTGTACAAGAAGCAACAGGACAACATACCAACACCCACCTTTAACAAAACGGCTGAAAAAACTGCGGAAACACACGAGAAAAACAGCAACACCCCGACCACTCTACCAAGACAACATTGAGCAAGAAATAGAGCAAGCGTTACAAAAAGCAGCGCCCTCGAAAGCACCTGGAGAAGACGGCATCCCCACATACATATACAAGATCCTAAAGGCCGCAAAAACCTACGTAACAAGGTACGTAACTGACATTGTAAATAACAAAATCAAGTTTACAGAGACCGACGTTAGAGCCAGAGTGACGCTGACATACAAAAAAGGAACCAAGACCGACCCAGCCAACTACAGACCGATCTCACTACTCAATACCGATTATAAAATAGTGACGTCGGTCATAGCCAGCAAAATAAAACAGGTAATACCAAAATGGGCTCTACCACCTGAACAGCTCGCGCAAAGTGGAATGTGGGGAACGGCGCATGGACTTTTAATGGATAAAAGCATAAGCAGTTTAGCCAGATACAGGCGAGTACCAAATTTTTCAGCCTGGTACGATTTCAGGAAAGCATACGACTCGGTTCACCACAAACACCTAAAACGACATCGATGTATTACCCCTCCACCAAAACATCAGAACAGCGATCAAAACAGCTTTAAAACAGTGGTCTATGAGAATCCAAGTCGGAAAAACCATGACTAATCCAGTTCCAGTCCGAAGAGGCGTGCTACAAGGAGACTCCATGAGTCCATTGCTGTTTACACTGGTTACAGCAGGCGTCATTGACCACCTAAAAACCGACTCACAGGTAACAAAAATAAACCGAGGTAAGCAGCACGTAATAGCATACATGGATGATTTTAAATGTCACGCACCAAGCAGGCAAGGGCTGGAAACACTCACAATACAGCTCACAAGCGCCGCGGGGGAGCTGGGACTGGAACTAAATAGGGACAAAAGCGGTCAATACGTGAGAACAGCACAGATCGACGACGCGGGAGACCAGGCACCTTTTTTACCGCAAATAAGGGACGGCTACAAATATCTGGGGCTGGAACAACTGGAACAGGATAGCCTAGTCAATTTAAAAAAAATTGAAGAAAAGGCACAGGCTGGACTGAGGCGAATTCTGGAGTCAGGACTGACCACCGGACAAAAAATGCATTTAATAAACACAAACATAATTCCAGCAGTGGTTTACGTCACAGCAAATATAGCTCCAGATGAAAAACGTGCAACCACCCTAAAGAGATGCAGGGACCTGGACACAATGATACGTACCATGCTGGTAGACCACAAAGTAAAGGGCAAAACATCGTCAAATGCCGCAGTATACATGCCTGTAAAAAGAGGGGGACTGGGCCTCAAATCATTAGAGCACGAAACCGAGCTGGGCTACATAAGAAAGGGAATCTACCTTGACCAGCACGAACATATGGTTGAATGCAAACGCAGGTACCTAGATTTGCAAAAAGGTGGGTGGAGGAACCCTTTAAGTGACATGGCCTGGGTCCTAGACAAATATGACATCGAAGTGCAGGATGGCCAAAACATCAAAGAAAGGTGTCAAAAAACCGTCAGAGAAGCGACCAAGAATTATCAAGAAAAATTGGGAAATGAGTGGTCCAGGAATATGCACTATGGACGAATAGTATTGAAAGAAGGCAACAAACTCACCATCCCGGCCTTCACTTCTCCATATCTGGACACCTGGAGGAGGGGAATGCTGAATAGTGCAGCAGAAGAGCAACTCCACGGCCTGGCAATGGCACAAAACAGAAGACGATGCCGACGAGGGTGTGACGCCGTGGAAACCGCATATCACGTTTCCAGTGCCTGTGTGGACAACTCATACACCACCAGGCACGACTACGTCGTTCATTGGATTGTGAAAACCATAATGCAAGCAATGCGAGCGCCTAAAAAGTGCTTTAAACATTTTCAGTTTGGCAGGGCGACGTGTTCCGAGACTTTCCAGACTGGCGATCGTACCGTCAAAATCAGTGCTGGAAAGAAAATCTTAACCGGACAGCCGTTGTACCACAACAAGCCAGACATAGTGGTCCACTTAACCAATCCCGACGAAATCTATGTCTTTGAGGTCGCCATTTCCCATCTTCAAAACATCAGGGGCCAGGAAAAGCTGAAAAAGGCCAGGTACACAATAAATTCATTACATCATATTTCAGACATCAACCAGCTAAACGATCTCGAAAGGGACCGTAACCTCGTAACAGAGATGGCGGAAATGCACAGATGCCCTGTGAGATTCGCTCTATTCGTGGTGGGCGCGTATGGGGAGATTTTGGCAACCGAAGAGTACAAAACCTTTCAGACGATGCTCAGGGACCGGCTGAAATGCTCGCAAAAAGCCATAAAAATCCTAGCCAACAAGATCAGCTGCAGTGTAGCAGTGTCCACCTCCAATATGCTCATAAGACGAGTCAAAGAACCACAAGCTACCTAGAAAGATGTAAAGATGTGTAAACTATCTGCAAATAGTATAATTTGTAAATAGTAGGAATCCCATGTATAGTATGTATATAGATATACATGCATTTCTATCTTAGTCGCCTCCATACATAACACAGGCGCCCAAGCGTCCACTATAACCGCCATAGTTACAGGAGTGTATTTTGCTTGATTACGCTTCATAATTCAAGGTTTTTCATGGGCACAGCAGAGGGGTAAGGAAAAACTATAAGGAAAAAAGTTGTATATACGGTATGGGTTTAAATGTAACCGGCCTCCACGATGCTGCGGTTAACTGGCCTCCGCGCAATATACAGCGCCATGTGGAACCGACGCAGGCGTCACCGACACAGTTGCCAATTTTATCTGTCTGGTTCGCCGACTGATTTGGCTTTGACAGCTAAAAATAGATTTCTTGGAACAGGAAGCGTATTTTACTATTCAGGCCAGCCGTATTTACGTTGTTTTTCGATCGCTACAGGAGCCACATTAGACAGTTTTTGGTGTTCTATATTATATACTGATCGTATAGTTTCTGCGTTATTCATTCTAATATTAGACACATGTCTGACAGTAACTGAATATAATGACATCAATATTTTTGTTTCTTTTTTAATACTTCATTAACTCAAGCAAATTGATAAAATATATGGTTGAACAAGTTTTGTCAAACATTGCAATATAATTATAAATCGTTTATTAATTTATTATGTTCACTTTGACTTGCATTTCTAGACTATCTCATTTTAATTATAATACCAGTCCTTGAGTATTTAAAATCAATATTGTTATTATTTTATATTGTCACGTTTAGGGGGTAGCGTAGGAAGAGAAACAAGACTGTAGCTCAAGTAAGTCTTCTTTATTAGGCACTGTATTACTCTTAGCATCGAACACCGTCCAAGAGGGGGTGTGTGGGTGTGGGTGTATGTGCGTAAGGCCTTCTGAAGTGCCGCCAAGCGGAACCCGCTCGATACGAGCAGGGTGCCCCTATGTCCGACACGCCCAAAGGATTTACTTAAGGCACTGCAACAGGGTAACGAGCCGTCCGGGCACTAGAAAGTTTGGACTGTCGCTCGTGACCTCCCTCTGGGGATGACCCCAGAGTTCGGTGCCTTAGCCGAGCTACGGTGCATCTTTTATACTCGTCAGCTAACCTCATTACGTTAACCTTGCTGACTATGGTGGTTACTGGGTGTGCACCGTAACTACTAACACGGGTGTGACATCTCCCCCTTCCAATAAGTGTTCGCCCCGAACACTAAAAGTCTATGTTTACTAGAGCAACTTACTTATTCTCTATTCTTACTTTATAAAGCAGGTGGGGATGTACTTTATTCAAACCAACTTCTTAAAACTAACCCATGTTACTTATTTGCTAAAAAAAGGTGTGGGGAAAGCTTTATTAAAAAAATATCTTAACTACTTCTCGATTTTTAGACGTTGCCATGTTTGCATACTCAAAAAACAATTATTCCTTTCATTGGGTCACCTTTCAACCTTGTTGTTGCGTCCATCTTCTTGCCTTCTCATTTAAGCGTAAATTGCCCCTGCATCGGGCACCATCTTCTAGCACCTTCTCTCGGCACTACATTGTCTAAGCGGAAATCCATCGCTTAGCTTCGACATCTTTGGTCCAATGCGTGCTCTCTTTTTAGCACACGTTGCTTTGGACTACTACACATCGTCATTTCTAAGCCCATCTGGAGAACCTTCTTCAGCCCGTCATTTAAGGGACTCTGGGTGCACGCGGGTGTAGAACCGACGGTGCGGAACCCATCCGAAGATGTTGGTTTCTCCTAGGCTTGCTCCTCTTCTTCTCGCTTCTTTAATCAGGTCAATTTGTCGATAGACGCAACGAGGTAATTAGGTGGCCCCTAAAGTCAACAATTAATTAGCAAACAAGCCCGACTGCAATAACATAAACAGACATAACATGTATTATAAACAAAACACCTGATACTTGCGCGATTTTGCTACCTCAGCAAAGTACCTAGGTCGGGAATGGCGTCACTAGTCTAGAAATCGAGATATTGTTATTGCATTAACTATACATACACTTATTTTACGAAACCTAGTCATCAAAAAATTTAGTTTTATCTTACCCAATACTATACAAACTAATATGTGCTCCTATACACTAAAATGTCTAGGGCAACCTACAGGCCGCTCTTGATATTGCCCTACTCAGTTCAAGATACCGCGGACCTGCAGGCTGGTCCTTCAAAAGTCGTCTTGATTCTTTTGGGGTGTGCTTGAACTTCTGGGGGTGGGCATTGTTGTGTCGTCTTCCTGATCTCTCTTTCTTTCTCTCTCTTTGTCTCTCTTCTGGTCTTTGCCTCTTTGCCTCTTCTTTTTAAGAGAAACAAGACTGTAGCTCAAGTAAGTCTTCTTTATTAGGCACTGTATTATTCTTAGCATCGAACACCGTCCAAGAGGGGGTGTGTGGGTGTGGGTGTATGTGCGTAAGGCCTTCTGAAGTGCCGCCAAGCGGAACCCGCTCGATACGAGCAGGGTGCCCCTATGTCCGACACGCCCAAAGGATTTACTTAAGGCACTGCAACAGGGTAACGAGCCGTCCGGGCACTAGAAAGTTCGGACTGTCGCTCGTGACCTCCCTCTGGGGATGACCCCAGAGTTCGGTGATTTAGCCGAGCTACGGTGCATCTTTTATACTCGTCAGCGACCTCATTACGCTAACCTTGCTGACTATAATGGTTACTGGGTGTGCACCGTAACTACTAACACGGGTGTGACAATATACGTGATTTATTCCTTAGATTAACAATGTTTATTGAGTTGGGTCATTTTTGTGTCCTCAATTTTTCAATAGGTCGTTAAAAAGGAAATTTTCCTATTGTTTGTTTAAAACTTTAAATTCTAGTTTTTTGGGGGAAACAAATTATAGTTTTTAGGGTGGCAAATTAAAGAACGTTCTAACTTATAACGCTTATACAGGGTGTCTAAAAAGTCTGGAATATTGCAAATATCTCGAAAACTGCTGATTTTATTTTTCTCAAAATTTGCGTCTTGTTATAGTCGCAAGTATACAGGGTCAGTCACAAAGTATACCAACTTTCTTAATTCAAACCTAACACACTGTATATTGTCACAAGTAGATTTTCGTTAATTACTTAGTCAGCAAATAATCGGCCACTGACCGAAACAAGTCGTCGACCACTTGAGTTGCAAAATAAGCAATCGAACCTTTTAGAACGGAAGCTAGCTAAGGTGTTGCAATCGCCAGTCAGCAATAAGTCATCAATTGTTCGGACAATGATCCAAGTGCTTAGACAAGCAATTAAGAAATTGAACTGACTAAGGGATCGCAATACCTTACAATAAATAGCCGAGAAATTTGGAAGAAAAGGTTAGTCAGAAATTATCCGCGAAAACTAAACGGTTCGGTCGCGAAAGTTGAGGGAACTCTACCCTGACACTCACCTTCGTCCAAAATGGTTTGTGCATTTGTTATCATGTAAGTACGAACTTGTAATTTATAAATAAGCCAACTTGTGTCTGACAATGTGTATAAAATCTAAAGTCTTCAACTTAGTTTCTCTCTATGAATAAACGTTGTTGTTTTTGTTATCCAATCTTTGAGTTTAACTTGACTACGACCCCAGCCTACACGTCCCCGCGTTACGGCTAAAAATTAGATCGTGACAACTTGGTGGAGGCGCCGGGTATTTCTCAATGTAGGTCTTCATTACCTACATTTCATAATTAGCATGTATAACTTTAAAGAAAAAAGTTTGAACTATGAATGAATATACGAGGTTTATAAACGATATCGTGGAGACTAAAAAAAGATTGGACACCCTATACAATGACGTTTGTTCTAAAAAATTTTACGAAAAAACTAGTGAAGCAAACGAAATAATTGACCTTTTAAAATACTTCTCAAAAATAAAAATTACTGTCAAGGTATTAGAAACCACGCTGATAGGGAAAACTGTAAACAAATATAGGAAATTAGGGGGTGCAATAAGTTTCTGGGCTACAAAGATAGTACACAAATGGAAACTCCAGTTAATTATTGAAGAAGAGATGGAAGAGTTTCTCAGTGAAATTGAAGCTCCCGAATATTGAAAAGGCGCCTAGTGATTTTTTTTTTTATTATTCTATTATCATTATTTCTTTTGTCAGACTAAGTTCGGCTATGTGCAAATGTGTTTTTTTTTTATGGGAACTAATGATTGCCTAAGGTGAATATTTGTATGCGTATATTATTTCTAAATGAGCAGTGGGGATAAAAGAACGACACGTAGTGCGGCAAAAAATAAATTGGATTTAAGATTGCAAATTGGGACATCGCCCACCCCATCGCATTCGCTATTTGACCCTCCCCTAAGCAGCACCACCGTAGGAGATCTCTGTCGTAGTCCAAAAAAACAACGCTTTACATTCGAGATTCACCAACCGCAAAACAGTCAAAAACCTGCCGACATAGCCCCAAGCCCTAGTAGTTTGTCCGACTCGGACGTCGATCAACCACCCAACCCACTAGACCAAACGGTCATACCAAATCCTACACAGTCTATACAGTCTTTACCGCCAAATAATCGAGTAACTACAGCAGAAATGGCAAATGTTACTTTATCTAACGCTTTATCAGAAACAAAAAATCCTGCCAAACCAAAGTTTGTCCCGCCCCCAACCTTCAACCCAAGTTTGGACTCTGCAATAACCTTCTTAAATAATTACGAAAAAATAGCGAATTGTAATGGTTGGGACGATGGTTTCAAGATAGCATATTTAGGGAGCTTCCTCGAGGGTCCAAGTGGTCGATGGTATCAAGGCTACACCGTGGACGACACAAATCGGAATAAGACCTGGTCAAACATAAAAGAAGATTTTATTAAAGAATTTGGAGGAGAAAGCCCTCTACGAAAGATAAAATTTAGGTTCAATAAAAGAAAGCAAGGGGACAGCGAGGATATCAAACACTACTACTACGATCTATTGAATTTAGCGAATGAAATCGACCCGAATATGAACTTTGAAACATTGAAAGACCAATTCGAACAAGGATTGCATCCTTCGTTTGCCGAGACCTACTACCTTTTTGGCAACGATGCGTCAAATTTGGAAAAACTGAAAACTCTCGTCTTAAGATTGAGCGACGTCAGAGAAAGAGTACTGGTGGACAGAATGATCTCACAAACGGAAGTGCTTACGCTTTCTCAGACAACTAGTTTCGCAAACAGGCGTCAGGAAGACGAACGTCGAATGGCGAATAACATAAGTCCAAATAGAAATTACCGGACAAATTATCAAGCTCAGTATGGAGGCTACCGTGGAAACAGAGGATACAATGGATACAGAGGAAACAATGGATACAGAGGAAACAATGGATACAGAGGAAACGGCGGATACAGAGGAAACGCCAGACCATCAAACTTTGCGAATAATGGTAACTACAGGTCCCAGCCCAGGAGGAATGAAAACTTAAGATACGACGAAAGAAGAGAACAGACCCCCAGGGGGAGAGGATTTACACATCGAGGACGCCCAACAGGACCGCAAAATCTACCTAATACTAGGTACAGCGACGGGAGACCGAGATGTAACACGTGTAATCGAGTGGGACACTATACATGCTATAGTGAGAGAAGAAGCGGAAACGCGCACCCAAACGAAGGTGGGCGACTCCAATAAGGGGGCCAACAGAGTTCGCCCTCCAAACATCAGGCCCGAACATACTGAAAATAAAAGGACTAGTAGACAACACATACTGTGACATAATTTTGGACACGGGATCCAGCAGAAGCATAATAGACAGTAATTTAATAAAAGAATATAAACCCCTTGACGAAAATTTGAATTTGGTTGCAGCCGGGGGAAATAAAATACAACCGTTGGGAACGGGAGAAATCTTAATAGAACTAGGCGAATTAAAAGGACGTAAATCAGTCTTAGTTGTAAAAAACTTGTCTAAACCACTGATTCTTGGAAACGACTTCCTGAACAAAAATAACGCTGAGATCAATTACGGCACAAAAACCGTAAGACTAACAAAAAATGACGCGACAGTAACGTTAAACTTCGGACAAACAGAATTCACAAATTGTATTAGTACAATGAAAATAAACCCCGTCAAGTCAGTCTCAAACCAGAGTACACAAACCCAAAGGGAAGACGAAGAAGAGGGATTACCGGAAATTAATTTAATTCAAGAAAATCCATTAGATATTTTTCACAATGAAATATACAAGGTCTGCACGTCGCACGACATTGTTTTGAAACCCGAGACATATAGCCAGGTAGCATTGAACCTACCGGTCGATGTAACAGTGACCGACTTATCAAATTACGAATTCATAGAAAAAGATGAATTCTTACGACCTAGGGGAATACTTCTACATGAAGGACCGGACTTAAACAAAAACACAGGGACAGTGCACGCAACTACAAAAAAGACTAACAGCCAAAAAATTTACAAAGGAACCACGATAGGGTATTTACAACGGAAGACCAAACATAACCTCAACGAACTTGCCGTTCTACAAATAGAAGACGATGAAGAAGTAGTCACCTTGGAAGACCATAAAATCGGGCACATCAAAGACGAAAAACTAAAAAACCTCTTCAAGGAAACACTACTAGAATTCCCAGACGTGTTCTCTAAAACACCGAAGTACATGGGAAAAACGAACTTAGTTGAGCATAAAATAGACGTCGGGGATGCGAGGCCAATAAAAAGCAGAGCTTACAGGGTGTCACAAAAAAAAAATATAATCGACCAACAAATCGTCGAAATGGAAAAATACGACATCATAAGACCCAGTCAATCACCATGGGCCAGTCCGGTCGTCTTGGTAAAGAAAAAGTCGGGCGAATCTAGGTTTTGCGTGGATTATAGAAAACTTAACGACGTAACAAGAAAATCAGCATACACAGTACCAAATATCGACGACATCTTAACATACCTAGGCAATTCAAAGTATTTTTCAACGTTGGACATGTACTCTGGGTTTTGGCAAGTACCGATAAGCGAGGGTTCTAAACAATATACTGCATTTCAAACACAAGGGCACGGACTATGGGAATTTAACTATATGAGTTTTGGACTATGTAACGCGCCGGCGACATTTCAGGCATTAGCGGATAGGGTGTTTAGAGACATGAAATGGAAAGAAATACTTATATACATGGATGACATAATTATATTTTCAAAAACAAAAGAAGAACATCTGTTTAAGCTAAGAAAAGTATTTCAACGCTTGAGGGACGCAGGACTAACCCTAAAACCCAGTAAATGCGAATACCTAAAAGAAAAAATTAATGTTCTAGGGTACAGCGTCTCGCGGGAAGGCCTTCAGCCAGATGAATCAAAATTAATAGCGATAAGAAACTTCCCAACCCCAAAAAATGTAAAAAGTGTGCAAAGCTTTCTAGGGCTGTGTAATTATTATCGAAAGTTCATAAAGAATTTCAGCCAGTTGGCCAAGCCACTATACGGAGTGACACATAAGGATACAAAATTCATCTGGGGCGGAAGTCAAGAGGAAGCATTCCAAATTTTAAAGGAAAAACTTTGCACTGCACCAGTGTTAGCGCACTACAATCCCGAAAAGCCGACGGAGCTAAGAGTGGACGGAAGTTTGTTAGGCGTAGGAGCTGTGTTGCTACAGGAAGATGAAGAAAGAAAGAAGCACCCCATCGCCTATGCTAGTAGGACACTATCAAAAGCAGAGAAAAATTACACCATAACAGAAATCGAAGGACTCGCGGCGGTATGGGCATTAAAATATCTCAGATCATTAATATATGGAAAACCAGTAAAAATTATAACCGATCATCACGCGCTCTGCTGGTTAAAAACTTTAAAGGACCCAATAGGCAGGCTAGCGAGATGGGCTATCACATTGTCGGAATTCGACTACACCATAGAACACAAGAGTGGGGTTGCTCACAAAGACGCCGATTGCGTAAGCAGACACCCAGTCCTGCCGCCAGAAGAAGTGGAAGAAGTAGACACGTTTCTGTTGGAGGCCATTGACATTCGAGGATTTCAAAACAAAGATGATGCTATAAGAGAGCTAGTGGAAGCTGTAGAACACCCGGAAAACGCAAGTATTGGACTAGCGAAAAGGGCCAAAAACTTTAGACTGGAAAATGGGGTCCTATACAAGATAAATAGTAACAATACAGGTCGTAGTAAATTGTTGGTAATCCCGAAAGAATTAGTAGGAGAAATTATGTACAGCCACCACTCGGAACCCCTTTGCGGACACCTCGGTATGGCAAAGACCTTGCACAAAATCAAGGACCGTTATTACTGGGACGGACTTCAGAAGGACGTCGAAAGGTTTGTGAAAGGCTGCGCAGACTGTCAAGCAAGAAAAGGACAGCAAAATAGAAAACCAATAGGACTGCTTCAACCGATCCCTGTGGGAACCCCTTTTGAAAGAGTAGGAATCGACTTATTGGGACCATTTCGAAAAAGTAGGAACGGAAATACTATGATTGTAGTCGCAACAGATTACGCAACCAGATGGGCTGAAACAAAAGCATTACCGAACGGAAAAGCCGGGCCCGTAGCAAAATTTATACTCGAAAATATAGTAACAAGACACGGGGCACCAAAATATTTACTTAGCGACAGAGGAAAGGTGTTTCAGTCCGAATTAGTCAACGAATTATTAAAAAAAATGGGTACAACTAAACAATTCACAACAGCATACCACCCAAGTACGAATGGTCTCACGGAGCGATTAAATAAGACACTAGCGGACATGTTATCAATCTATACAAACACGCAACAGACAGATTGGGACGAATATTTGGGCCAAGTCACCTTTGCCTATAATACAAGCCGACAAGATACGACACAATTCTCACCTTTCATGTTAGTATACGGACGAGAACCAATATTACCTACAGAAGCAAATCTGATTCCCGCAGAAGGACCCGGCACAAGTAACGACATCCGAGAGGGCGCATTAGCGGCTAGAAATCGGGCAGTCAACAATATACAAAAGAAACAACAGAGTGATAAAATAAGATACGATAACAAACACCGACACGTAGAATATGCCGAAGGAGACCAGGTAAAGGTATTCACACCCTTTAGAAAAGTCGGGAAAAGCGAAAAATTACTTTTAAGATGGTCTGGGCCCTACTATATAACAAGGAAGGTATCGGACGTGGACTACGAGGTACAACTGGGGACATCGAAAAAATCAAAAAAAGATATAATACACGTAAGCCGAATATTACCATATAATGATCCTTGGACTCCCGAGGCTTATCCCAAAGACGATCACAACGATAACAATTAAACACATAATGTCTTCTTATTTTATACTTTTTTTTATATATAGGCTTGAGCATATTAGGAAGAGTAATTTCCACTTATTAATCCTATTATCTTGTGTAGATTAACAACCCTGTTATACCAATATGAGGGACTGGAATATCATGTGGAAGTGAGCGCAGGGGCATTTTGGAAACCGCTGTCAAATACCATAACCTACGAAGCAACGATACCTCTAAAATACGAGACGACTTGGGATGAAAGTTTTGACGCCAGCTTTACGAGCCAAAAACCATTAAAAACACAATGCCAGGAAAGCAGCGAAGAATGCATATTCCAGCATCACCTAGACCAACTATCGGAAGCCTTTACGCAGGAATTCAGTTTATTTGAGGAAAGTTGGAGTATAAAATCAATGGATAAACACTCCAAAGAAGAGAAAACAGAGTATAGCCAGTTTAGAGGAAAAAGGGCACTAGATTTTATCGGAGAAGGGTTCGCGTGGTGTTGTGGTTTGGCTACAGAGAAGAAACTTACACTTCTAACGGAAAATGAAGAGAGAATGAAAAATCGACTCAACACACTAGGAAAAGGGCTTTCAAACACATTAAGAGAGATTAGCGAAAACTCTATGCATTTTAAGGAATACGATAAAGCTATACGGTCATCGTTCAAAGAGACAGAAAATAGAATAAAATACATAGAAGGCAGCACAAACGAACTTCGTCGACAAATAATGAATTTGGGACACCAAGCCAATTTTACCACAATTCTGGCATACAATGAATTTCAAAACCTCAAACGAATTATCGTGATAACAAGAGCCTTACGAAGACACACCATCCTTGACCAATGTAAGGACCATAAAATCCCACCCTCTATCATTAACCCATCGGTTCTGGGAAACGATCTGAAAAAACTAAAATTAGAGATTGAAAAATCCGAGCAAGACATTGCAATCCCTCTTAAACAGATCTCCACGTATTATGAACTCCCAATTTCAGAATGCTCATTTTTCCAAAACAGAATTCTAGTATTAGTCAAAATACCAGTGATACAGAAAAATCAACATTGGGACCTTTTCGAATTAGTAACCTCACCCTTTGCGTGGTTTAACCAAACTTGCACAATACCACATCAAACATTATTTTTGGCAGTAAACAACGAACCCACCCAAGATAAACAAAGTCTACGTCAAATTTCGGGCTCCGGATTACACCAATGTAAACCTTATCACGATAAATTATGTTTCATCCCACGATTCTCATCAGATAATACCCAAGGTCCTGAATGTGCAAGAAAACTGTACGAGGGATGTACAGTACAAGAGTTAAGTCAATTCTGTCCAATGAACTGCCACACGTCAAGTTCACTAATAATTTCCGAAATAGCAGAAGAAACATACATTATTACCCACCCCGACCCTACAACGATTATCAAATGCGGCGAAACCAGTTCAACAATACCAAAAAATTACAGCCACCAGGGCTCAATTAAGATAAAACTGCCCTGTAATTGCAAACTGATAGCGCAAGGCAAAACTATCATTCCTCAGCGTTTTCCCTGTCCCGACGTCGTAACTCTCAAACCAATGGCTATCCACATTATCCCAGCGACATGGTCCAACCTACAGTCTTTCATACTTAACCCTAAAATAACAAATAATGTACCCACTTATAAAAACATAGAAGAATGTTTAAATACGAATTGGTCCCTGCAAATACCGCACTTGAATCTGACTAGCAACGAGAATCTAGTCAAGACAGTAATCGACCAAATTGACGAAATAAGCCAAGAGAATACTTATGGTGACAGATACGGTCTGCACAGTGACACAATATTCCTGGTGTGGAATATCATATTGTCAATTCTTGTGGTATATTTGATACAAAGTCAAAATAGAGTAATAGTAGCGTCAAATTTAGTAGCTGCCGCAAGAGCAGACAAAAAAGGGGAAGCATCCTCTGAATATCTACATGATGTATTCTTTTATACTACTTGTGCGTGCCTCCTTCTTTTCGTAATTATTATAGCACATAAACTTATAAAATACGTAGTAAACCGCAGGAAAAGCAGACGCCGTGGAAATTCGAAATCGCCTATAAAAGAAAAAGAAAGAATTGAAATGACTAAGATGGGCGAAAATAAAAGCTCTACAGAATCAAAAATTTTTACGCTCGAATTAAAAGAAAACAAAGAATTACGCTCACTGTCCCAAGGCGAAACAGTATTAGCCCAAATAGAGTGTACTAAAGTACGCAAGTGATTTCCCTTAGTAAGGGAAAAAGGAAAAAATGATACATGTATCTACAATTAATTCTTCTCCTATGCTGCAAGCGGATGACGATCACTTTGTTATTTAAGTCATCGCGGTACGTATACGAAAAAACTGCTGATGAATAAATATCATCGTTATTTCATCTCCAACTTGCACAATCCAGCATACGAGAATAATTAATAAAAAGCGCGCGCGAAGATTAATAATTATATAATGGTATATATATATAAATAAGGGGCAAATGAAAGAAAAGTATATTGGGAAAAAAAAAAATACACTACGAGCATATGCGGTAATTAAGTACCGTAGTCAAAATATGGGGCGTTAAATTCCACGGGTTTACAATTTCAAAAATTATATGAGGTGCTAAATGTAATAAATAAACGGTTGCAAAATGTAACTTGAAGACTTTATAAAAGTCAAACGGGGCACGTAAGAGTAAGATTACAAAGTTTCAATATTAGGACGTTAACTATTTTCACATGAAATAATATGGGCAAGCGGCGCTTGATAAGCATATTACAAGTTTTCGAAGAATCGCAGTAAGCCTTTACAACGTATTAAAACAAAACCAGTGACAGGCAAATGGACAATTTATACTATAGGTTTATATCATATTTAAGAAAAACAAAGGGATTTATATTATTTTTTTGTTGCATAACTTAACTAAGGCTATTATCAATATGCCTATATATTTTACGAGGGATTTTATGATTATAACGGGAATGTTAGACATTAAGATTAAAATAGCAGTAGGTAGTAATACGTTTTTTTTATTGCGCTTAACACTGACGGGAGTTACTACGCGAAGAAGCCAGAAGGAAACCACTACAAAATGAAGAGCGATCAAGGCTTTGGATCAGACTCGGTAAAAACTAATACACGCCACTGGAAATGGAAACGGAAATCAGCAAAAGCTAAAAGCAACGGGCACAGGAGACTGGAAACGCTGACGATGAAAAACCAACCAGGGAACGTCAGACCGCGACCACAGTTGAGTCGGTTTGTGATCGTGGCCGCGGTAGGAATAGACACACTAGGCCGTGGTGACCTGCCGCGGGGGATGATCCCAAATCGGCTCCCGTCAAGTTATATTGACGCATTGTGTCAATTAAGTTTCGTTTCGATTGGTCCGTCCGCGCACCCCGCGACTACGAGGACCACCAGCAGATACCTCTTCACCAGGTCTTGGTCGCCTACCATGCCCTACCGACTCGCCCAAACTCCTTGTGGGTTACCGCCCGCTCTTCCTCACGATGCTCGTCCGTTACCACGGTCACTCATCTTACAAAAAACCTTCAGAGGTCAGAGAGATGTCGTTGCAAGCTTTGATTAGAAAGGATACGGCCTTAGAGGCACTCAGGCATAAACCAACGGAGCATAGCATAGTTTCGCACCATAGCCCGCTCGAGCTAGTGCGCGAATCAAATGTCCGCTGGATGCTCGTCTTCTTCCATGGTCACCCATCTTTTCCTTCCAGAAAGGATACGGCTTCAGAGGCACTCAGGCATGATAAATAAATAAATAAATAATATAATGAAATATTATACAAATAATAATATAATATAATAATATAAAATATAATTCCTGAGGTGTATCCATGCGGTCACCTCAGCACCATATAACTAGCAAATGGATACCCGCGGTGTACCCTTGTGGTCACCCCGATATTCAGTACCGTTCCGGCTCGTCACTAATTAGATCACGGACCACACACCATGGCAATCGTGAAAATACAGTTCTGGGAATTGTTCCACTTGCACGTCCAGAGCAGTAAACAGATATGTAGTTCCAGACTCCAGACACCGTCCAAATTGTCTTCAGAAGCCGTGTTTAGTGCAGTGAAGTGCCGCGAAAAGAAGATAGAATCCCCGAACAGACAATAGTGCGCGGAATATTAGTGAATCGCGAGTGAAAAGTCTCCCCCCTCAGTGTTAAAGCATAGAGACATTAAGTTTTTTTACAAACTCTAGAGGTAAGAAAATAACAAAAACATTTATTTTTATTCCGATTGTTATATGTTTTCTTTTATAATTTTCTTTTTGGATATGAAACGGGATATTTTTAATTTTAATTCTGTAAAAAACTAGGGGCTATACTTTGTCGATTAGTTTTTACAGGTAACTATGATAAATTTTGTTTGTGTTGTAATAAGGGGGAAAATCCATTAAGGATATTTTTATATTACCTCTTTGTTCTATATTAAGATTTGAAGAAAGAAACTAGAACTTGTGGTGTCAAATTTCTGTTATATTGCCACCATGATTAAAAATTTAAATGTATAATTAATTTGATGTTATTTTGTTTAGAAGATTTGCATAGTGAACTTTCTTAATATTGTGAAAAGCTAGGGACTACCTTTTGTCGGCCGGGGGAATGTGTCACAAGTAGATTTTCGTTAATTACTTAGTCAGCAAATAATCGGCCACTGACCGAAACAAGTCGTCGACCACTTGAGTTGCAAAATAAGCAATCGAACCTTTTAGAACGGAAGCTAGCTAAGGTGTTGCAATCGCCAGTCAGCAATAAGTCATCAATTGTTCGGACAATGATCCAAGTGCTTAGACAAGCAATTAAGAAATTGAACTGACTAAGGGATCGCAATACCTTACAATAAATAGCCGAGAAATTTGGAAGAAAAGGTTAGTCAGAAATTATCCGCGAAAACTAAACGGTTCGGTCGCGAAAGTTGAGGGAACTCTACCCTGACACTCACCTTCGTCCAAAATGGTTTGTGCATTTGTTATCATGTAAGTACGAACTTGTAATTTATAAATAAGCCAACTTGTGTCTGACAATGTGTATAAAATCAGTCTTCAACTTAGTTTCTCTCTATGAATAAACGTTGTTGTTTTTGTTATCCAATCTTTGAGTTTAACTTGACTACGACCCCAGCCTACACGTCCCCGCGTTACGGCTAAAAATTAGATCGTGACAATATTACTTCAGATTTTAAGAGTACTCATAAAGGCCAATTCAACAATATACGATTTTTTTTTTATTTTTTTTTTGTACCTACCTATAACAATTATAGGTGTAACAATGACAGCTAACGTCAATATAATGTTAAATTAATTGGCAAATTTTCCTATTACTTAAAATGGTGTTTTTGAGTGAGAAGGAAAAGACTGACATCTTAAGTATAGTCGGATATGGCGACCGTAAGAGAACGCAGCAGGAAGTATGTGATTTGCTTAATCAGCGTTACCCAAATCGTGTTGCAATAACTCAATCTTGTGTAAGCAAATTGGTGAAAAAATACGACGAGACGGGAACTGTGAAAGACAGACGCAGATCAGGCAGACCAAAGGCAGCCACTGGCGGTGATGTCGGTTTGAATGTTTTAATTGATTTGCAAGATAATCCAAAGCAATCCCTTAGACAATTGAGTTTAAACCACCACGTGAGTATTCAGTCGGTTTTAAATTTACTTAAAAGGGAAAAGATTCGGCCTTATAAGATACACTTAGTTCAAGAACTAGTAGAAGATGACTTTTATAGACGATCAGAATTTTGCGAAGTCTTAATGGAAAAGTGCAATGTTGATCCTAATTTCGTCTATAACATTATTTTTTCGGATGAAGCTACTTTTATGCTTAACGGCACCGTCAATAGGCATGATTGTAGATATTGGTCCCAGATTAATCCTCGATGGATGGAAGAAGTAAAGACTCAAAAACCCCAAAAAGTTAATGTTTGGGCCGGTATTGTAGGCCATAACTTTATCGGACCATTTTTCATTAATGGAAATCTTACGTCTGAAGTTTATTTAAATTTGTTGGTCGAGAATGTTATTCCACAATTAGAAGTTCTTTATCCAGATCGCCAGAACATTTGGTTTCAACAGGATGGTGCTCCCGCGCATTTTGGGCTAATCGTGCGCAATTTCCTAAATGAAACATTTCCAAATCAGTGGATCGGAAGGAGAGGCGAAATTGAGTGGCCCGCTAGATCTCCAGACCTCACTCCTTTGGACTTTTATTTGTGGGGTTATTTAAAGGATAAGGTGTATGAAAATAAGCCAGAAAACATTGAAGATTTAAAAGCAAAAATTGTAAATGAAATGCGCCACATTCCGCGAATTACGTTTGATAATGTTTTACGGGAATTCAGAGATATACTCGGCTATTGCCTAGCTCAAAATGGCAGACATTTTGAACATCTTATAAAGTAGTTTGTGTTTTATTTCTAATGTTGGGCTAGTTTTAATTAATTTACTTAACGTTTAAGTGTTTTCATAATTTCCTCAAATAAAATTGACTAATACTAAGAATAAAGTAGTAATACTGTAGATCGCTGAATTGGCCTTTATGAGTACTCTTAAAATCTGAAGTAGCATACAGTGTGTTAGGTTTGAATTAAGAAAGTTGGTATACTTTGTGACTGACCCTGTATACTTGCGAACCTCATTTCACCCTCACGTCATGCGCTGTTATTTACTTTAACAAAACGCAAATTTTGAGAAAAATAAAATCAGCAGTTTCAGCAGAGATATTTGCAATATTCCAGACTTTTTAGACACCCTGTATATTAAAAAGTAATATTTTAGCGTAAAAAAGCCTTGCCTATAATTTGTTCAAAAATTTGTTCAGTTTATAAACTAAAATTTTCGTATTTTCAGGAACTTTTGGTGCCTTTCAACTGATTTGTTACAAAAAAATCAACAAATGTAATTTTCATAATACCAAAGTAAAAAAAATGCATTATTATTTCCATGTTTGCAAATTCCATGTTTGCAAATCCGAAAACCAAAGAAGAAATTAGAAGTAGTGAACGTCAAGGAATTTGACTTGCACTTTTTCATTTATCTAAACTATGTCAAAATGCCTTTTGTGATCCTTTTCGGGTAAAAAAAAATTCGACAAAACTTGGAATAAAAGGTCTGCTTTAAACTAATCCTTCTTATAAAGAAATAAAACTATTCACAAAATGAAATAAAGTAAAACTATCAATAGATGACGACCTATAAAAAGTCTAAAAAAGTTAAAAATGAACCCCCAGGCGAAGGGTCAAAATATTTGATGGAATTTAAACCAGTGTAGTTTGTCCAAAAACAAGTTATTCTCAATGAAACTGATGTACTACCTGCCATAAATATGGACCAAATTTTATTTCGAGCATGGCAGCCGGAAATCAGTGTGAAGAGAGAATTAGCTATATTTGGAAGAAACTGAGAACTAATGCAACTTTGCGAGTGTCATCTTTTGGCAAGATGGCCATGTCATCTTTTAGTAGAGCATGTTGTCTATTGCTTAAAACGCATGCCATCTTTTAGCAAATTGGGCATATTTATGTAAGGGATAAGCACACTTCAAAATAAATAAAAGTTATAAATTTGTTGTCGAACCATAGGTCGATAAAAAAGGCTATGGCAAATAACTAGTTCTTACAGTTTGTTTAAAAACATAATAATTTAGAACTGTATTATTAAATGTTTACATTTTATCTTCAGAGTGCCATATAAAGGAATGATTGCCTTAGTATACAGGGTGTTAAATTTTAAAGCAAATCTTTTCTACACCACAATTTTCTGGGACAGCCTGTTCCAACCGACACTTATTTTTTTTCAATTGGGCAAGATATAAATCCGTATCCGAGGGTTTTCAGGTGCAGCACACTGTATATTAACTTGTCTTAAAATGTTGTTATTTGAAGCTTATTGTTATTTTTTATAGCAGCAGTATGCAATGCACATGGCGCTAATACAAATTCAACATGCAAAAAAAATGTGAAATGCTTAATATATTTTAACAAGAAGGGACATAATTTCTTTGATGATGGAGTGATGTTTTTGGCTGACCTCGGTTTCCCTTTGGTAGGAAACATGTTGCCGGTTGTCTCTTTCTTTGAAATGAAAATTGCATCCAATTTCCAGAATCAAATATAATATAAACTAATTTTTTATAATCATTGTTTACTTCTTTTGAGTCAAAGTGTTTTAAGTTCGCCTATTAATCATTGGAAGATATAAGTCCTTATTATCTATTATTAACTTTAAACCGATGTTTCAAAACAAATATTTTATGTGGTCTGAGATACGGCAACGTTTTTCAACAACTTGACTTGAATGACACTCCAGTTATGTGTGTGTCTTCACCTGACTATGCAGACTATGCATATTTGACCACTCTTGCATATTGCCAGCTCAGGAGTTTTGCGGCGACCATCCATCGGGCCCCGGAATCACTATTCAGAATTGACATAGACTTTATTGTATTAACATCTATTTTGTTTTATGAGTATTTTTAATTTTGTAACTATTTTCATAAAATAATCTTTTTTAAAAAGGTTTTACAAATAACCAGTAACATAAAGTGGTGACAGCGGTGGGATTTCGAAAGGGATTTCATCGCGAAAATCTCGTCGGTTTCAACCGTTTATTCGAAAATCGAACTTGTATTATTAAGAAAGTGGACCGGAAACATTGTTCAACGTGTTCGTCGGGACAAGTAGTGCGTAAGGTAGATAGAAGAAACCGGTACGACCAGCAGAAAGAAGAATGAAGGCTTCCTTCCTGTAAGTTATCCTTGATTATATCTATTTTTCCTGTCTATGTCATTCTCCTCGAATTCTTCTGATTCCACTTTGGAAAACAGTGAAAACGAGTTAGGTTTAGAGCAACCGATTTCTATTGCAGAAAACGATCATTTAGTTTTAGAAAATTTATTTAGTAACCTTACTATTACTAAAAGTTTACCAATAATGGCTCCACCAGTTTTTGATACTAAACTCTTAGATATCGTCCCAAAATTTGATGGCAATCCTCTAGAACTATCTAGTTATTTAGAAACCAGTAATAAGCTGATTATTACTTACTGGAACAGCGAGATAGTTGATTGTGTTCAAAATCTTACATTAATATACGGTATTTATGCAAAATTAATCGGAAAAGCCCGAGAAGTATACAGTATTTGTGTTTCTAAAGATTGGAAAACTGTTAAAAGTGCATTAATTGCTCATTTTGGAGATCAACGTGACGAAAATGGTTTACTATTTGATTTAGATCAATTGAGCCAACATGCCAATGAATCTTCTTTACAATTTTATACCCGTGTAATGTCTAATTTAAGTGCTTTACATAACTATGTCGATACCCATACTGATACAACTGATATTAATACATTCAGAGTGAAAAAAGATTTTTATAATCTGCATGCTTTAAAAATATTTTTAGCAGGATTAAAGGAACCATTAGGGTCAACAGTTAGAGCAATGAAACCAAAAGATTTAGCTGAAGCTAGACAATATATAATTTCTGAAAGTAATATCAGGCATATTCAAAATCCAAATCGTTTTGAAGGAAATCAAAATCAGTTCAAACCTAAACATCAGATTAGGACCAGTAATAATCCTCATCAAAACTTATTTTTACAAATTACCAATATTTGCCTAATTACAATAATACACAACCTCAGCAATTTATGCCTCAAAATCAAGCATCGTTCCCTCGTGGACCAATTAATATTCAACCGAGACCAGTACCCCCTCAACATTTTCCAACAAATCGTCAAGTTTTTGGCCCTCCAAGAAACCCAACTAACGTGTGGAAACCAAATCCACAGAGAGCTCAATATCTGCCAAAACCAGTTCCAATGAGTGGCATATCTCATGGAACTATTAAGCCTTTTAGACCACAAAACCCATTTCAAGTTAATAATATAACAGCCGATCCTAATCCTTATTATTATTACTACGATGTATCAGACCCATCTACTTCTTGCGAAAACGCTGAGTATTATTATTATCAAAATATGGACCAGCCAGAATCTGCAAGTAATCTTGAAATTGATTTTCCCGAAAATATTGCAGAAACGTCTGAAGTAATTGAATCTGAAAATTCTTTAGATCAAAATTTTCAAGAGGTCGTGTTACGCAAAAAGGGTTCATAGAGATACATTCTATCTATGACAAAAAAGATCTGCCATATGTAAAAATAACAAACCCACCTCTCAAGCTATTAATTGATACTGGTGCAACAAAATCGTTTATTAACCCTGATATAGCAGAAAAATATTTTCAAAATTTTGTAAAAAAAGAACCTTTTACTGTTTCATCAATTTTCCAAACTACCAACAGGGATTATTGTATTGAAATTCCAGCTTTTAATGAATTTGCATCTCATAAAAATATGAAATTTTATATCTTTAAATTTCATCATTTCTTTGATGGCCTTATAGGCTATGAAACTCTCAAAGACATGAATGTAAAATTAGATCTTCAAAAGTACGTTCTTTCAACACCAGATGCAGAACTACCTTTATCTCATTACGAATCAAAATCTAAACTTTTATTTTATGCTCAAGTCGAACCTTGCAGTGTTGAAACTTTTAAAATACCAGTAAATGTTCAAAATGGAGACATCATAATAATAGACACAAAAATTCTTAAATGTAAAATTCCAGCATGTGTAACTACTGCAATCAATGGATACGCTACTGTAGAAATTCAAAATTTAAGTGACGAAATTCAAGATATTCAACTTTTCGAACCAATACCAGTCGAATCATGTCATTCTACTAATTTTGAGATCTACAATGTTTCCATTGAAAGTACCCCGAATGAATTTAATGATAGAAATGAAATCACAAACTTGATTCGAACATCCCATATGAACGTGGAAGAAAAATATCATATCGAAAAATTATGTCGATCGTTCACCGACATTTTTCACCGTGAAAACTCTCCTCTCACTTTCACTAATCAAGTAAAACACAGAATTAAAACAGTTGACGAATCACCAGTTTACACCAAGTCTTATCGCTATCCGTTCATCCATAAACCAGAAGTAGAACGTCAAATTAACGATATGCTAAAACAAGGAATAATTAGACCAAGCGATTCACCATGGTCCTCCCCAATTTGGGTGGTTCCTAAAAAATTGGATGCGTCCGGAAAGAGGAAATGGCGCATATGTGTAGACTATCGGAAAATTAACGATCGTACCATCGATGACAAATATCCTATACCACATATATCCGATATTTTAGACAAATTAGGTCGTTGTCAGTATTTTTCAACTTTAGATCTGGCGAGCGGGTTTCATCAAATTGAAATGCACCCAGATGATGTTAAAAAAACAGCATTTAACGTTGAAAACGGGCATTACGAATATCTACGCATGCCTTTTGGACTCAAAAATGCTCCAGCGACTTTTCAACGCGTGATGGATAACGTCCTGAAAGATCTACAAAATAAAATTTGTCTTGTATATATGGACGACATTATCGTCTTCTCGACATCCCTTCAGGAGCATATTGTAAATTTGAAAAAAGTTTTTGAAAAATTGCGTGAAAATAATTTGAAAGTCCAACTCGATAAATCTGAGTTTCTTAGAAAAGAAGTTGCATTTCTAGGACATATTATAACACCAGACGGAATTAAACCAAACCCAGATAAGATTAAAGCCATCTTACATTACCCGATACCTAAAACCACAAAGGAAATCAAAGCCTTCTTAGGTTTGTTAGGATACTACCGTAAGTTCATTCCAAATTTTGCTAAATTAACAAAACCATTTACTAGCTGTCTTCGTAAAGGTGCAACTATAAATGTTAATGACCCTATTTATATTAAAACATTTGAAGATTGTAAAGTTATTTTAACTAATGAACCATTGCTACAATATCCTGACTTTTCTAAAGAATTTAATCTGACAACTGATGCTAGCAATTTCGCTATAGGTTGTGTTCTTTCACAAGGTCCTATAGGACAGGATAAACCTATTGCATATGCATCTAGGACTTTGAATCCGGCAGAACAAAACTATTCGGTAATCGAAAAGGAACTTTTAGCAATAGTGTGGGGAACACGCTATTTTCGCCCTTATTTATTTGGAAGAAAATTTAAGATCATTACTGACCACCAACCACTACAATGGTTAATGAACCTAAAAGAGCCTAATTCGCGTTTAGTTCGTTGGCGACTTAAACTCGAGGAATTTGAATACGATATCATCTATAAAAAAGGCAAGAAAAATACAAATGCTGACGCCTTGTCTAGGATCGAATTAAATGTGAACGAAACCAGTGGTAACAAACAGATATCGGAGTCATCGTCTGATAGTGACCCGGATGAACTTCCGATTCTGCGTTACATGCGGAAATATAATAAAAATCCTACACTAGACGAATCTGAACCTGGACCTAGCACAAAACCATCGGACGAAACAGAGATTGCTTCAGATAATCAATCGATTATTGGTCAAGTTGATTCCGAAGATGACGATGACGGTGAAACTGTGCACACAAGTGCTGAAGATCCCATATTGTCAGTCAATATTACTGAAAAACCGACTAATTACTTCCTATGTCAAATAGTTGTAACAAAAGTTGACGCAAATCCGCGAATGGAAATCAAAAAGGTATTTAAAACACCTGTTAATAGGACAAGATGGTATCTTTACGTTACAGATGAGTCATTTGAAGCTCAAATCATCGAACATCTCAAACAATACGGAGAACCGAAACGTCAATATGTCTATTATTTTCAGAATGATGAAAATGACACATTATTTAAGCAAATGTGTAATTTCATTCCACAAACGTTTAAATATTCATCCTATAAGTTATTAAAATCTAATAAAATACTTATAGATGTCACTAAGGAAGAAAAACAAAAAAGTTTAATAAAAACACAACATGAAGGACTTACTAATCATAGGGGTATAAAAGAAACGATAGACCAACTTCGAACAAAATATTACTGGCCGAAAATGAATGACGATACAAGGAAATTTATTAATAATTGTGCAATATGCCAACAAATTAAATATGAACGTCATCCGCCTTTGATTAAACTACAACTTACACCCACACCGAAAAAACCCTTTGAAACAGTTCATGTTGACACTTTCAAATTTGGAAATGTTGTTGCTTTAACTATTTGTGACAGTTTTTCTAAATTTGGACAAGCTTTTATTCTTCCAACATTATCAGCCTTACATGTATACCAATCTTTAATTCAATTTGTCTCGAATTACAAAATTCCCGAAAACATAGTTTCCGATAATGGAACTGAATTTAATCAAAGTCTGATCAAGAATTTTTCTAAGCTTTACAAAATAAATTGGCACTATACAATGCCATTGAATCCTAATAGTAATGCTATAGTAGAGAGATTTCATTCAACTCTATTAGAACATTTGCGTACTTTAAATCTTACCAATCCAGACTTAAATTCAGTTGAAAAGCTCAATCTTGCAATATTGGGTTATAACAATTCCATACATTCTGTGACTAAACAAAAACCTATTGATTTGATTTTTGGTCATCTTCAACTTAAAGAACCGATAGATATTGATAACGATGCATTGTTAATCAATAACCAAGTCAATGAACATAAGTCATCAATGCAAAAGCTGTACAAAGAAATATACCAAAAAACATCTGAAAATAAACAAAAGGTCATTAGTAAGTTAAATGAAAACAGGAAAGACCCCCCTGTAATTCAACCCGGTGCAATTGCATACCGAAGACTAACCGATAGGCAAGCAAAAATAAATCCCTTGTACACCCCTGAACACATTTTGCAAAGTAATGATTTAACTGTAACTACAGCTCAAAATACATATCACAAGCAAATATTTAAAAATCCCAGAAAACTGACACAAAATCCTGTGTTACAGATTGATGACACTGTTGTACTTGATGCAACGAGACCCGACACGAGCGCAGAGAGTTCAAATTCAGAACTTGAAATCTAACCCCGGTATCCTGCCATTCAAACTGGGTAACGCGAAAATTAAAACTGCTTCGCATACATTTCTTTATTATATTCATCTTAGACCATTGGATAATCAAGTAAAATCAATCATAAATCATTATCAAAAATTAGAGAAAACGATTAATAGCTCTTCTTTAACACACCGAATTCCTTTATATGAAGCTTATAAATATTTAGGATATGAAATAAGTGTTGTTAATCAAAAAATGAATTCTTTATTCCCTTCTCGAGCTAAAAGAGGTTTAATTAATCCCATGGGATCCTTAATAAAATATATAACAGGTAACTTAGATGAAGATGATGCTAAAGAAATTCATCAGAACATTTTGGAACTTGAGAACAGTCAAAACAATGTTATCAAAAAGGTTAATTAGCAAATTTCTCTGACAAATCATTTAATGCAAAACTTCAACAATACTGTAACAACAGTAACAAATAATCAAAAGTCAATCGAAAACAAGATAAACGAGATTATATCTGATCTAAATACTACAGAATTTAATTATGTAGCCTATTTAGAAATACACGAAGTACTGGACCAGATTAAAGTTAATCTAGATTCGTTATTGAATTTCTTAACTGAAATAGAAAATGCAATCAGCTTTGCCGCTTTAAAGATTCTGCACAGAAGCATAATTTCGCCTCAAGACCTTAGAAAATTGGTCGATGATCTTCAAAACTCACATAATTTAGATCAATTGCTATTTTCTGTGTCAGACTATTTAAAATATTATAGTGTGGTAGAGACAAACGTTTTTGCAATAGAAAAGAAAATCGTTTTTTCACTAGATTTTCCATTAGTGCATTCAGACTTATTTGAACATTATCATTTGTTTTCAATACCTAATCAAAATCAATGTACTCTCCTTCCACCTTCAACTTACCTAACCCTGAGTAAAACCCAGTACGAGTACCATGAAGAAGGATGCATCTACCTACAACCAAACTATTACTGCAAGAACAACCATCTTCTACCTATGCATGAACATCCTGATTGTATTACGTCACTGCTTTCAATCAAACAAGACTTGGACCAGTGCCGCCTAGTTCCAGTTCACATTCGAAACACTATTATAGAAGAAATTGATTCCGCCCACTACATAGGAATATTTCCAAAAAGCGAAAAAATCCAAACTAGTTGCATTGAAAATGAAATATTAATTTTGGAGGGAACTTACCTCTTTGTAATACCACCTAACTGCACGATAACCACAGCTAGATACGTCTTTAAAAATGAGAAGAAAATGTTTCATGGCCATCCTGTTAGTCTACTGGATGTACAAGATGCAAAAGTGATACCCGTTTTACAAGTGGAAAAAATCAAATTAGAAAAAACTTCTTTGGATAAACTTCACGAACTCCAACTTCAGGCATCTCAAGAAGAACCTATCGAACTACTGAAATCTCACACCAACTATTCCAAATGGTCCTTATCATCAGTAATAACAATTCTTCTGGCCATTACCTGTTTCTTGCTGCTACGTTTCTTGAGAAGAAGGATTATGAATAACAAGAGACGCGTACCGACATCCGATATGGAAATGGTTGATGAAACGCAAGTTGTTCCACCCTTGCGTTCCCTTTAGGGATGGAGGAGTTATGTGTGTGTCTTTACCTGACTATGCAGACTATGCATATTTGACCACTCTTGCATATTGCCAGCTCAGGAGTTTTGCGGCGACCATCCATCGGGCCCCGGAATCACTATTCAGAATTGACATAGACTTTATTGTATTAACATCTATTTTGTTTTATGTGTATTTTTAATTTTGTAACTATTTTAATAAAATAATCTTTTTTAAAAAGGTTTTACAAATAGCCAGTAACATAAAGCTCCTGATATTCAAATTCGGAAAAACGAGTTTTTAAGTAATTTGTTTTAACAAATAGCATGAGCGAGAGTGGTTATAAAAATCATCCGCGTCGAAGAAAAAGGATTTTTAAAACCACTCTCGCTCATGCTATTTGTTAAAACAAATTACTTAGAAACGAGTATTCCAATTTTTCCACAGGAAAAATTAGATGCATGAGGGATATTTCGTAAGATTATTTCCTGAGTTAAATAAACATTTTATTTTAATTAAAACAATAAAAACAATAACTTTCAAGCTAGAAAGGGTAACACTATTCTTTATGTTGCTGTGAGGAGTGTGAATTTTTTTCGAATTTTTTTCCGGAAAAACTGCTGACAGCTAAGTTGACAGTTGTTAAGTGATTTTTCCACTTAAAATTTACATTTGTTATACTAATTCTTGATAGCGATTGGTCAAAATTGATAGGAAGGAAATAATCAAAATAAATGAACGTAAAAAAGTAAAAAATTACTTCTGTCCATTTGACAATTTTTACATTTTTGGCTGACATTTTTGTACAAAATACTGAAATTTTTCACAACACTAAGACTTTAAAACAGTAAAAGCTAATTAGTTAGATATGTTTAAGTTGGTTATCCTTCTAAGTTACTTTTCAAAAACTGCACTCCTACTAGTCAATTCTCCTAATGGTGGAAGTGTTCGAATTAAGGTGCAACACCATAAAATGTAATATTAAAATAGACATTACGCTTGCAAGTTTGTGAATTAAATTTTAACCTTTTACTATTAGAGATCTAAACAGAAGACATCTTTCAAAAATACACCGTAATTTAAAAATTTCGAAACATGGGTAGCAATTTTTAAATTTTAAAAATCTCCAAACGTGTGTTTTGTGATACCATTCAGACCTGTTATTGTATATGACACAACTAAAGTTCTAAAATGTTCCCAGCTATTAATTAATCTAGGTTGTATGCAAAAACGTCTAGTACAATTTTTCGTATCCTGTATTCTGTAATTAATAAAGAAATTACTTTTATTTTCAACCAGATATTTAATAACGTTATTTCTTATGTGTAAACCAGGTGGAAATATGAAAATTACCTGCTCTTACTTTCCACCCGGGTAAATGTCACTTTCCACCCGGGT
Organism: Ips nitidus; assembly: GCA_018691245.2. NCBI lineage: Eukaryota > Metazoa > Arthropoda > Insecta > Coleoptera > Curculionidae > Ips > Ips nitidus. The sequence continues at coordinate 167,819 of CM042794.1, forward strand.
GGATAAGATCAATATGCGTTTTGTCATATCTGAGCTTACTTTTTATAGTTAAGAGACTGTGCCGCCACCTCTGCAACAGCTCGCAGCTCAGGTGATGATGAGTAACATCTGCGTCTTCAGAAATCTCCATGTTATGTGTATATGAAAGACAGAATAGCACAATAATGGCGTTGTCAAGATAGTAAACAAATCACCAGTCGTTTATTATGGTTGAAGTCATAACTACTCGTACCTATACTACCTTATTGTTAGAGACTATTAGCAATCAATATTTCAACTGAATGATTTATTAAAAGTTTGATGAGATTTTGATAAATGGTTGAAAATAAAATAGTATACAAACCACGGTAGAAAGTTTAATTTCTGTCTCTTGATAAAGTTCACAAAATAACCAGAAATTTTGCTGTTTCAAAAGAAGGAAAATATTTAAATTTTTGGTTCCTTTCCAAGTTAGCGCAATACTATCAAAGTCGAAAACTATTAATAGACAGAATTAAAAAAATGAAGTCAACCAGTTGGTCTCTACTTCCGACATGAATAAAAGTGCCTCTCTCTAGAAAATATTCTAAATGAGTATGCCAAGTCAGCTTTAGTTTGATACATAACTTTTTAAAAGATCACACATTCAATTAATGAAGCCGATATTGGTGCGACACTCTGTATAAGACAGCAAACTAGTTAGGACGCCCAGTATATATTAATATAAGTTGAGTGGCCTTCAAATTCGTTATGTACTCTCGATCATTTGGCCTCCAACCCCCTCACTCTTATATGCAACTACGAAATTTGGTATATGCTCTCGATCAACTGGCCTCCAGTGAGTTATGCCGCGGTGTTGCCGCTTTTTTGAGTCGGATTAGCGGTATTTTATGCGGAGTTGATGCCGCACAGGCCATGTGTCGTTTGTATAAACGTATGAGATCGCTCCGCCACGTGGTGGAATTTTCGTGAACTACATTGTATAACTGTATATGTGTATTGCTAAAATGGCCTCCGACATAAATTTTGCGTACGGCCTCCAGGAGCCAGAGAGACTCCTGAGAAATTATTAAGGTCGATTCGTATTGGCCTCCGATTTTTCGAATTCGCCTCCGTTTTGGAGAAGTGTGCGAATGTTAAACTATGCGAGTCGGAGGTGTATATGTCGAAATGCATATATATTAAGATATGACGACTTAACAGGTATATAAAAATAGTAATTTATTTAAAAAAGAAGTAGTAGTCCATTTTCTTTCAGTGGAGTTGTACAAGTACAAAAGGAAGGGAATGACACGCAGTCTTCTCCACAATACTTTATTACGACCTTCAAAAGGTAAGGCCTGCTCTACTAGTTTCGGACATATAAATGGCCATCTTCAGGAGCTACAAGAATAACTTACTCTACTTATGCGTAACAAGTGTTTAACAAACGGGAAAAAACCTACCTCAACTCGACAATTAATGTGCGGGCTGTCTTTCTAGAAAGGGGGAGACAGTGAGACCCATGTTGTAAAGGTTTGTGAATTTAAGGTTGTTAAAAGTGGGAATAAAGCTATAAAAAATTTTAACACGTGTAGTATAAATTAAAGGGTTTTAAAAAATTGAATAATTACCTGAATGGAGAAAAAAAGAAAAAACTGACACTACATCTTATTTAAATTTAAACACAAATACTTAAAATTAAAATTAGACCCATTTTAAGGGCTGGGTTAGACCCTATGGAAAAAGATAAATTTAATAAACCAATCCACCATCCACGGCAGCGGCGATCGAACAGGAAACAAAATGGTGATTTTTAAAAAACTTTGAAAAAACCGCAGTGATAAGCCGTTAATACAAAGGCAGGGGGAACGTTTAAGAGGGGATTACAATAAAATCAATAACCTAGGTGACAACAGGTGGGCAGTTCTGCAACCCACAAATCAATCAAAGATTAACAATAAAAGGTTAAAGCTGCAACCATTTATACAACAAGATGTAAAGTTAAAAACCAGAAATAAACAATGCACTAACCTACAAACATGTGGCGGGTGGACAACGCAATGGGCAAAAAAAAAAAAGGGGGGCAGCCAAGGGCTCAAATAAGATTTTAAACCCTGCAGAAAGTGCAAACACCGACCAACACGCTAGTGAAGGAGGGGATGTTGAAAGATGGGGTGCTGGGAGTGTTTACGAGGGATTAGGAAGCATTAAAAGGTGAGGGACTTAAAAAAGGAAGTTGATGGATGGTTAAGCTGATCATTCAGGCAGGTGTGCCCACCATCGACAGAGGCCCTGTTGATCTCGAGCACCTCAAGGTTGTTGAGGAGGCTGCCCTTAGCACACACGTGCAGAATCTTGAAACCCTGTTCAGTATTGAAGGTGTGGCCATTTAGACGAAGATGCCGAGAAAAATTAGATTTCATATAGCTAGTGTTTAGGTTAGGGTTGTTAGTGAACTTCAAGAACTCCCGAGTGTGCTCGTGAATACGAGTGGAGAACCTCCGGCCCGTCTGACCAACATAGAGAGCATTACATCCAGGAGTGCAACAGGACAGTTGGTAAACGCCTGATTTATGCAGTTGAGGAGTAGGATCTTTGGAGTTAAAAAGGAAATGTCTGGAGGTGTGGGAAACTTTGAAGCAAATATTTATGTTGTTAGACCTGAAAATATTTTTCATCTGAAGTGAGAGAGGGCCTAAAAAGGGGATTGAAAAGAATTTTGTATCTTCAGATGTGTCTTTGTGTATTAATTTCTTATTGACAAATTTTTTAAAATGGTTAAAATAAATTTTATTGATTAATATATTGGGAAATTTATTATTGGTTGCAACTGTTTTAATCCAAGAGAGTTCTAAATTAAAATTTGTTTCAGACATTGGAATGTTAAATAGGCGGTTAAAGAAACAGTTTAGGGACGCAACCTTCTGATTGAGAGGATGATTGGATTGGAAGGGGATAATGCAGTCCGTACTGGTGGGTTTGTGATAAATGGAGAACTCAATGTGATTATAAGACCTGTAAAGCAAGATATCAAGGAAAGGTAGTTTATGGGATGACTCTAATTCCATGGTGAATGAGATTGAATGGTGTAAATTATTGAGAAATATGAATAGTTGTTGAAGGTCATTAGGGGACCCGTCAAAAATACAAAAAATGTCATCCACATATCTTTTGAAAAAGAGTATTTTGTTGAAGGAGGGGTAGGATTCTAGGGAATGTTCAATGTTGGACATAAAAATTTCTGCTAATAGAGGGGAAAGGCAAGAACCCATAGCTAGACCCCTGGACTGTGAATAAAAGGTGTTGTTGAACTGGAAAAAGTTTTGATCCAGTACCAGAGCCACCAAGGCTAGTAAGTCTTCCACCTGGAAAGGGTCCAGACTTTCGGAAGCAGACAGCAGATCTCGGACAAAATTTAAACAATCGAGGGGTGGGATGCTAGGAAAGAGGTTGGAAACATCAAAGGAGACCATGATTGCAGTATCAGGAATGGTTAGGTCTTTAAGTTGTGAGCAAAGCTCAAATGAATTTTTTATTGAGTATTTACTTTTAAATCCGGTTGTTTTAAGGATAATATTATTTAACCAACCAGAGAGGTGGTGGCAGGGAGAGCCGCAAAAGGAAACTACTGGTCTGATGGGGATATTGGGTTTGTGGATTTTGGGAAGACCATAGAGTTTGGGAACAGATGGGTTGATAGGTATGATTTTGTATTTGTTAAGGCCCAGTGGTGTTAATGTAGTCTGGACTCTATTAATAATTGACTTAAATCTCACCAGGAATTTGTCCAGAGGGGATGTGTTTAGAATTTCAAATGAGTCCGAACTTAAGAAGTCCAAAACCTTGTCCACATACTGAGTTCTGTCAAGAACTACCACGCAATTGCCCTTGTCGGCTTTTGTTACCACCAAGTCGTTGTCTTTGACTTTTTTCTTCAGTGTGGACAAGTTCCTGTTCTCCGTTTTGCACCAGGCAGGATGCACTGATGAGAGATTTCCGGCGTGAAAACCTATTGAGATGGACGGTGCAAGCAGATCGAACTGCACCTTGTGAACCTTCAGGGAGACATCTAGAAATTACGTTTTCCAAATGGGCAGAAAAAACTTGTAAATCATTGACTTTAGGTTGAAAGGTGAAATTGTATTTAAGACCTAAATTCAAAATACTTAAATCGTTTTGGGATAGAACACAGTTTGACAGGTTTAGAGTTCGAGGGTGGAAAGAAAAAGCTGAACTTTGAGGAGGCTTTACGCCAAAATTACCAATAAAAATGTTGTTATCAAAGGTGGCCTCATCTGTCGAACTGTGTGGAAGGTTACCGGAAGCTAGGTTTGTTGAGCCCTTGGCTGCCCCCCCTTTTTGCCCATTGCGTTGTCCACCCGCCACATGTTTGTAGGTTAGTGCATTGTTTATTTCTGGTTTTTAACTTTACATCTTGTTGTATAAATGGTTGCAGCTTTAACCTTTTATTGTTAATCTTTGATTGATTTGTGGGTTGCAGAACTGCCCACCTGTTGTCACCTAGGTTATTGATTTTATTGTAATCCCCTCTTAAACGTTCCCCCTGCCTTTGTATTAACGGCTTATCACTGCGGTTTTTTCAAAGTTTTTTAAAAAATCACCATTTTGTTTCCTGTTCGATCGCCGCTGCCGTGGATGGTGGATTGCTTTATTAAATTTATCTTTTTCCATAGGGTCTAACCCAGCCCTTAAAATGGGTCTAATTTTACTTTTAAGTATTTGTGTTAAATTTAAATAGTATGTAGTGTCAGTTTTTTCTTTTTTTTTTTCTCCATTCAGGTAATTATTCAATTTTTTAAAACCCTTTTAATTTATACTACACGTGTTAAATTTTTTTATAGCTTTATTCCCACTTTTAACAACCTTAAATTCACAACCTTTACAACATGGGTCTCACTGTCTCCCCCTTTCTAGAAAGACAGCCCGCACATTAATTGTCGAGTTGAGGTAGGTTTTTTCCCGTTTGTTAAACACCTGTTACGCATAAGTAGAGTAAGTTATTCTTGTAGCTCCTGAAGATGGCCATTTATATGTCCGAAACTAGTAGAGCAGGCCTTACCTTTGAAGGTCGTAATAAAGTATTGTGGAGAAGACTGCGTGTCATTCCCTTCCTTTTGTACTTGTACAACTCCACTGAAAGAAAATGGACTACTACTTCTTTTTGAAAACTGCTGGTCGAGCAATCTTAGTCCGTGAATTTAAGAAGAATCTACTGGCGAGGAAGCTTACTCAACTGGACATCTGGTTCAATGGTGAATGCCTGAGGAGGAATCTGAGGCCTAGGTACATCTCACTACGATGCAACTCCAAGTCTACATCATCAAGGAGGGCGATCCAACTGGCCACAAGAGTCTGGATCAAGGATGAAGTCAAGAGGTTATATTTTAAACTTAGTAATACTGACCTAAAGCTTAAGTGCCTATATTTCAAACTAACCAGCATTCTGCACCCTGCTGAATTTGATTCACTGCACCATTCTTTGTTACAATTTGTGTGTGACATGGGGGACAATAAGTTTGAGGTTTTACAGCGTAAACTATCAAGGCTGAACCCCCTGCCAGTGCCAACACTTAGCTACACCAATCAGCCCACCTCCAACATAACCCATAATGCAACCTTTACATCTCCTTCTACCACAAACCTAGCTTCCGGTAACCTTCCACACAGTTCGACAGATGAGGCCACCTTTGATAACAACATTTTTATTGGTAATTTTGGCGTAAAGCCTCCTCAAAGTTCAGCTTTTTCTTTCCACCCTCGAACTCTAAACCTGTCAAACTGTGTTCTATCCCAAAACGATTTAAGTATTTTGAATTTAGGTCTTAAATACAATTTCACCTTTCAACCTAAAGTCAATGATTTACAAGTTTTTTCTGCCCATTTGGAAAACGTAATTTCTAGATGTCTCCTGAAGGTTCACAAGGTGCAGTTCGATCTGTTGCACCGTCCATCTCAATAGGTTTCACGCCGGAAATCTCTCATCAGTGCATCCTGCCTGGTGCAAAACGGAGAACAGGAACTTGTCCACACTGAAGAAAAAAGTCAAAGACAACGACTTGGTGGTAACAAAAGCCGACAAGGGCAATTGCGTGGTAGTTCTTGACAGAACTCAGTATGTGGACAAGGTCTTGGACTTCCTAAGTTCGGACTCATTTGAAATTCTAAACACATCCCCTCTGGACAAATTCCTGGTGAGATTTAAGTCAATTATTAATAGAGTCCAGACTACATTAACACCACTGGGCCTTAACAAATACAAAATCATACCTATCAACCCATCTGTTCCCAAACTCTATGGTCTTCCCAAAATCCACAAACCCAATATCCCCATCAGACCAGTAGTTTCCTTTTGCGGCTCTCCCTGCCACCACCTCTCTGGTTGGTTAAATGATATTATCCTTAAAACAACCGGATTTAAAAGTAAATACTCAATAAAAAATTCATTTGAGCTTTGCTCACAACTTAAAGACCTAACCATTCCTGATACTGCAATCATGGTCTCCTTTGATGTTTCCAACCTCTTTCCTAGCATCCCACCCCTCGATTGTTTAAATTTGTCGAGATCTGCTGTCTGCTTCCGAAAGTCTGGACCCTTTCCAGGTGGAAGACTTACTAGCCTTGGTGGCTCTGGTACTGGATCAAAACTTTTTCCAGTTCAACAACACCTTTTATTCACAGTCCAGGGGTCTAGCTATGGGTTCTTGCCTTTCCCCTCTATTAGCAGAAATTTTTATGTCCAACATTGAACATTCCCTAGAATCCTACCCCTCCTTCAACAAAATACTCTTTTTCAAAAGATATGTGGATGACATTTTTTGTATTTTTGACGGGTCCCCTAATGACCTTCAACAACTATTCATATTTCTCAATAATTTACACCATTCAATCTCATTCACCATGGAATTAGAGTCATCCCATAAACTACCTTTCCTTGATATCTTGCTTTACAGGTCTTATAATCACATTGAGTTCTCCATTTATCACAAACCCACCAGTACGGACTGCATTATCCCCTTCCAATCCAATCATCCTCTCAATCAAAAGGTTGCGTCCCTAAACTGTTTCTTTAACCGCCTATTTAACATTCCAATGTCTGAAACAAATTTTAATTTAGAACTCTCTTGGATTAAAACAGTTGCAACCAATAATAAATTTCCCAATACATTAATCAATAAAATTTATTTTAACCATTTTAAAAAATTTGTCAATAAGAAATTAATACACAAAGACACATCTGAAGATACAAAATTCTTTTCAATCCCCTTTTTAGGCCTCTCTCACTTCAGATAAAAAATATTTTCAGGTCTAACAACATAAATATTTGCTTCAAAGTTTCCCACACCTCCAGACATTTCCTTTTTAACTCCAAAGATCCTACTCCTCAACTGCATAAATCAGGCGTTTACCAACTGTCCTGTTGCACTCCTGGATGTAATGCTCTCTATGTTGGTCAGACGGGCCGGAGGTTCTCCACTCGTATTCACGAGCACACTCGGGAGTTCTTGAAGTTCACTAACAACCCTAACCTAAACACTAGCTATATGAAATCTAATTTTTCTCGGCATCTTCGTCTAAATGGCCACACCTTCAATACTGAACAGGGTTTCAAGATTCTGCACGTGTGTGCTAAGGGCAGCCTCCTCAACAACCTTGAGGTGCTCGAGATCAACAGGGCCTCTGTCGATGGTGGGCACACCTGCCTGAATGATCAGCTTAACCATCCATCAACTTCCTTTTTTAAGTCCCTCACCTTTTAATGCTTCCTAATCCCTCGTAAACACTCCCAGCACCCCATCTTTCAACATCCCCTCCTTCACTAGCGTGTTGGTCGGTGTTTGCACTTTCTGCAGGGTTTAAAATCTTATTTGAGCCCTTGGCTGCCCCCCCTTTTTTGCCCATTGCGTTGTCCACCCGCCACATGTTTGTAGGTTAGTGCATTGTTTATTTCTGGTTTTTAACTTTACATCTTGTTGTATAAATGGTTGCAGCTTTAACCTTTTATTGTTAATCTTTGATTGATTTGTGGGTTGCAGAACTGCCCACCTGTTGTCACCTAGGTTATTGATTTTATTGTAATCCCCTCTTAAACGTTCCCCCTGCCTTTGTATTAACGGCTTATCACTGCGGTTTTTTCAAAGTTTTTTAAAAAATCACCATTTTGTTTCCTGTTCGATCGCCGCTGCCGTGGATGGTGGATTGGTTTATTAAATTTATCTTTTTCCATAGGGTCTAACCCAGCCCTTAAAATGGGTCTAATTTTAATTTTAAGTATTTGTGTTTAAATTTAAATAGGATGTAGTGTCAGTTTTTTCTTTTTTTTCTCCATTCAGGTAATTATTCAATTTTTTTAAAACCCTTTTAATTTATACTACACGTGTTAAATTTTTTTATAGCTTTATTCCCACTTTTAACAACCTTAAATTCACAACCTTTACAACATGGGTCTCACTGTCTCCCCCTTTCTAGAAAGACAGCCCGCACATTAATTGTCGAGTTGAGGTAGGTTTTTTCCCGTTTGTTAAACACCTGTTACGCATAAGTAGAGTAAGTTATTCTTGTAGCTCCTGAAGATGGCCATTTATATGTCCGAAACTAGTAGAGCAGGCCTTACCCTTTGAAGGTCGAAATAAAGTATTGTGGAGACGACTGCGTGTCATTCCTTTCCTTTTGAACTTAATAAATATTTTGTGGAGATCGACTTTGAGTTTTGTTTTCACTTAAATCAAAATCAGTTGGAACAGATGACTTGAATATCACCCTTATAAACTTCTGTTATCCCACAATATTACCCTTCTTAACACACAGTATAAATTCTTGTTTAAAGAAATCGTACTTTCCAAAAAATTGGAAACACGCTAGGGTTATACGAAGGTTATTCCTCTATCAAAGAAAAATAATCCAACAGAAATGAGTGACTTGAGGTCGATATCAATACTACCAGTATGTTCAAAAATTCTTGAAAAAACCGATGTATTACCAAATAGCTGAGTTTGTGACAACTTGTGGTGTAACACCCCTAAGTAATACCCCCTAAGGGTAATTCAAATACGACCCTCACCATTGGGATCCCAGAAACCATAAGAAATACGAGAAAGTTTAAATTGGGGCAAAGTTGCGCAATTTAAATCTCAACCAAATGCAGTTTTAAAAATTTCAATCTTCCGAGTGCTTCCGAAGATATCCGAAAAAAACTGAAAATTTGATTTTATGTTTTTATTTATTTCTAACCTTAATTGAAGAGATATCCCAAAAAAGCATCTTTTTATTTCCACTTTTCCCCAGGTATTCGATGATGGATTGAAAATGATGAAAAAAAATGATGATGAAAAATGTATCTAGAAAAGAAACCGCCGCACAAAATGTTATTATTATTTAAGCATTGCTGAACTATTTAGGTTAATCAGAAGAACAGATTTGTTAGCCTTATCTTTAACTTAAACCGCTCATTTATGTTTCCAAGAGAAAGATCATCATTTTAGGAACTTTATTTTAAATAATTTAATATTGGGTTTTGAAAAACACCAAATGGAGCCATGTTTTGGTTAAGTTTTTATTAAATAAAGTTATGTTGGGCGGTTGGCTTAATGATTACAGTTGGCTTGCTCTCATATTAGTAACTTAATATCAAATTTGTGAAAAAGCTTAAAATGATATTTCCTCGTTTTTCCTCATTATGACTAAGTATGTTCAAGCTAATTGCGTGTGACAAGTACTACCAAGTAATCTTCATAAAACGTCTCATTAACTCAAAGCCAACTAAGGTAAAATTAGTTTTTATTGAATTATTTTGTTATAAGCAAATCATAAGTTATTATACATCACTAAAATCAGAATAAAACGTACTATTTGGTGGGCTAAAATTCCATATGGCACCCATAAGAAAAAAGAAAGTTGATGATGACTGCCAACAAACGAAGCGCCGTGTGGCAAATTTGTATCCATCATCGCGTAGCTGGGAAAAAGTGGCAATGTAAAGTTGCTTTTAGTTTTGGGATATCAGTGTAAAAGGTCAAAATTAATATTTTTATTTAATTATTTACAAACACGTTCTAAGTTTGTATACATAAAAAAACTCGGGATAAAAGGTTGATTACAGTGAAGTACAAGCAAATAATATTCTAAAATCCGAAGAAGCAGTTGGTAGGCAAAGGCATTTTAACAGTTTTAAGCTTGAAAATCAGGAAAGGTCTTATGTTGTTACTGAAGCACAAACTTGTGTATTTTGTAAGAATTCTCATCTGAATTATAACTGTCCTGAGTTTTTGAACCTTAGTGTTGCATCTCGTAGTCAAGAAATCAAGAAACGACATTTGTGTTTTAATTGCTTGAGAACAAATCATCAGCTTAAAGATTGTCATGCTATGACATGCAGAAAATGCAATAAAAAACATCACACCTTTTACATTTCGAAAATTCAACATCTATCGTTACAAATACAAATCAAACTATACAACCACACTCAGAGTCTAAAGAAGATAGTGTTTTGAGTAACCATTTAATGTGCCATTCTACCAGTGTCGATTTTTATCCTAATCAATCTCTATTAGCAACAGTTGTTGTGTCAATTAAAGACAATCAATCAAATCTAGTGTCTTGCCGAGCCCTTCTGGACTGCGGCAGTCAATCTAATTTTGTAACTGAGGGCTTTTGTCGTCGTTTGAATCTCCAAATGCAGAATGTTAATGTTAGTGTAGCTGGAATCTCTAATATTTCATTTCTTATCAGGTTCAAGGTTGACTTAGAGTTACATTCAAACAGAAATAATTTTGAATCTAGTATCTCATGTTTGGTTTTAAAACAAATTACGGATTATCTTCCATCCCAGTCTTTAAATATCTCGAAATTAAATATACCTAGTAATATACAGTTAGCGGAACCTTAGTTCAATAAGTCCAGACCAGTTGATCTTCTACTGGGAGTTTCCACATTTTGGCAAGTCTTATGCGCAGGTCAAATACATCTTGGAGAGAATCTGCCCATATTGCAAAAAACAGTATTTGGATGGATATTATCTGGTAATTGTAATTTTAACGCAAAGTCATCGAATGTATCTCAATCTAACACTTTATTAGCTCATCACTCTGTGGAAAAATCTTTAGACATAGTGGTGCCCACATTTTGGGAATTAGAGGAAGTAAAGCACACTCTAAAACCAACTATAGATGAGAGCTACGTTGAAGCTCATTTTATCAATCATCTGAAAAGAAATAATTCAGGCCGTTTTATAGTAAACATTCCTTTTAAAGACACTGTTAGTGAATTAGGTGAATCTCGATCAACAGCTTTAAAACGTCTTTAGAGCTTAGAAAGAAAACTTTCAAGGTACACTGAGCTGAGAAACAGCTATAATTCATTTCTGAATGAGTACGAAAAACTAGGACACATGTCAAAAATTACTGAGTACCCCATCCCAAAGAAATCGTGTTATCTTCCACATCATTGTGTTCAAAAATTATCTAGCACAACCACTAAATTGCGTGTCGTATTTGACGCTTCCTCAAAAACGAGCTCAAGTCTATCTCTGAACGATGTTCAATTTGCAGGCCCAGTTATACAACGAGATTTATTTACCTTATTATTAAACTTTCGATCTCATACATATGCATTAACGGCCGATTTGCGAAAAAATGTATAGACAGGTCCTTCTTTCAGACGAAGATAAAAATTATCATCGTATCTTATGGCGATCAAATCCCGATGAGGAGATTCAGTGTTTTGTGTTAAATACTGTGACCTACGGCACTGCTTCGACAAGTTTTCTCGCAACCAGAGCACTGAAACAACTGTCTCTTATTTATGAAAATGCATATCCAACAGCTTGTAACGTAATTCGCAATAGTTTCTATATGGATGATCTTTTAACTGGGGCCGAAACATTAGAAGACTTACTCAACATTAAACGCGATATTTCATCGATTTTAGAACGAGGCGGTTTCAATCTTCGAAAGTGGACGAGTAACCATTTATCAGTGATTTCATCCACACCAAATGATTTGGAATCCTTCTCTTGATGTTTTGAAATATTCAATCGGTTTTCTAGACAAATCAACTTCTGTAACTAAACGAACTATCTTATCCATTGCGTCTCAAATTTTCGATCCTCTCGGACTTTTATCCCCAATAATTATTGTCGCCAAACTAATAATCCAGCGTCTTTGGCAATTAAAATTGTCATGGGATGAGGCTGTACCTTTGGAACTGTTGACTTCTTTGAATACATTTTGTGATCAACTCGCGGTAATAAATAGTTTAGAGATACCCCGACACGTTTTACTTAGTTGCAGTCGTGTTGTAGAGTTGCATGGTTTTGCTGACGCAAGTCAGAAAGCTTACGGTGCTTGCATCTATGTGCGTTCTGTTAACTCAAGCGGCGAAGTAAGGACTAGATTACTTTGCTCAAAATCAAAGGTAGCGCCAATTAAGAGCATTACATTGCCTTGTCTAGAGCTCTGTGCTTGTCTTCTATTGGCCAATCTTAGTAGTAAGGTTAAAAACAATCTTGATTTTGAAGTACATTCTTGTTTCTTCTATTCCGATTCTACAATAGCATTATCATGGATAAAATCTGAGCCACAAAAATGGAAAATCTTTATAGCTAACAGGGTGGCCGAAATACAAGAACTAACCGATATTAATGAATGGTACCATGTTAGATCAGGTGATAATCCTGCCGATTTAGTATCAAGAGGGGTTGAACCGAACACCTTGCGGGATTCTTCTTTATGGTGGTTGGGTCCGCCTTGGCTTCTTCTTTCATCTGCCGAGAAACCTGTGAGTGATTTTAACTTTGACGAAATTGACGATACTGAAGTGCGATCTAAGAGCGTACCATTGGTATCCGCATTGGATAACTTCGATGTGTTTAGCAGATTTTCATCTTATCAAAAACTATGCCGTGTTATAGCTTACTGTTTAAGATTCACATCAAACATAAAGGCCAAATTGAGTAATAAACCTTTGAAAATAGAATCTTTAACCGTAAATGAATTCAATGAAGCTCAATTGCGAGTTCTGTTGTTAGCTTAGAAACAGGGTTTCTCTTCGGAATTAAAGATGTTGAACGCTGGGATATCTTTGGACAGAAAATGTTGTATTCTTTCTTTAAACCCCTTTGTTGATCCTGAAAGTGGTTTATTAAGAGTGGGTTAGTTAATAAATTCTCAATTTGACAAGGAAAAAATTCATCCAACTATTTTGCCAAAACATCATCATATATCAAAACTTATCGCACGTGACGAACATATAAAACTTATGCATTGTGGTACACAACAATTACTATCTTCACTTAGAGAAAGGTATTGGCCTCTCGGTGGACGTAACCTAACTAGACAAGTGATACGTAATTGTGTGACTTGCACCAAAGCTAGACCAAAACCTTTCGAGCAATTAATGGGCTCATTGCCTGCTGATCGTTTTAAGGTTTCATTTCCATTTCAAGTCACAGGAGTCGATTATGCAGGTCCCTACCAACTGCGGGATCGCAAAACAAGACACTTTAAAATATTAAAGGCTTCAAATCTTTGGACCAGTGCGCAATTACTTCTAAACTATCGAGTTTCAAAAACGGGGACTACCGCACGCTCACCTTCTAGTCACTCTTCATAATAATTTCAAACCCAATACAGTCGAAAAAGTTGATAAAATAATTTCGGCCTGTTTTCCTGACCCCAACTCTCAACCGTCATTGTTGAATTTAGTGAGTCAGCATCAGATCCATCGACCGTGCGGCAAATTAAATCCAAACGCTCCTTGTACCACCAATGAGGAAAAGTGTAACAAATTTTACCCCAAAAATTTCTGTGACACTACTAATCTTCACTCTGGCAGCAATCAGCGTCCAGAATATCGTCGCCCTAATGACAACAGGGCATGTTTTATTTCAAATCATCGTTGCGATAACTCACGAATTGTTCCGTACAATCCGTACCTCCTCGCCCGCTATCAATGCCACATCAACGTGGAATTATGCGGGAGTCTAGCATCTATGAAGTACCTTCACAAATATGTCACAAAAGGCGTAGATTTTTGCACCATTGGAGCAGCTCTTGCACCACAACCCCCTTCCGATACAACTATTCCTACACCAAATACCGATTCCGCCGCAATTGTAATAGACGAAATTAAAGAATACGTTAATTGTAGATACGTAGGTGCTATGGAAGCAGCCTGGCGTCTATTTGGCTTCAAACTTCACGGTCGTTCACACAGTGTACTTACTCTCCCCGTTCATTACCCGGCGAATCTTATGCGGCGTTTGACTATACTCTTGACGTTAATGGAATTCAAAACATACTCGAACGGAAAACTAAACTTGAAGCTTTCTTTATTTTAAATCAATCCGACCCTTCAGCTCGTATTTATCGTTACATCGATATTCCCGAACATTACGTTTGGGATTCTCGTTCAACTAGTTGGAAAGTTCGTCGTAAACCACAACGACAAATTCGGTCGATTGTCTCTATGTCTTCCACAGCCAACGAATTATTCTTTATCCGTATGCTTTTACGTCATCGTACCGGACCACAAAACTTTGACGATTTAAAAACAGTCAACAATATTCTTCATGACACTTTTCACGACGCTTGTCGAGCACTTGGACTTCTTACCACAGACGAAAATTTATATGAAACAATGGACGAAGCTATTTTTTTTACATTCTCCGGCACGTTTACGACGCCTCTTCGCAACAATTTGCGTAATAGCAGAATGCGTACCTATAACCCTAGCCAATCTCTGGACTAGATTCAAGAGATATTTTGTGGAAGATATCTTAAAACGCAATCCACATTTCTCCTACGTAGAAGCGCTAACTGAAGTGGCAAATAAAATCGATTTAATTATACAGCGAATGCAGAACGATTCCACCTTTTCTTTAACTTCTTTGGGTTGCATTATTTTCGACCCGTCAATTGACGGTCCAATAGAGGATATCATTCGAACCGAACGCGATATTCCTACCAATACCAATGATGTCGATGCTCATAGCGACAGCAGCGAACTAAACACGTACCGTTCTTTTGTTGCCAACTTTAACATCAACAGTTTTAATAGTGATCAACTGGTGGCGTATTTATTAATTCTTCGTTCTGTAACAACAGTACTAGGCAAAGAGGAAACGTTTCAATTTCACTGTAACACTCACGATGATCACGTTTTTTTGCATAACGCATTAGCCGCTCTACCCGACCCTAACACCGTTTCCAATGTTTTTTATTTAGACGGACCCGGCGGTACCGGTAAAACTTATCTCTATAATAGTCTGATTTTAAGTCTTAAACATATATTTAGGGCAACTTGTATTGCCGTCGCGTGGACCGGTATCGCCGCTTGCCTTCTAATTAATGGACAAACCGCTCATCGAACCTTTAAAATCCCGCTCAATCTCGATGAAAATTCAAGAGCGGGTTTCGATATGGAATCCCACGAAACTGAAGTTATTCGGAACGCCGCATTAATTTTATGGGACGAAGCTCCAATGAGCAATCATCTTGCTGTCGAGGCGGTCAATCGCTATCTACAGGAAGTAATGCGCGATTTTGAAAAACCTTTTGGCGGAAAATGTATCGTTTTTGGAGGTGATTTTCGCCAAATTCTTCCAGTCGTTTCGCGCGGTAATCGAGCTGCAATTATCGAGTCATGTCTGATTCGCACAACTTTTTGGGATAAAGTTTATCGTATTCAACTTCGCACAAACATGCGAGCTGCTCGCCGACCCAACGCACAGTGGTACGGTCTTATGGACGCCTGCGGTCATAATATAAAACACTACTTTTAATAAGTGAAAATTTGTACAGATCCCTGAAATTTGTTGAAAATATTGTTTTATCTGTTTGTAAAGAGAAAAATTATGCACAATTTTAGTAATTCACTATAAAATTCCACGGAGAAGAATGAATTTTACAAAAACCCAATATAACCTAAAAATTCAAGTTATTATTTTCTTTTTTAATTTTTTAAAAATATTTTCCTAAGTTACCAAGAAGTTTTATGAAAAACTACTTTAAACTTTACAATTTGCAAACACACAAGTTTTGATAATATAATAAAAAATTATAATTAAATTTCCTCAAATTTGAGTTTAACAACTTAAAATTCGAAAACAAATGATTTTATTTACATAATTATGAAATTAGAAGTTTTGTGGCTTCCTCGCTCATTTCAAAACTGACATGTTTTTTCCATCGGTTTCTCAGACTAGTCAAGTACGGATCGGATGATACTAGCAGAGAATGTAGAATATCCTCATTAGTGGCAACTCGCGAGCATTTTCTTGAACCAAATTGACGAAACTTTTTGAAATCTTTATTTCTTGCTTCCGCTGCTTCCTCGCTGAGTTGTCCAATCGGAAGACAAGCAGATTGTATTATACCACACCCATGTAAAAGTATTTTATGGATTGAAGAAGGCATGTAAAACCATCGATACTTCGATACAAAAATGTTTGCTGTATTTTGAGCATAGTTATCAAAGGCTTCTTCATTTATTGCTCTTCCGCTTATCAAAACTTGAAGTACAGTAGAGAACCTGATAATGAGCTCTTCATCAACTCCTGTTACTTCTGAGTACTATTTGAGTATCTCTAAAAAAATCTTCTAGCAGTATTGCCTGGTAAAACTTGACATATCTTTCCATCTATCATCGTGAAAGATAAGTTGTGATGCACTGCAAATACAACTTGGCAATTTAATGATGATACAATTGTCTCTTTCAAGTTGTCAATCTGTTTTTGATAATTATTAACGATGTCTATTACATTTTCGGGTGTTTCCTTTAAAAATTCAAAAAATATCGGTCTGCAGTAGTTAGACGATGAGGGATGCGGATTTTTCCAAATGATTACATTTTCCGAAGTAACTAGCTGAAGGGGAACTAAAGATGCCATAAATACTGACTCGTCTGATATATTTGGATTATTAAAATTTTGTTTATATGCACTATGTCCCGAAGATCCATCGCAACCCCATTTGCTGTATAACATAAGATCTTGTGAGCTCATTCCTAGAACTGTATTTTGTACGTCAGTTGTTAACAACAGTCGTTTAATAGTGTGGTCTAAAAGATGTTGAAGTGTAATAGAAGCGCCCCTTTCAGTAATTTTCATAAATAAAGGATAACAATCAGATTTGGCTCGAATAATTTGATTATAACTGGGAAATAAATCGGCATTTCTTAATAAGCATTGTTCTCTTATACTATTATATTGATACCTTGATAAATTCGCATCGGTTATTAAAGCCAAAGCGTCATCTCGAGAAAATTGCTTAATACTATCTTCATTAAACTGTTCTTTAAATTTATGTGCTCCCATTGAAAGCACTTCTCGAACGAGTTCTGCTTCATCTCTCTTCCCATTTACCCTTAATTTTCTTTCCAATAAACCTTGAAGTTCTGCTATTGATATGTTGTTTACTTCTTCCAGTTTAGATAACTTTCTGCGCTTACTTCTTTCTGAACACTCCTCTAATTTTTTGGTCGGTCTTCCTGCGGAAGTCGAAAGTGTCGATGTAGTTTTAAATATTATTTCACCTTCCAACCAATGTTTAAACTTTTTTGTTGAATTGTTCTTTAGTTCTATTGACTTGCTTCAACTTACGTTTAAACTTGGGTAAAAAATCTCTCTGTAAAGTACGTTTCACAATTTTGAAGTCATCGGTACTAATTTTGAACCGTTCTTTTAGGTTACGAAAAAGCCTATCCTCACTTCCGTTTAAACTAATAATAATATCCGACAGATTTTTACGAACTTTTAACATTTTCAAAATAGATTTTTACTGGTTGTACTACAGCAATCTTATTTAATTCAAATAAAACAAGATCTGTCAACGTCCACGTCAACGGCATACATTTGTTTATTGGCGCGCATGACCCACTTGACTGAAATACGTTATAAAATCTAAATAGGCAAATTTCGGCAACTGCCAAAACTTTGATACATAAGACCAAAGCTTATAGACTACATCAATCCTAAAATTGGAGAGTCGCAAAGCGTCGCAAACTATTTTGTACATTTTTAAATAACATACTTATTTTGTAAAAACATATAATTACATTATATCATTAAAAATCTATAAAATAAATTTATCACATTGTATAATAAAAGTATTATATTACATTAAGAGATGTCATTCAGTTTTAGAAAATAAAATATAATTGTTGCTTTTCAAATATTACATAAAAACCCAAATTTTTTGAGACACAACAAGAATGAAATTTAATAACTTCTATGTTAATGCGAAAAATCTATGCTTTCACATGCGCTCTTGCATGTAATAATTTTTTTTTTAGTATTTTTAATTTAACAGAAGAGTTTACTAAAAAAACAGCATAGAATAAAATAAAATATAAAAATTATATTTAAATCTCTTTTGGCCGCCGAATAACATTACGGCTAACCACTGTGCAACGCCACCGTCACATTTAACACAAACAAAAAACACACGAAAACACAAAAACCGATACCTGAAACATTACCTTGGCCTGATTATCTTCTCACTATTGGAGAATATTCTCATCCATGTGCACCTACCCTCTATCGTAAACAACATATACCCGACATGATAGAAATATCCCAACAATTTATCACTGCGTCCCTAGAAGACTTAATAAAATTCTGTTACAACGACCTCACTTTCAACTCTACCACCTACAATACATACAGCACTCGCGCAATCCTTTGCCCGACTAACAAAGCCGTCAATGAAGTCAACAGTCAAATCATTAAACGCATGTCAGACCACCAAACCAAACCCGCATCTATTATAGCGAAGACAGTACAATTCACGATCCAAACGACCTGTTCATTTCCACTGACGACGTGCTAAACTCTATAGATGTCCCTAACCTTCCACCTCACGAACTCCACTTCAAAATCGGAGCAATCGTTGTACTGATTCGCAATCTCGACGTAGCACGCGGTCAATGTAACGGCACTCGCATGGCCATCGTCGGAATGTCAAATCACATTTTAGAATGCGAAATTCTAACAGGCGTCAGTAAAGGTACTACCATTTGGCTACCTAAATGTCCCGTGATTTCAAGCACAACTTTTTTGCCACAACCTCTTCGTAGACACCAATTCCCTATTCGTCTAGCATTTGCTATGACAATTAATAAAGCTCAAGGTCAAAGTTTCGATCGTGTAGGCATTTATCTACCCGACCCTCTTTTTGCCCACGGTCAGCTGTATGTCGCTATGTCACGAGCTAGTTCACCCCATGACGTCAAAATACATCTAATACCCGGACTCAATCAAGATTCTTTCCAGTATCGGACTAAACGCGTCTTTACTAAAAACATTGTTTACCCTGAAGTCTTACACTCTTCAAACACGACATATTTGCCAACATCTACAATTCAACCTTCGCCAATTACACCAACTTTACTCACTCCGCAAGTTCAGTCATATCCCACTTTGGACACAAATCAACCTTCAACGTCAAACGCAAACATAAGATCTGCCAACGTTCCTCACTATGCCACATTTAACCATCCAAAATTCCTCGACAACAGTAATGACGACGACGATGACGATTCCGAGTAATCCCAAATACGTGATGTAACGGTAAAGTCGGCTTTAATAAGATTTATCAATTATTACCCTCATGACTTCTCATTTAATTTAAATGACTCAAAAAAAAACATCTACCGATTGTGACACATGACAACCCATTCATATAGAATGGTTCACTACTCAATTATGTCCCACATGACTACTCATTTAATTTAAATGACTCAAATAAACCGATTGTGACACATGACAGCTCGTTCATAAAGAATGACTGATTACTCAATTATGACCCACTGAAATACTAATCTAATTGAAATGGTTCAAATAGATTATGTCATTTCTATACTTACTTTCTGTTTTTACTGAGTAAGAAAAAAATTTAAAAAACCCAAAAAAAAACAAAAAACACAAAAAAAAACCAAAAAACCAAAAACATTTTTGGAATGCGACAGTGGCTCACTTCCTCGTAGTGCATTCTGGATAACGCCAAGAAGCCACTATATAGAAAAAAACATATTAAATATACAAATACTTTTCTATCTCAATACCTAAACACACTCAGTTTCAAATACATAACCTTAATCGAAAATCCGGATATAAAATTTACATGGATAATTATTTCACGGGATTACCCCTCTTCGATTACCTGACAAAAAAGAACTTTTGTGTTACCGGAACAATAAGGAATAACCGGTTGGAGCAATACCCAGCTAAAACTAAAAAATACTGGAAAGATCAACCCACAGGTAGTTTCCATATGTTTAGAAATGACAGTACCATAGTTGTACAGTGGAAAGATAATAAAACAGTATCAGTAGCTTCAAATTTTGAAACTACAGAAGTCACTAATACTTTACGTTGGGATAGGACTACTCGTTCCAGGAAAAGTGTGCCCCAGCCAAAACTAATAGCGAATTATAATAAGTATATGGGAGGTGTAGATAAGATGGATGCTCTTGTTGCTGCATATAGATCACGGTTTCGTAAAAAAAATGGTACTCGCCATTAGTTCTTTATTTATTGCTAGACGTGTCTGTCGTAAATGCTTGGATTCTCATGCGGAAGCTAAAGGCAAATCATTCGGACTCGGAAAGTTTATTGCGGCTTCGAAGACACATAGCCCTTTGTTTTTTGAAAAGCTATGGTACCAAACCATTACAAGGAAAAAGTAAGGTTACTCCACGACCTTTACATGACGTACGTTATGACAACATTGGACATTCAGTTATATACAATGAAACTGACCGCCGGTGCGCTCATTGTAGCAAAAAGAGCCAATTTATATGCGAAAAATGTAACATAGCATTGCATCCCAAATTTTGTTTTAAGCTTTATCACACGTTGTAATATTATTTAGCATGTAATAATTTTTATATATCAATAAAATAAATTCATAATACAGGTATTAGGTTTTTTGTTTTCATACTCAAAGCCTAGCGTCCCTTTTAAGGGACGGCTAAATAATACAAAGTGCTCTATAAAAAAAGTGAAACACAGTTTTTAACAACATACTGGGCATATAATAAGCACACTTTTTTGGTTAAATACACTTTGGTCAGTAATGGGTTAAAGCATTTACTTTACATGTTGCAAGTACATGTAAACAAATGCTTATTTTTACTCAAATGACTCCTTGTGTAAGGGTTTTGGGAAAAAATCCAGTCTAACAAAAAATCACACAAAAATATGACTCAACAATAGCACAGTTACGTTTGAATGAGTGAAACAACGAAGTAAACGTCACATTCAAAACCCACCCACCATGTATATCATATGTATATGTCTTGGCAAGTACATCATTTGGTTCCAGTATATGCTATAAATATACATGTGTACATGTAATGAATATGAAAATGTTGGTTCAGTGTATTAACTCTGACACATTCCTGCAACATACATGTAAGGTTCATAATGGTTGTATGTATCTACCATGTACAGGATGATTGATTGAATTTTGACCACCCCTCTTAACTTCCATAAATTTTGATTTTAGCAAAAAACGTTAAATACAAAACTAGAAGATATTTAGGTCTACTTTAATTTTTAGCTAAACAGTTATTATACAGGGTGTCCCAAATTTGAGTAACGAACCAAACTTATGTTTTTTTAAATAGAATGACCAACTTTTTATTCGATATTTGAATTCTAGAAACGGTGCAAGTTGCCAGGCTGTTATTCAAAAACACATGTTTATTGTGTAAAAGGTGAAGTACATTTGTGCTGCTTTAAGGGTTTTTATATAATATAATTTTCCTACCAAATAAGAGTTTTAAATAAATAAAATGTCCTCAACGTATATGTATATGAATTTTTCACTTAGACATATTGTCCGTCGACGACATGACGTCACAGCCGTAGGAAACTAATTAGACTTTACGAAAAATCATAAAAAAATTAATATTTTTACCTCAAAAACGACAAATTTTTTTCAAAATGTTTTCAGAAGGGTCATGACTGAAAGGGTTAATATACCGTATTAGTGGTGACCCGACGTGCAATCGACTCAAATTTGTATTCCCCAAAATAGTGCAAATACGAGTAGAAATGCCGTCGCCCCAACGTCGGTACCTGACGTTGCGTCGGGTAATCGAACGTTGGCTCGACGTCCAAATGCCGTTTGGGCATTATGGATAGTTCTTAGAAAACACACGTGATTAGCATTAATTCTTCGATATAAATAGGAGCTGAGCAGACACAAAAAGTTAAATTTGCTGTAGGATGTCAATCAGTTGGAAAATAAATTGTACGTTAGATAGATATGAATGCTGGTCCTTGTTCACTCCCAATGTCAACTTCTGCACAGTTACTCAGTTCGCCATGCATAGATTGACATTTAAAGGAATGACAATATTTCTAATACATCAGCATTTAGTTGTAAATTAAAGAAAAATTATTCGGCCAGATATTGTGGATAGAACAATGCTGCATATGGCATAACACCAAATCGAAATCGCAAATAAAACTACACACCACCCGCGCCCCAATTTTTAGTTTATTATTAAATTTAAAAAAAAAATCCAAGATTGACCTGGATGACTTTTTTTTTGCTTCTCGCTTCACTGGGAGAATATCTGAAACAAAAAAAATAATATTACCACGAGAATATAAGAAATGTCAATGTTGTTAAGTTTGTACTCGGTTTATTAACCAATGTTAGCTGAAGCTTGATTTTATAATTGTAGCATAAAATCAGTATAAAAATTCATTATACTGTCACGAAGGAAATAAATCAAATTTTTCTAATTTTGGCATATAAAGTGACACTTTTCAAAACTGATTAGAGTGACAAAACGTTTTACTTTATGTAACTATTACATAAAGTATCACTTTATGTAACTGGTTAAGAAAAGTTCATTTCATCACTCCTGTTTTTATGCATTTCCGTAGAAACATATGGGCGACATCCATCATAACATGTCGTTGTCACTGTTTATACAAGGTGCTATGAAAGTGAATATTTGTGTTAAATCACTTTAAAAGATGGTTTTTACCACTTTTTGGTCAAAATTAGAAAAAATTATGTATGCAAACGTTTCGAAAATGTCTTATTGTGTAACTCATTCAAAATTGTAGGACCTCGCTGCGCTCGCCCTACAAACATGCCGGCACCCAGTGTGTGGCAGTGCGCGCGCTTCCGGTCCCCCCACACATGGTACGTAGGTGAGTGGGGCATTGCAGGTAATAAAACTGGCCTGCACGTGGCAAACGGCCTCTTCCACCTGCGGTCAGCGTCCGAACCAGTCAACCTGCTCCGACTCGAAACCCGACCAGCAGTAAGTACCATCCAACCGCGTGTACCGGTACGGCATCTGTTCTGGGCCTATACCGCAATACCTGTCCGTTCCTTTTGATTTTCCCCCGTAGTTAGTATACCGTAGTTAGCCGTCGTTGGACTCGTATTGACCCGACGGATTTCCCCAGTAATTAGTATACCGTAGCTAGCACCCGAATTTCTCCTGTTCTTAACCGCCAGGACAGCTGCCGTAGACACCGTTAACGCGTACACCTTTTATTTGACCGCTTTTATTGGTACGTTTAACTGCTTTGTCACCCGCGTCCCGACTTACACGCTTTAGGTTGAAATTGATCACTTAAAACAAAGTTACACGCTCTCTCTCATTTTTACACTTGCTGTTGTTTCTGTTTAAGACTTAAGATACCGTTAGGGTTCCGACTTTTGTTTTTCCGATTGGTTCTGTTCGTTAACCACCGTAGTCCGTAGACATAATTTTGGTTAAGTGTTTCAGAGTGTTAATTTCTGTTTAGTTTATTTGGAAACACGACCCGGTGAGCTTGTAAATTAATTTTTGTCTTTCATTGGGCCTGTCAGCCTTGCAAAACCTTAGCGCCCGCTTTCCTTCTTCGGCTGTCTTAAAAAGTTACCCCGGTAGACGGAGCGTTTTCCTGGTTTACGCTCCGCGGTTATTTGAAACCAGGTGGCGCCCGAGGCAATTATAATCAGACTAGTGTCAAAAGGGGTATTTCATTTGCATCCCCAACAAAAGAGCGTCACAGATAAAAAACGAAAGAAAGTCCACAATATTCAGACAGGCTTTAGTTTAAAATTCTCTAATTACTCCCTAGGTAGTGAAAGTGATATTTTCATCTCTCAAATGAGGGAGAAAACTTTTATTTTCTATGGAGGTCGTAGAAAATAGTTATTTGCGCATAGTTAAAAGCAGCAGTTAAATATTACTGGGCTTTTCAACCATGTGGTATTGTCTAACTGAGGACAAAAGATCACACCAGCAAACCTTTCAGGACTTTAAAATTTAATAAATGTTTAGACTACCACTTTGCTGACAAATCCACCACTTTTATGAAATATATAAGAAACGGTGCAAGATAGGGAATAGAATAGGATAGCGAAGTATTAACCTTAATTACTAGGCTTCTAGCGAAGAATTCAAAAATTAGATTAGAAACAGTGTATTCCATTTGAAAATCAAAAGTTGGTGTTCTTTCCGACTGATATGGAAACACTGCAAAGTCCAAAATATTTTACATAGCGAGTTTGAATAGGCTACACTCCAAATTTAAACGAAAAATATTAAGTCGTTCTCTAGATACTTCTAATATACCATCAGCGTGAATCACCCTGAATCTTACATATTATATTAAAAATAGACATTTTTTAAAATTATATTTGATTATGAATTCTATTTAAAAGAAGAAAGTTATGTCAATTCTTGAGAAAACTGAACGCAGTAGCTAAAATTAAACACGAAACTGAAATCACATCGAAAAAGTGCCTTAAAAATGTTTGTGTTTCACTCCGATATTTTAATAAAGAAAAAAAGTTGGGTAAAGTTTTTAAAATGGGCGAAATTCGAAAAACGGCCTCTAGCGCCGCAATCTGACAAGATATCGAAATACGGTTTTTGCCATAACACCGTATCTAGCTGGAAAATGGGGTTTTCCTGTCAAAACACTCTAAATCCTGACACCCTGTACAGGTGATTCAATGATCAAGTTCATTATCTCGTTTGATTTGAGAAATAGAAAAATAATGTTAAATACAAAAGTTTTAGAGAATATTGATATTTACAGTTTAAAATTACTTTTGGATATACAGGTTCTTAAAGACATGACAGAAAACATTAGTTTTTTTTAAATATACTTTTTTTTACATTTTTTCCGTCGACCATGTATTGACAGCCTTTTTTGATGGACGATAACGAATGCAAAATCGTTCAATATTGAGTTCCGTTAATGCATGATTTTTCAATTGTTTTACTTTAATGCATGATCTTATCAGGCAATCAAATACGCTCATAGTATAGTTCTATCCTTTTTTATTTGTATGAAACAAAGAGAAATAAACACACATTCTTTAGTTGACATCCACCATTACTGACAGAACAGTTTTTTCAAAACTTTGTAGGATTATAAACCTTTATTATAAACTACAGTTGACGGAAAAATGTTGTAACCAACTTTTTATATTAATAATCTCAATTTTAGTAACGCGTTCACTGCGTTAAACCATTTCGATTATTAATCGCTTTCATTAATACTCTCGTTCGTTTAAATAACTATTAAATTCTTCATTACAATTTAAAACTTTTTTGTTAATAATGTCAGATTATTTAATTTTTTAATTTTTCTATACAAATATTACTTTTTACTATGATGTAAAATTGACTGTATTGCCATTGTTTCTAAAAGTAGAATACTCATATTTGGTACGAACGTTCTACAGGAACGACAAAAATGATTTATGCAAATAAATCGTATAATAATTGCATTAGATGCTACAGGACGTTCAATTTTTTAAAATATATTTTGATTAATTCAGTTTAAGAAATTTCGACTTTTATAATACTTTGTTCTTAGATGAACAGTTAATATACAGGGTGTCCCAAATTTTAGTAACGAACCAAACTTATGTTTTTTTTAAATGCAATGACCGACTTTTTAATCGATATTTGAATTCTAGGTCAATTCTAAGCCTAACTGATGTAAAATGTCTATATCGATATTCAACTGTTTCCGCAGCGGCGTCCTTGATTGATTGAATTTTGACCACCCCCTTAACTTCCTTAGTTTTGGTTTTAGGAAAAAACGTTAAATACAAAACTAGTAGACATTTAAATCTACTTTATTTTTAGATAAACAGTTATTATATATACAGGGTGTCCCAATTTGAGTAACGAAACAAACTTATGTTTTTTTTAAATACAATGATCAACTTTTTAATCGATATTTAAATTCTACGTTAACTTCTAGGCCTAACTGATGTAAAATGTCTATATCGATATTCAACTGTTTCCGCAGCAGCGTCCTTGATTGATTGAATTCTGGACACCCCCTTAACTTCCTTATTTTTGATTTTAGTAAAAAAACTTGTTGTATTAATTTAGATGTAGATATTTAAGTCTACTTTATTCTTAGATCAGCAGTTATTATACAGGGTGTCCCAAATTTGAGTAACTAAATTAACCCTTAATCACATAGTCGAGTCAACATTGTTAAAGTAACAGATACTGCTTCGGAAACAGTTGAGTATCGATACAGACATTTTACATCAGTTAGGCCTAGAATTTGACGTAAAATTCAAATATCAGATAAAAAGTTGGTCATTGTATTTAAAAAAACATAAGTTTGGTTTGTTACTCAAATTTGGGACACCCTGTATAATAACTGTTTATCTAAGAATAAAGTAGACCTAAATATCTACTAGATTTGTATTTAACGTTTTTTGCTTAAATCAAAATTATGGAAGTTAAGGGGGTGGTCAAAATTGAATCTGGTCAACCAAAATGCTGTTTTAAAAATTTCGATTTTCCGAGTACTTCCGAAGATATCCGAAAAAAACTGAAAATTTGATTTTTTGTTTTTATTTATTTCTAACCTTATTTGAAGAGATATCCGAAAACTAAAAGCATCTTTTCATTGCCACTTTTTCCTAGCTATTCAATGATGGATTCATATTTGCCACACGACGTTTCGTTTTTTGCCAGTCATCATCAACTTTCTTTTTTTCTTATTGGCGCTATATTGGATTTTTAGCCACCAAATAGTACGTTTTATTCTTTTTTATTTTAGTGATGTATAATAACTTATGATTTGCTTCATAAATAACTAAATAATTCATTAAAAATTATTTTTTACTTTAGCTATTGGCTTTGAGTTAATGGGCCGTTTTGTGAAATGTCATTATTTGACAGTAATTATCAAACACGATATGTCGGACGATCATTAGAGCAAGTCAATCATAGTTAAAAATGTATCTAGAAAAGAAACCCCCGCAGAAAATGTTATTATTATACAAGCATTGCTGAACTATTTAGGTTAATCAGAATAAGAGATTTGTTAGCATTATCTTTAACTTAAACAGCTGATTTATGTTTCCAAGAGAAAGATCATTATTTTAGCAACTTCATTTTTTGCCAAATTTCAATTTTTTATAATGTTAAGTGCAAGTTTATAGTTACTTATACAGCAAGTGACTTAAACCATTTTTTATTCATTCATATTTATTCGAGTGAATAAACCGGTTTAAGTCACGTGTTTTATACATTATTTTATTAAATTTCGACTACTTATATAAAAAAAAACTAAAATTACATTTCTATTAAATTTGCACCGCGCCCCGTAGATGTGACAATGATGTTGGTTTGTTTACATCAAGTCATTTAGAGTGATTTAATAAACTGCTCGTCAAAAAGAATGGGACAGCAAAATTTTTGCTCTTTTTTGAGCGGCTGCTTCTTCAAATTGATTTACTTGATTTTAATAATTTTTTTGAGGATTAAAAGGTATTTTCTTCCTCTTTCTTTTGACCTAAATGATCTTTTTGAAAGGTGCCACGGATCCGAGTATACAGGGTGTGACTGAGGTGTAGTCAAAAAATGAAAAATTCGGTATAACGCCATTTCTCGCAAAAATTTTTTTTACGTTTTCCAATAGCCTTAATCGAGTCTTGCGGTCAATATCTCTAAACGTTTTCGCCAGTTTGGCGATTAAAGGCCGTTTACAAAATTTATTGCAACATTTTTAAAATGTGGTTACTTTTGATTCTCTTGTTTAAAATTAAACAATTTCTTTAGATCTTTTGTGGAAGAAGAGCTGGATTAGCAAGTTTACACTTAAAACTACCCAATTTAAGTAAAAACTTATAAACTGCATTCATACAGAGTGAACCAAAAGAAAAATCAAAATAAAATCTTATGTGCATGCATTTGTAGATGTGTGTTGAGTACCATAGCAACACGCTATTGTCAATAGTGACAATTTATTTCGAATTTTTCGAATTTTTGGCATCGAATGACATTATTGATGTCATGATGGGAAATTGATGAATGGAGTAAGTGTATGTTCACGGATGAATGTCGGTTCAATTTGTATGAATCTGACGGGCGATTATTGGTATGGAGAGAAAGAAATTAACGATATATGGAAGAATGCATGGATGCTAGGGTTGCTTTTGGGGGAGGTGAAATTACAGTTTGGGGCGGGATTATGAGGAATGGAAGAACAGATTTAGTCATTTTGATTGAGGATAGTATGAATGCGCAGAGGTACAGGGAAATGTGTATACGTGATATCGTTGTTCCTTTCTCGAAACTTTGGGAACGGTTTTATCTTAATTGACGACAATGCTCGTCCACATCGAGCCAGAATCGAACAAGAAATTTTGAGAGAGAACAACATCGAACGAATGGAGTGGCCTGCAAGGTCACCGGATATGAACGTAATAGAGCACGTTATAGAGTAGAATGAAATTGAAAATAAAATGGCTCAGAGCATGAATTTCAAAATTTGAATGAGTTGGCAGAAATGGTGAGGGTTGAATGGGAGGCAATTCCCCAAAATTTGAATGCAAAGTTGGTGGATAGCATGCCCAAGAAGGGTTGCGGAGATGCAACAAACTGCTGGGCGACCGACAAGGTCTTAAGAACAAATGGGTTTGTAGCCCGCAAAGTCATCGGATATGAATGCTGTGGACTTGTTTTTTTTTAAATTAAAAACCATTATTTTCGATTAAATTTACCGAATAAAGATACATGTTTTATTTGTATGGTAAAACATTTGATTTATCTTTTGTATGATTTTTTAAGCCACTCTGTTTATAAAGTTANCCAGTATTTCAGCAGANNTNAGAGGGGTCCNNACAGTTTTCANCAATTTTTTCACTANNNCCCTTTCGCAGAGGACAAGGGCANATGGGTTNTACCNATCGCATAGAGGATGTTCGCGNCGGGATTNCTCAGTTCGCANTNGNATNAGTAGCATTATTGCGNGNATNCTNANANCAGACGTTGCTTTCGTCCCNTCTNNGACGNACGTACNCATGGNACGCCGTNCGTATAGGNGCACAGCAGGCGACGAACNTNCAGNGNGCGCNTGNGCNGAANCNCNTCTCGCNGNCGCTCGNNCTCANCCATTCAAANTNGTTTNGAACGNGGACANAAACGNGGTGCNGGAGTNANCTANNTTANNCGNTTTGAGNACGCTTTTCGNGNCCCATNCGGAAAAGGCNGTTCGGTGNGTGGTGNTCCACAGANGCAAGATACNGNCNGANAGGACACAAANTNTGGNACNATCTACGNTNNANGTNNNTATNTAAAGCGTNCNNGCACAAAATCAATACATCAATCAATACAGTCAATCAATACAGTCAACCGTCGCTGAACCATCAGGTCAATGTCAAACCAGAAAAAATGTTTACATGTATTTATTTATTGAAATTAAAGTTTTATGTTATTACTATCTTTAAGGTTAGATTACTTAGAAGAAGTGAAACATTTTGCTTAGTTGCTCAGATAGTGTGTGAATCAGTTAAAAAAAAGGTAATTTGTGACAGTCGGCCTACTGTAAATTGCAGTAGAATAGCAAAATGTAAGTACCTACCCCCCCAAAATCAAAGAAAACAAACCTTTTGCCAAAAAAAACCGTAACAATCTCCCCTATTAATGCAGTATGTAAATTTTCTTCATTCTGAAAATCGTCCATTACATAGTCTTTGTATCTGGTAGGAGGCTTAATAGTTCTACTGTTTCGTAGAACTACAGTAGAAGTTGGCAACAACATATCATCAGGGTTTTCTTCATTTGTGTCCGATTCTAATGACTCTGTTTCAGATGAAATATCCTCTTCTTCAGTTTGTCTAGACTCTTGATTTTTTAAAGATGTTTCAATTTCACTTATATTACTTGTTTCGTCAAAAACAACACTACAGGAACTTACAACATCATGTTCCTGAGGAATGTACACTCTATAACTGGGAGCATCACAATTATAACCTACAAATATTCCCTTCTTGGACTTCTTTTCTGTTTTTGCTCTCTGATGTTCTTGAAGTAGTACATAGCAGTCACATCCAAAACTTTTCAGTTGTTTTAAATCTAGTCGACGTCCATACCACAAATCAGCTGGACTCTTACCGGACAATGTACTAGTTCCAGATTGATTTAATGTAAATACAGCATAATTTACAGCTTCTGCCCATAAATTTTCATTTAATTTTCTTCCATGTATTGATGACCTTGCTGATTCAACAACAGTTCGCATTTCCCTTTCAATACGACCGTTTTGTTGTGGAGTATAAGCACTTGATTTTGAATGGAAAACACCAAGTTTCTCTAAAAGTTCTTTTGTTTTTGCGTTTCGAATTTCAGTTCCATTATCCGACCTTTAACATTTAACTCTTCTTTTAAATGGGTTTTCAACTTGGTTCAGAAAAACATCAAGTTTAGAAGCTGCCTCATCCTTCGTCTTAAGAAAATAAACTGTTCTAAAATGTGTGAAGTCATCCTTAAAAAGGAGAAAATACTTTGCCCCTCCCAAAGACTTCATGTTCATTTCACACAGGTCAACGTGAATTAAGTCCAATGGCTTCTCTGTAGTTTTTTTATTTATTGGATGTGAAATACGGTGTTGTTTTCCATATACACAACCAGGGCACACATAGTCATTCCAGTCATCAATAAATTTAATTTTATCTCTTTTCAGCACATCTCTAACATACTTGATATTTTGGTGACCCAATCTTTCATGCCATGTTTTGATAGACAAAGACATTAAACAAATGTTTTCCTGACGAAACATCATTTTAAATAAACTTCCATCCCTTTGGGCAACTGCAACAATGTCTTGTTACGGGTTTTTTTTTTGGCAAAAGGTTTGTTTTCTTTGATTTTGGGGGGTACTTACATTTTGCTATTCTACTGCAATTTACAGTAGGCCGGCTGTCACAAATTACCTTTTTCTTTTTAACTAATTCACACACTATCTGAGCAACTAAGCAAAATGTTTCACTTCTTCTAAAGTAATCTAACATTAAAGATAGTAATAACATAAAACTTTAATTTCAATAAATAAATACATGTAAACATTCTCTGGTTTGACATTGACGTGATGGTTCAGCGACGGTTGACTGTATTGATTGATGTATTGATTTTGTGGTTTTGTATTCTGTCATATTTAGAGTTCAAATTAATGACCAAGGGTAAAATAGTTTTATTACAGGTGACTATTTTGACCAATTGCAGCTTAACTTAAAAATGGTCTAGAATCTAGTTTAGGCAAACTGCCATTTTCTTTTTGGATTTTGATTTTACATGGTGGACATTAACGCTTGAGCGGATTTTTCAAATCAAAGTAGGTTCGTCAGTCTTTAAAATATTATAGAATTAAGTTTCTAAAATACCTTCTTGGGGATTTAAAGAAAAGACTTTGGTAAATTCCTATTTTGTAGTACCAGGAAAAGCCCATCAACAACTCGGGTAAGTTTAAGTTGCAATTGTGCTTATACTCACTTAATAATAATAGCTTTATTGTTCAACGATACACAATTAAAGAACAATCATAGTACACGTGTGATAACGTGCACTACAAGGAAAAAGACAGATGCGTAGGTTGCATAGCTTTTTCCAAAAGCGTGCGAAAAACAGATTTTGACAAACTGAAAATATCAATTTCCAAGCTAAAACTATTGTAAAAATTACACATACTATATAGCGGAGATTGAACAGCCACAGTAGTTCTAGCGTAAACCGTATAAAACAACTCTTTATTTCGAATATTTACTGACCTGGGAACTCGAATACTAATTAACTTTAAAAATTCAATATTATCAATTTCATTATTCAGTAAACCGTATAAATGCATTGTAGTTGAAATCCAACGTCTATTTTGTAAACTTATAGTCTTATAAACATTCTGCAGAAATTCCCGTTGGTGCCATATGTAATCTCCCGTAATTCTAAAGTGTTTACATTTTAAATACCTGCTTTGAACCGACTCAAGAGAGTATACGTATTTTTCATATATGGGATTCCAAATAACACAAGCGTATTTTAATTTGCTTCTAACAAGTGTCATATAAAGAAAGTCTAAAACATCTGTAGTATCGAACATTTTTGAATTTCTGACAACAAAACCTAACAGTTTTGAAGCTCTATTAATTACATTAAAAATGTGTACAGAAAATGATAATTTACAATCAAACGTAACTCCCAGATCACAAATTTCAGTTACTCTATTCAAATCGTTGGTTACAATTCTGTAGTCAAATACCACAGGAGAGCGAGCATTCGAGAACGAGAGCACAGCACACTTGGATATATTAAAGTTTAAATCATTTATTCTACACCAATCCGACAACAAATCCAAGTCCTTCTGCAAGAGAGTGCAATCATAAAGAGGATCAACCCTCCTATATATTTTAAGGTCATCAGCGTATAATAAGATTTCCGAGTTTTGTACAGATGCAATAATGTCATTAAAATAAATTAAAAACAATAAAGGACCCAAATTACTACCCTGAGGTACGCCGGATGTACTAAATAAGGTTTAGATTGAAAATTATTTACACTAACATACAATTCCCTATTTAACAAATAACTAGATAACAGGTTGACCAAACCATCTGACAGGCCATACATTTGAAGTTTTCTTGATAACTTGTGCTGATTAAGTCTATCAAACGCCTTGGTCAGATCTGTGTATATGCTATCAACTTGGGACCTATTAGAAATACAATCAGATATATATTGAGTCATACAGCACAAGTTAGTCACAGTTGATCGTTTAGGAAGAAAACCATGTTGTTTTACAGACAATGCGCCCTCTACCAGTTTTTTTACTATACAATCATATAGTAGATATTCAAAAATCTTTGCTGGAAAACATAGAATTGAAATTGCCCTATAATTATTGATTAGACCCCTATCACCAGACTTAAATACTGGACACACTCTTGATCTTTTCCAAATGACAGGAAATATTCCAGACTCCAAACTAAGATTGAAGATAACCAATAGTGGCTTATGCCCGTATTTATAAACAATGCTTCGCTCGTTCTCAGACTTGAGTCGTACTCAAGTACAGTTTTTTGTTTTATAAACCTAACTTAACCTCTAAGGCGTACTTCGGTCGTGCTTACATCGAGACTTGCTCAAGTTAGGTATTGACCTGACTTGAGCATTGCTTGGTTTCATTTTTGACGTTTCAAAATAAAACTGTCTAAAATTGAAAGTAGAGGGTTTAAAAACTCAAATCAAAACACAATAAAAAAATCAAAAAGTTTGTGGTTTATTTCGTCAAGTTTTCAGGAAATAGATACTGTGTAAGTATAGTTACCACAAACTGTTCAAGTATAAACCATAGATCTTCAATATAATTAATAATTGCAGTATGGCACATGCTGATATAGCGGATACAGATGAATTTTTGGAATACATCAATGATGAAAATATGTTACAAAATTATAGACTGCCGAAAAGGTATATACGAGATGCAAAAAATCCTCTTCTAGTACTCAGAGACCACGAATTTCAACATCGATATAGGTTTTCAAAAGATTGTGTTCAACATATTATTTTACCTCTTATTGAAAGTGATTTGTTGAAAACAGATAATCGAGGTTTACGAATTGCGCCTATATTTCAACTCCTGCTCTTTCTGCGTTTCGTAGCAACAGGAAATTTCCAAGTAAGTATGTAATTTTGTATAAGTAGTACATGTTAAATTTTCTTACATGGAATAAAATAATAATATATTAAGGCAAGTAAATACTACATAAATAGAAATGTTATTGCTATTTAAGAACGACTTCTTCCATTGTTTAAGGTTGTCTCAGGAGACTTAAGAGGAATAAGCCAATCAACTGTAAGTGGGATAATTAAAAGAGTCAGTAAAAGCCTTGCTGAACAAACAACAAATTTCGTAAAATTTCCTATACGAGTTGCGGACCAACAAGATAATATTAGAAAATTTTATAAAATTTCAAGATTTCCTGGAGTTGGTGCATGCATTGATTGCACACACATACCAATTTCTAGTCCTGGTGGTGATAATGCAGAAGTCTTTCGAAACAGGAAAGGCTACTTTTCATTAAATGTTCAGGTTGGTTAACATTTTATATAATTATGAATAATAAGTATACTTTCATGTGTATTCATTTAAAAATTAAAGGTAGCTGCTGGACCATCCATGGAGATACTTGACATTGTTGTGAGGCATCCAGGATCGACTCACGACTCTGTTATCTTTGACAGAAGCGCTTTACGAGTGCGATTTGAACAAAGGGAGCTACAAGGGTTTTTATTAGGTGATAACGGATATCCTTGCAGAAATAATTTATTAACTCCTGTTATTAATCCAGGTTTGTAATAATTTAAATTAAGTTATAAACATATAACTTAAATAGTACTTGAAAAATAAATTAATTTTAATTTTATATTAACATATACATTTTTGTAGGCAACCCAAATGAAGTAAATTACAATACTGCACACATCAGGACACAAAACATTGTCGAACGTGTGTTTGGAGTTTGGAAAAGAAGATTCCCATGTTTAAGAAGAACATTAACCACTAAATTAGATACTTCTATAGCAATAATTTGTGCATGTGCTGTTTTATATAATATCGGATTATATCAAGATAACATTAATTTTGAAAATGAGTTATGTGAAGAGTTACCCAGGGATTTACCAGGAATTCGTAATGCTGAAAATAATGAATTGGGATTGATATTTAGACGTAACTTTATACATCAACATTTTTAAAAAAAAACATAAACAAAAGTGTATCCCGTTTAAAATGATATATACACATAATACATAATATTGGAAACCGTTGGAGATACAAAGTTGGTTAAATGGAAGTTACTAGAGAAGAACATTTTTGGAATAAGTATTTGCTTGGTTTTCACCCTATATGAACGAAACGGTACTGATTTAAAATCTTTTAAACTCGGATTATTTCTAAAGCCAGTCTGCAACTTTTCTTCCATTAAAGCAACATTTTATTTTTTACTTTTTCTGAAATCTTTATCTGGGTCACCCTGTATATAAATTAGTGATATAATATAAACTAGAAATTAGTGATAATTATTATTTTTATAATGTTCAAGCTGTAACTTGGCAAGCTCAGCCTCTGCTTTTGCCTTTTCCCTTTTGGCCTCTGCTTCTTCCCTTTCTGCTTGAATTTTTTGAAAAAGTTGTTGTTCGACTTTCATTTTTATTTGATGAAGTTCAGCTTGTTGTTCAATGGCGTCATTGAGCTTCCGCAGTCTTGCATTGGCTTTACTTTGAATTGTAGCACATTTTCGGTTACGAAAGGGAGTTGTTGGCCCTTAAATTATGCACCAATATATTATTTGAAATATACTCTCATTTTTACAGTTGCTACCTTTTTTTAATATAGGTGAAACATTTTCCTTAAGAACGAATGTATTATTGCAATTGCCACTTGAGTTCTCATCTTTATTCTTTTCTTGTGTAACAATGGCATCAACATCAACATCAATTTGTTCTGGTTGTGGAATAAAATGTTATAATTATTATTATAATAAGTTTAGTCAACAAACAATATTATCAAAGACAAAAACTGTAACCTACAGTAAAAAGCAAAAGACAAACTACCTTTAGTTTCCGTTTCTTTTATGTAAGTAGCTGTGCTATCCCAGGGGCAAGAAAGAATTACATCCGCATATGGGGCAGCCACATCAACTGCGTCCATAACTGGATCATTGGGGATGTCTAAAGGTGGGCCTCCTCCAGTTGCTAGTCGGTGAAATGTTTGTTCTGTGTTTTGTCTTCTTTTTCTACGATATAAAATTATACAGTGTGGAACAGCCAAATGGAATAAATTCGATAACGAATAAATGAGAGCGTGTTGCGAAAAACGCTTGGACACGTCGATTTGTATTTTTAGATGCGCATTTATTAAAAAAAATAAAAATTATATAGGGTGTGTCATGTGACAGTGGCCGATACCAACTTTCTTATTTTAAATACAACCCCCTGTATATTATAATTTTTTTGGATTCTTCAGAAAATTCTAGACATAATTCATGTACAATGTCCCATACCTATCTTCAACTGTTTCGGAAATATTAAGTGTTTTCAGATGTATTACAACAATTAACATTAAAAAAAGAAAATTATTTTATTTCACAAATAATGTAAAAAAAAACAAAAAAACATTAATTTCAATGTAAGAGATGTTCAAAATGTTCGTGAAAATAAGTATTGAGTGTAATGTAGCGAATTTGTGAAATAAAATAATTTTCTTTTTTTAATGTTAATTGTTGTAATACATCTGAAAACACTTAATATTTCCGAAACAGTTGAAGATAGGTATGGGACATTGTACATGAATTATGTCTAGAATTTTCTGAAGAATCCAAAAAAATTATAATATACAGGGGGTTGTATTTAAAATAAGAAAGTTGGTATCGGCCACTGTCACATGACACACCCTATATAATTTTTATTTTTTTTAATAAATGCGCATCTAAAAATACAAATCGACGTGTCCAAGCGTTTTTCGCAACACGCTCTCATTTATTCGTTATCGAATTTATTCCATTTGGCTGTTCCACACTGTATAGAGCAACCCACATAAACATTTCTATTGATCATCTTACTTCTGTTTTAAATTATTCCACAGTTTCTTAAGTTGGACAGCATTCCTGGGCACAGTTATTATAGAGCCTTGGGAATTATACTCTGTAGCAATTTCTGTCCATTCTGCTTGTTTTTTTTGTACAGTTGCTGCGTCGGTTCGTTTGTCCTCGACTAATTTGTGCTTGTCTACTAAATTAGCCAACAAAAGCTTCTCTTTTTGAGTATAGGCTGTTATTTTAGCCATCACAAAAATTTCTTTATGATCCTATAGGCATATAGATGGTAAAGATATGTATAAAATTATTGTTGAATACGTACCTCAAGGGAAATAATAAATATTTAAAAAAGAAAACCACCAAACCAAACCAAATTCAAATAACTTAACGCGTAAAAACTAAAAACTAAAAAATAACTTCCGCGTTCCAGGTAAATTGTCAAACATTTTTGACATTGGCAATGAAGGTAACACGAAAGTTACTAGAAAATGAAGTTAAAAAATTAAAAATTACTAGCAAAACTATCTTTGGTTATGCTTTGCCGAGAATTACCGAAGTTTTGTTTATAAAACTTGTGTCGTACTCAAGACTCGAGACGTACTTCGCGAAGTTGTACTTGAGTATGAGATTGAGATTCGTTTATAAATACGGGCATTAACCAACTCAGAGATACAACCCCTAAATATAAATCCGGGAATATTATCAGGACCCTTCGAGTTTGACCTAATCTTCCGAGCAACTCCCAAAATATCACTCTCATTAAAAGATGTAATATTGAGGGTTTGGTTGACAAAATACTTATTCTGATAAAAATCATCAAACTCGGTAGTGACTACATCTGTATTAGAGTATACTGACTCAAAGTATCTGGCAAATGCGTCAGAAATTGATTGTCCGTTTCTTAGTGGCTGATTATCTAGAAACA
Source organism: Ips nitidus (assembly GCA_018691245.2). Classification (NCBI taxonomy): domain Eukaryota; kingdom Metazoa; phylum Arthropoda; class Insecta; order Coleoptera; family Curculionidae; genus Ips; species Ips nitidus. The sequence goes on from CM042794.1 coordinate 205,592, forward strand.
TCATGTTAGGTACTGATGAATTGCCTTTTTTGGAATTTATAAAACTCCAAAAAAGTTTGGGATTACTTTTGATATTCTTTTCACATTCACAAATATACTGAGCGTAGGATGATTTAACCAAGGTTGCAACTGTATCTCTGATGGAGTCAAATTTAATCTTGTACTTAAGTTTGCCATATTTCTTAAATAGATTTTTATAGTGAAGTTTATTCTTCAATGCAGATATAATTTCTTTATTGTACCATTTCGGATATCTATTTGAATATATTGTTTTTGGCACTGACTGGTCTATAATATTCCAAATTATCCTATAGAAGTGCGCAGTGTAAGAGTTTATGTCATTTTTAAAAGAACTTAAGATAGACCAATCTACGTTTTTCATCAGATTATACAAAAGCAAATAGTCACCTTTGTAACGCCGCCTTTACGTACCGGTCCAGGTACGGTTTTTGCCACACCTAGGGGTAGGTGCTTTGAAACTCGGGCGCCACCTTAGTTTTATTTGAAGAAGCGTAACTAAGGAACTCGCTTCGTATACCTGGGGAGCTTTTAAACAGTCGAAGACAGAGTTCACGTTTATCTGTAAATGGATGACGGGAGTGGGACAAAAATAAGGAAACACAGGGTTGTCAGCTAAACTAAACAAGTCATGTTAACCAGTAAAATAACAGTTAACAACCATTCTTATCCTTACTTAAAAAAACTCTAGCACAACAGAACAAACAGAGAACAACACAGCCTCGTGTTCAAATTAATAAACGGTACAGTCGGACCTGGAGATCCTAACTAAATTAATACGGTAACTTTGAAACGGAAAACAAACGGACAACACAACCTAGTGTTCAGAACGGGGAACGGTACGGGAAACTTAAGACGGTATTGAAACGGTTTTCCCAGCCAGGGTAAACAGACGGTTACGGTATGAATGACGGATTCGGACGGTATGAAAACTGTGCTCTGGGGGCATAGAAGGGTCAAAGAATCGGCCGGAGCTGACAGTCCGAAGAAATCAGTTCGGAAAGACCTTCCTCTTCAAAGCTTGCCCCCAGAAACAATAAAATTTACCGTTCAACTGGCTGAAGCGTCGGACTAACTCACTGACGAACTGATCAATGTAGCGCGCGGCGCATTACCTGGTTACCAGCTCGCGAGTCGCGACGGCGCGATGTTGCTTCGTTAACGCTACCGCGGCTGCGCGCTGAACCTTTATCAATCGCGACGGTGCGTTCACCATTCTGTCGCGAAGACGCATTGTACCTTAAGCGTGTGAGGCTGCGCATTGTTTTCTTAAATCTAATACTACATATTAACAAAAAAAATAGTAACTTCGTTACATTTCCCCCTTTCTTACCAAAAAAAAATAAAACCTTGTTTTATTTTTTTTTAAAACCTTAAACCTACACTACTTATCCTAACACAAACACTAAACTACGATTTGTCTCTAATTTCTTCTTAGTCGGCATATCCTCCATATCCCATTGTCAGGAAACTACATCGGCAGTGGGGTAGTTTTCCCATATCACATTGAACACCACGGGACCTTTTTGCAGGCCTTTGGGTATGACTTGCGAAGCGCTTCTTCGGCGGTGATGAAGTTCTTCTATTGTCGGTGCGGTTTCTCGGCGGCGGTAAAGTTTTTGTCTTTAGTTGAGGCTCCTGTTGGTAGCAACTACAGTCCTTGGACAGTTGACCTATGCGTCCACATCTCGAGCAGAACAGAACTGGTGGCTTTGTACAAAAAGCTCGGTGGTGGCCTACTTCTCCACATCTCCAGCATAAACCTTGCTGAACGGACAGAAATCTCGGCTCTTGTATCCTCTTAGTCGTCGGTTCGGTACAACCTGTGGAATCATGTTTGGCGGTATTAATCGCAAAAAGCAAATCGGGTAAACGGACATCCCATTTTCGGTGGTCGGTTTCACAAAATTGAGCAATCATGGTTTTTAAAGTTTTATTTGTTCTTTCGACAGGATTACCCTGGGGTGTATACGGAGGTGTAAAACGATGTGTTACCCCTAGATCTGAGAGCAAATCTTTGAAAACATGACTAGTGAACTGGGTACCATTATCAGAAATGACTATGTTTGGACAGCCAAAACGAGTGACGATTTCCTCGTAGAAAGATTGACTTACTGCTCGCGCGGTTGCTTTCCTAATGGCCTTACATTGCACCCACTTGGTAAAACGATCCTGAAAGACTACCAGGTAATTATTACCTTTGGCGGACCGCGGTAACGGACCAACTAAATCAGTACTGACAGTTTTCCAAGGGCGGTTGTTTCGGGACGGTTGCATAAATCCAGGAGCGGCTTGTTGCGAACTCTTGAAACGTTGACATGACGAACAGTTTCGTATATACTTGGCAATCTCCCTAAACATGCCGGGCCAATAATATCGCTTGGCTATTCTAACGGTTGTTTTCGCTCTTCCTAAATGTCCAGCAGTCGGTGCATCATGATTCTCTTCTAAAACGGTACGGCGTGCGGCTTTCGGAACACATAACTTCCAAGAATTAGTCGAGTCGGTATCGGACATATTATTCAGGTCCCAAAAATGTCGGTATAAACGTCCCTCTTTCACGCAATAATCAGGAAAAGCAGAAGGATTTGCTTCAACGGCAGCTTTCTTAGCTTTGTACCAAGAGCATTCTTCAAAATCTTCCAGAAGGGTTACTTCTGCGCAAGATTGTTGCTCTAAATTTGTCGGTAACGGTTCTCGGGACAGCGCATCAGCTACTTTATTTAACACTCCTTTTCGGTACTTAATGTCAAAATCATATTGTTGAAGGTATATACTCCAACGTGCTAAACGGCCGGCAGGACTTTTAAGAGAGTGTAGCCAACATAGGGATTGATGGTCAGTAACAACGGTAAAATGATATCCTTCCAAATAAGGTCTCATTTTCTCAATGCCCCATACAATTGCTAAACACTCTTTTTCAGTAACGGAAAACTTCTTTTCGGTAGCGGTTAAACTTCGGCTTGCGTAAGCTATGACGTGGTCACCATCTGAACTATGCTGAATCAAAGCAGCACCTAACCCATTATCTGAGGCATCTGTTTGCAACACAAACGGACGAGAAAAATCTGGACAAGCCAGAACTGGGGCTTCGTTAGACAAGTCTTCAGCGTATCAAAAGCTTGTTGTTGTTCAACAGTCCATGTCCATTTGACACCTTTCTTTAACAGTCGGTTCAAGGGAGCGGCGATTTTCGAAAAATCCTTGACAAAACGGCGGTACCAGGAAGCTACGCCAAGAAATCGACGTATCCCTTTTACATTGGTCGGCGGCGGTAGTTTCTGTATTGCGGTTACTTTCTCTGGATCGGTACTTATTCCTTGATCGGTGATCAAATGACCCAAATAACGAAGAGATTTTCTCCCAAACTGACATTTTTCTGGGTTTACACGTAAATTTGCGGCTTTAAGACGGTTGAAAACTTGCGAAAACATACTAAGATGATGTTCAAACGTTTCACCCAGTACAATGTCGTGTCTGTACACCTTGTCGCCCACATCTGGAGCAAAATAAAATAGGTGGTCGTGTACATTCCGTGCGGTAATGACCTATTTCTCCACAACGCCAACAGGTAGTGACACGGTTCTCAACGGGAAAATTTCTGGTTTGTTCGGTTGTTTCTTGACGGTTATCTCTTTCGGTCATTGAGAGTCTTTGTTCTCGGGACTCTCGGTGATGTTGTCGCGGTAACGGTCTGATCGGTCGCTCTGTTTCGGCTTCTCTTTGCAAAAATGATGAACGGGGCGGAACACTACAAGCTTGAGTATGTTGTAATTCGTTCAATAAACTTTCAGTCTCTCGAGCTTGTTGAGACAACGTGAAGACATCATAAAAATCCGTACGTCGGATCATTTGTCGGAACTGCGGTAACAGATTTCGGTATAACCATCTGATTTCTTGCTCTGGACTTATGTCTCCATGGCGTCGGATCAAAGTCTGAAGTTCTGTGATGTAATCATTAACGGTTTCATCAGAACGATGCAAACGGCGACTAATCTGGGCTTCCAAGTCGTCGATATAATTCAACGGAAAATAAAATGAGCGAAAATCGGATGCAAATTGTTTCCATGTACTCCAACGGTGACGGTTGTTACGAAACCAAAGTGCAGGTTTACCTCAAAACCTGTTCGGTATTCATCGTAGACAGAGATCGGCTTTCGGTAAAAACGGAAAAACGGAAAATTCAGAAAAACGGTCCCTCACTCAAATCAGAAAAACGGTCTGTCATTCAAATCAGAAAAACGGTCACTCACTCAAATCAGAAAAACGGTCCCTGCTCTTGGGCGCCAATTTGTAACGCCGCCTTTACGTACCGGTCCAGGTACGGTTTTTGCCACACCTAGGGGTAGGTGCTTTGAAACTCGGGCGCCACCTTAGTTTTATTTGAAGAAGCGTAACTAAGGAACTCGCTTCGTATACCTGGGGAGCTTTTAAACAGTCGAAGACAGAGTTCACGTTTATCTGTAAATGGATGACGGGAGTGGGACAAAAATAAGGAAACACAGGGTTGTCAGCTAAACTAAACAAGTCATGTTAACCAGTAAAATAACAGTTAACAACCATTCTTATCCTTACTTAAAAAAACTCTAGCACAACAGAACAAACGGATAACAACACAGCCTCGTGTTCAAATCAATAAACGGTACAGTCGGACCTGGAGATCCTAACTAAATTAATACGGTAACTTTGAAACGGAAAACAAACGGACAACACAACCTAGTGTTCAGAACGGGGAACGGTGCGGGAAACTTAAGACGGTATCGAAACGGTTTTCCCAGCCAGGGTAAACAGACGGTTACGGTATGAATGACGGATTCGGACGGTATGAAAACTGTGCTCTGGGGGCATAGAAGGGTCAAAGAATCGGCCGGAGCTGACAGTCCGAAGAAATCAGTTCGGAAGACCTTCCTCTTCAAAGCTTGCCCCAGAAACAATAAAATTTACCGTTCAAACTGGCTGAAGCGTCGGACTAACTCACTGACGAACTGATCAATGTAGCGCGCGGCGCATTACCTGGTTACCAGCTCGCGAGTCGCGACGGCGCGATGTTGCTTCGTTAACGCTACCGCGGCTGCGCGCTGAACCTTTATCAATCGCGACGGTGCGTTCACCATTCTGTCGCGAAGACGCATTGTACCTTAAGCGTGTGAGGCTGCGCATTGTTTTCTTAAATCTAATACAACATATTAACAAAAAAATAGTAACTTCGTTACACCTTTTGCAAAATTATATTGTTCAACTCTGTTAAGAACACAGTCACCAGCAGCAGTGGACATAGCATATTTAATTTGAAGAGCAGGATGATGTACATCCTCACTTACTAGTGGATTAATACTTTTAGTAACTGTGCACTCAATGGACGAGAGCACCAAGTCCAAAAAGACGTCAGAGACATTTCTAATTGTGTTGTACTGTATCAACTGCATATAAGACATGAATTCGAAAGTTAGTTGCACAACATTAGAATTACAGTTATTGTTACAAAATTGAGGGATATTGAAATCACCTACTAGAATGGTAATTTGGTCTGAATATAAAGCGAATGACTCAATATAAGAGAAACATTCCTCATAAGTCCGAACATCTGAGGAAGGGGGAATGTATACAGAGATTATAAATATGCTTTTGGCACATGCTAACACCTTAACACATTTAATTTCAAACGAATTGTTGGTATATCCTGGATTCAAGTCAAATGAAAGAAAGCGTTTACAAACAGCAATCAGTACCCCACCACCCCTAATTTTGTCAACCGATGATCGATCGCACCTGTACACTAAAAATACATCGTTAAACAGCTCAGCACTGTATATATCCGAATGTAACCAAGTTTCAGTTAACACTATTAAGTCACTGTCAGATGTGAGTACATTCTCAAAAAAGGTTGCGGTTTTTGTTCTGAGTCCACGTACATTCTGATAGTAGACACTCAAGCTGCTTCCAATATCATTCAATCCAACTCCACCGGAGAGTCTTGAAGAATCTGCCCCGGAGGAGGTTGACTTCGGTGAACCCCCGTCAAAAAAGTCTTTTTGCCGGGTATAAATCTTCTAACGAGAACACCCTGGGGCCAAAACTCCGCAGCAAGCAAACTACTTCCAATGTCAAAATCAGAATCGATTTTAAAAGAGCTGTACCAGTCACTTCTAGCGTTAAGTTTTTCAACCGCAAATGGTTTGGATGGAAATGCCTGATTTAGATATCCTTTAATGTCATTTTCAGATATCGTTGGAGAAAGGCGAAAAACATGGATGCTAAGCTTAGGAGGATTAGGTCGAATCGCAGCTTGTATAGCCGATGCTACAAGCTCCGAAGTAATCAATTTCTTTTCTTCTATTGCCCGACGATTTGGTTGGGTACGAATGGAATTTGGTTTTTTGTTATTAAAAGTGTGTCGGTCAGGTTCAACGGGGCCACCTGTTAAATTTTGTGTTTTTTTTAGGTTTCCCTTATCAGAGACGATATCTGCTTTATCGGGCACTGAATTGGTATCAACACCTTGCAAAAACTTGTTGTTGTTGTACGAGACAGCTGCAACTGTATCTTTAAGTTCTTTGATGATGTTTGCTTGTTTTTGAATTACCTCACTCTGCTCTTTGATAAGCTTATTGGACAGGTCAATTTTCAACTCGAGTCTTTCTATGACTGTTCCAACCACTTTCCGAATAGACTCAACAAATGCAGGGCTGCCGAGTAATGTTTCGAGCAAGCCTGTCAAATCAGAGGAATCGCTACGGGTACGAGTTCCCCGGCTCATGATTATAACGTATGAATTTAAAATTTAGCGTAAAACTAAATGTCCCGAAATTCGCAATGTACTCACTATTCGCGATAAGATTAAGACGCCCAAATACGATAAACTGTACTCGACCGGATCTCGACGAGAACTGATGATGTAGTACTGAGTAGAACTGATAATGTAGGTTGCTATTGTCAATCCTAGCGTGCTTGACAGTCATTGTAACTAGAACATGTTTTCTAGGCTTTTTCCTTTCCCACTTTTACCTCCTGTGCTCCACAAGGAAATCAGCACTTGACACAATTACAACAATCGATCACCAACTCAACGAACACCAGCACATACACTTGCAATCAGTCCTTGCTGAGAGTTTAAGCTGTCCTGATTAATTGACGCATTAGGCCTGCCTGTGCAACATTAACTGAAGTGTCCAGGGAGTATTAGCAATCTGGGAATAAGGTCAGTCTAGTCATAAGCAGATCTGCAGGCTGCAAACACAGTTTCCTGGTCTCTGATTCACCATTGAGCACAAGCAGTCGATATATAGTAGTAATAAGGAACTTTGACATCTTCCATTACCAGTGAGAGTATGCTTACTAAGATTTTTGGGTTTGTAAGCTCACACTAAATGCATTTAGTTGGGGTCCAGTGCTGCCTGAAAGCACAAGTTTGTCTAATTTGATCTAAAATATTTGATTGAAGGTTACCTTTTTCTCTTGCCAACCTTCTGTGAACAAAATTTAACACTCACCTATCCAGACTTGTACCGTAGATAAGGTTCCGTATTTCCAAATACCCAACTTTGAGCCCATCATTAAAATAACCATTTACCCTCCCCTTTTGTAAACTGATTTGATTATAAATAGCATCCACAACATGTGGTACATATTGCGGTGCTTTTAAACTTGACATTTTAAGGTTAGGTTCTGAATTGTCACTCAGTACATTAACCGAATACTTTTGATTTTTGACAGTCGGTAATTTTGTTTTTAAATAAAGAAGAGGCCTTTGCCATAAAACGGGGTACTTGGTGGTATTATTTAGGATTTGTATTTTGCATTACTGATATTTGGTCTAGCGTTTGGGGATTTCCCGCTTTAGCGTTCGTTTACTGCTCTCCTCAAGCCCTACACGACGGTGCAAAGTGGGTGGCGCCATTGAAATTTAGCTTGTTAACCTACACCACTCTCCGTGAGTAGTTAGCCTGGGGCATTCACCGAGTGGCTTGAAGAGGTCCCGTGACCACCCAATCTTGTTTTGTAAAATAAAATCTTTCGGTTAGTATTTTCAATCTAGCAAATTCTATTGTTACAGTCTTTACCATCAAATGTCTTGAATATAGACTGATTTGCATCTGCACACTGAATATAATGTTTATCCAACAACTGTGTGACTGAGAAAAGATTAAACGTCATTTTGGGCACATGCAAAACATTTTTCAAAACAATCTTATACCACTCCTTACCATTAAACCCTTCAAGATCAACATCACCAACTCCTATGCCTTCGAGTCTGGTAGCATCACCAATTACTACAATCTTGGGATCATCTAGCTTGATATAATTTTTCAACCATTCTCTTTGTGACGTCGTCATGTGTTGACTAGCAGCACAGTCCTGATACCAAAGTTCACAACTTAGTTCTTGTGAATTTATGTTACTCATATCTGCTGAAGTCAAACTGGTAGTAATTAGAGCACGACGACTTGAATCACCCCTACTAGGATTTCTACTTGGTTCTTCACTACTTCTATATGATTGTCTGTGACATTCCTTCGCAAAATGACCCTTTTGATGACAATTATTACACCTGTAATTTTTCTTACAGAATTCTAAGTATTTTGCACAAGGTTTGTTTCTATAAAATTTCTTGATATGACCCATCTTACCACATTTGAATCATTCACCATTAGTATTGCCATCCGACCTGCCCTTCAGTGTTGACTTGTCATTTGTTGCATGTGACACTAAAGCATTTTGTGAAAATGCTTCAGTAACATTGCTATATTCACTTAACCTATCCTCCTCTAACCTAAGACGCTCAAACATTGTATTTAAATTTTTATCTGCACCAGTTACATTATCCCATGCTGTACGAAAGTGATGTAACTTAGGGGGTAACATTCCTAAAATTCTAGTCATTATCCAGCTTTCTTTGACATCTTCACCTTCTGCTATTAGGTCTTCAGCATACTGTTGAATTGCCAGACAATTCCCAATTACTGACTTACTGACATCATACTGATAACTAAAAAATTGTCTTTGCAACCCTTCAATAGTAAGCTCTGACTTTTTACCATACAAGGCATGCAACTTATCTAACATTTGTTGTGATGAATGACAGTTTGCTATTTTAATAGCAATACCACTACTAACATTTAAACCTATAACAGTTTGTGCTTCTAGATCTTGCTTTATCCATGCTTTTACATCTTCATTGTTTTCAGGACCATAAGGCCTTAATTCTACACCAGTAGCGATCAAGTAAAGACCTTTTGACTTTAAAGTGAGATTTAGTTTAAACCTCCAAGACACATAGTTTACATTGCCTGACAAGTCCTCAGATAACACTTCCATTTGTGATTTGATTGAAACCATGATTAATTGCTTGCAAATTTACTGACCTTGCACTGACTTTACTTCACTGGCATGTAAATCCAGACTCCTTCCAACTTTCTGTCCTTCTTCTCTGGCGTTCCTTGTTATTTCTTACAGGAACAAGCAACCGACAAAGATCTCTGGGCCCATAACCTGTTGAAGCATATACTGCGTGTTCTTTGTGGCTGCAAGGGTTGAATTAAAGTGGAGTGGAATTCAACATATAACAAGTTTGGTTTATTGAGCAAGATTGATGTTATCAAATAGACAGACTTAGAACGCTTCAGTAACAGTCATTTATACAAAAAAGACTTTCTAACTTGACTACTGACTAACTTGACAACCAGTAAAACGTGACTCGACAAGACTGCTCAATCTTGACTAATTACTAGGTTAAGATTTACGAAACAACTTACAAACAAAGTTAGGTACACATTTTCCTTAATTCTAATAAAAACAAGAGAAGTATGTCTTCTTAAAATAATTCAATTCATCATAAAGCAATATGTATTCTGCACAATACAATAATAGACATGGAAGGAATAGAACACAACCTGCAGGATTTTCAAGTTGGAAATCAGAATGAAATTGCACCTAATCGACGAAACGCTGGAGGAAGGTTAAACGATGAAGCAAAATTTGTACGAGAAAGTTTTAGAACCTACTTTATACAGCAAACTTAAATACCATAATGTTAATAAAAGTCATAAACACAGCTGAGCTATCCTAATATTTTGTCACTTACTTGATACACCGCATTCACTTGCTATTTCCTTCCATAACTTGTTTAAAATTATGCAGTTGTGGTGATTTTTATTCTTGTTCGAAATAGACTCCCGAACGAACACAAGACCGATTTATTTCTCCTTATCCATTGTTGCGCATACGCATGCGCCTTGGTCCAAGGTCTAAAAAATACTAAGCTCGGTTCGATGGTGCCACGCCTTGGCTTCGACCTATGCGCTGGGCGCGGGTCGGCGCTCCGTTATGACCATACACATTTAAAACTATGCGTTTATTATTTTTTGTGAACGATGCTAGGGTACGATGCTATGGTCAGAGCGATGGTCGGCGCTCCGTTATGTCCGCCCACTTAGAAGCATGAACAAAAATTGCTCTTTTTTACCCATGTTGCACGTAAAAAATAAAGTCATAATTTTCTTAATTAAACACGTTTATTGGACAAAATGCAACAAAATATAACTTGTTTTTGTTTTTTGAACTTAATCTTACACTTAGTAAAATGGTGGGGGGGTGGTACAAATTTAATACCACTATGCCTGAAAGTTATTCTCACTTTTAACGAAAAATGTATATATTTATTTAATTATCTTACCTTCTGATGGTATTGTTGAAAACATGTTCTCGACTTTGACAAGCACAACGGTACTTTGCATACTGAACAGGTCCACTCTGTTAGTATTTGATTCGTCTTAGTGCTACATAATGCACAGCGTCTTCTGGTGAGGTTCACTACACCAATGTCAATAAAATGAAAAAAAAAAATACATTTACGACTTCGTCGATCTAATCCAAAGTTTTACTTAAGTTGATCCAATTTTTCCACAAAACCCATATTCATGTCCAATAAAATACGGGGACAATTTATATCTTCGACTTGCCCATTTCTCGATTTTCGATTCACAGTCGAGAAAATTTGAGGATCGTGATAGTTAGATAATAAATGCACGCTTCTTTTGTTTTGCCACTTAAAAATTTACAAACCAGTGTCACTCATTTTCTAGTCCGTGTCTCCCCGTTTTAGTTCTTTATCTGCTCTCATCTGTGGAATATTTTTTCTGTTGGAAAGAACTGTACCACATGTCCAGATGGCATCGTTTTTAAGATCCAGTAGTAACCTGTATGAACAGAAATAACTGTCTATAAATAGACAATGATTTTTATGTTCCAAGCCTTTTATTAAGTCTTTGACCACTCTTTCTCCTAGGATTTTCTTAGTTTTATTCATAGTTCAAACCATTTTCTTTAAAGTTATACATGCTAATTATGAAATGTAGGTAATGAAGACCTACATTTAGAAATACCCGGCGCCTCCACCAAGTTGTCACGATCTAATTTTTGGTCGTAACGCGGGGACGTGTAGGCTGGGGTCGTAGTCAAGTTAAACTCAAAGATTGGATAACAAAAAACAACAACTTTTATTCATAGAGAAAGATTAAATGAATACTGAATTTATAAAAAGCATTGTCAGACATAAGTTGGTTTAATTCAAATTATGTTGTACTTACATGATAATTAATTCACAAACCATTTTGGACGAGGGTAAGTGTCAGGGTAAAGTTCCCTTCACTTTTGCGACCGAACCGTTTAGTTTCCGCGGATAATTTCTAACTAACTCTTCCTTCCAAATTTCTCGGCTATTTATTGTAAGGTATTGCGATCCCTTAGTCAGTTCAATTTCTTAATTGCTTGTCTAAGCACTTGGATCATTGTCCGAACAATTGATGACTTATTGCTGACTGGCGATTGCAACACCTTAGCTAGCTTCCGTTCTAAAAAGGTTCGATTGCTTATTTTGCAACTCAAGTGGTCGACTTGTTTCGGTCAGTGGCCGATTATTTGCTGAGTAAGTAATTAACGAAAATCTACTTGTGACAATATAATGATCGCTTCGTAAAATATATAATGTTCGCTTCGTAAAATTCGCCATCATGGCCCCACTTGGCAAGGTACTTTTTTCCAAAATTGATGTTTTGTATATCTAAACGTTTTATGTTTTGGACTTCCACGAAGTCGGTTATATCGTCATCAATAAACCGCACGTACGCAAATTTAATGTCACCTTTTGCCGCCATGTTTTCCTCTGTGGATTACTAGGCTGTAGCTACTTATTAGCTCTAGCTGTAATCGGTTTGCAGGCAAGAAAAAGAACATATATTTAAACAATACTTATTGCAAGTGTATAGTAGCCATTACCTTTAATTACCAATTACATCCCCAACAACACAGCATGTTTGCACACTAAACAACTACACAGTGTACGCGAATATTGCAAACACGAACGCACAACCCGAACACAACACAAAGCCCACGCCGACGCCCGGACGCCCCACTCAACGGGCACGGGTCACGTGCTCACGCCACGAATCGGTTGCCGATAGGCGGATTCCAAAATCAAGCCGCATGATTCCCACATTTCCTAGCTAAAATTCTAGGTTTCTGTTTACTAACAGTAGGATAATAAATTTTACGATTAAAATAAATTTGCTTTAAGCAGAAACCATTTTCTTTTGCTATATACAATTAAAGTAAAGGTTTATTAAAGAGTTTTATATTACAATTTTTGATATTATAACTTTCGATTAATTTTCAGTTTTGCATATCTTAGAACAATACGCTGAATATGGCAACGTTGTACGATAAATCTGTCAGTAACGTAATGGCATTCCCTGTTTTACCGAGTGAAGTAAAACGGCAGAGTTGCCAGTCTAGTAATTTAGTTGTCAATATAAGGATTTTTGCTGTAGTCATAGTCAACGTCATAGTCGATTTAAATTGTATAATTTGTTCCTGTCAAAGTAATTATAACTATCATCTAAAAGAAATCTAGTTTTGGTTATGAGTAAAAAAAGCACAAATAAATATTTGCAATAAGTAATTATATAGATTATTTAATCATTTTAATATACCCGTTGTGACACTGTCGTAGCACCATATTGGCAACGACGTAATGTTTTTGACACCGGTTTTTTTTTGGGAAAATAATGGGTAAAATAAAGAAAAGTTATAAAAGGTATCTTGAAGATCCAGAAAATCTTCACAATTGTTCAACATCTAGAAAAACAACCTGAAAATGGAAAAAACAGTTTGAGAACATTCGGCGAAACCAAGATTTAACTCATCATTATCATCAAGGTAATTTAATATTATAGTATTTGTGTAGTGTAATTGTAATACAATAGATACATTTTTCATTTTCATTTTAGAAACCTCGATGCACAGTGATATCAATCTTCCTCAAAAATCACTCAACCAGACTGTAATGAGTTCCTCAATGAATTCCAATAGTGTTATATATGAGGATGATTTGCATATTATAACAAATGTTGATCAGAATGAACCAGAGCCACATAGTATAATTAGCTCAAACATAAGCATAAGCAAGTAAGTAATTTTTTAAAAGATTCTTAAGTTTCCTGAAGAATTTTGTCATGGGGTTATTTATTATTTTTTGTGGTGCTCCTATTTCAGAGTTCACATGAAATAGTAGATCATATGAAAGAAGCTTGGAAAACTAATAAAAGAGTGTTAGGTGTAAAGGGTGCTTCAGCTTTAATAAATTTAAAACAGTTTGATTTAGTTTGGGGAAATCCTATTGATTATATGCATTCCGTGTTGTTGGGGGTTGTAAGGCAAATATTTGATATATGGACTACATATGGTTATACAGAAAACTGTGAATTTTATATAGGAGCACCAAAAAATTTAAATGTTATTAATGAAAGACTACTAAATATACACCCTCCAAATGAAATTCATCGCACTCCAAGGCCTATTAAAGAAAGAGCAAAGTGGAAAGCTACGGAGTGGCGTTCCTGGTTACTGTTTTATTGTATTCCGTGTTTAAAAGGTATTTTACCTGATAAATATTTAGCAAATTTTGTGCTTTTTTATTTTATCATGTGATAATAAAAATATACATAATGATAAGGTTAAAATACATCCATTGGGCAGGGGGTACCTAGACCAAATTAAAAAATTTACAATTTATGATAGGGTTAAAGTAAATTCTATTACATATCACAGTTTGGCCTATTTATCCCACACAAAGAAAAATGATAATTCTGTGGTAAAGTTGAGAGATGGAAAGTTTTATAAAATTCAGAAATTTTTTACATTTAATGGAAGTGACTTTAATGTGGAGTTAAAAGAATTGTGTTGTGAAAACTTTTATGTCAATGGCAATAAAGTTGAACAGTGTTTTCTTATTATTGAGGAGGCAATAGAATGCATTGTAGTAGGATTTAATGAAATAGTTTCTAAATGTAGATTTGTAAATGTTGGTGGCTTAGATAGATATGTATGTGAGTTTCCAAACACTATTGAAATACAATAATAAATGTGTAATGAAATTACCCATAAATAAATTAATTGTATTCATCATAGAAAATGTATTTTTAATTTAATATCAGAATTCAAACTTACTAATCTTCATATTAAGCATTAACACTGATTTTCCAAATAGGTATATAAGCAATTTTCCATAACTTTATAGCCACATAGTGAAATAAAATACTCCAAACTGACTCACAGTTGATGCTGATAAATACTTATAAAATACATACGTAAAATTTCTTATTGAAAGCGGGTTTTATAACATAATTTAAACTTGCTAATCCTGATAGAAACCAAGAATGGTTTGTTCTTGTTCAAACTTATAGTCACAGATTGATAAAAAAAAATATGATTATAGTCTTCCAATTGATGCTGATAGATACTTATAAACACTTAATGATGATTTCCTAATTCAAATATGTAAATAAATCACATATTCAAACTTGATAATTCATTAAACTCTAATGTGGATTTACCAATACATATAAGCAATTTCCTATTCTTGTTAAAACTTACAATTACAGATTGAAATAAAAATATTATCAAAAACAGCATCCCCATTGACACTGATAGAGACCTGTACATAATTAAGTGAACTTCCTAATTGAAAATATATTTTAATACTCCAATTCAAACTTACTAATCCGTATAAACACGAATTTGGGTTTCCTTATAAATGTAAGCATGTTAATATTCTTATTGATACTTATAGACCCAAAATAAGATGACAACTTTAAAAATTGTATGTATCTATTGGGTATTAGCCGTCTTATAGGACCTAACTAGAACTAATACAATCCTTACTAGTAAATTGCTGAATACTAATAGATCCCAGATCCGCTGATAGACCCTAATAGAAATCTTTAGCTGTTTTTATAAGTTTTTATGAGGCATTTTCAACAGGGATACTTCAAATTCATTTAAAATTAGGGGTTTGGTTTTTTGAAAATAAGCTGCTACACATCGATATTTATTTTTGTCTGCGGTTTTTTTTATGGGAAATTATGTATACGGGGGCACAAAAATAAGTTACTACCATCAGTTTCATTTTTTCAAATGGAATTACCTATTTTTAATTTAATATTTGAATTGTGCATCAAATTCTAAGTAGGAATAAAATAAACTAAAAAATAATATTTTTTTATTAAAATTAACTTATTTTTGGGCCGCTAATTCTATACATGCATTTACGATAAAAAAACGCATACAAAAATAAAAATCGACATATACGTTAATTTTAATAAAAAAAAATATATTTTTATATTTTTATTAAGAAAAAAATTAAATTATTTTTTTATTTAATTTTTTTCCTACTTAGAATTTGATGCACAATTCAAAAATAAAATTAAAAATAGGTAAATCCATTTGAAAAAATGAAGTTGATGGTAGTAACTTATTTTTGGGCCGCCCTGTATACATGCATTTACCACAAAAAAAACCGCAGACAAAAATAAATATTGACGTTTAGAAGCATATTTCCAAAAAACCAAACCCTTAATTTTAAATGAATTTGTTCCAACCTGCGCGTCCTCTCTGCGTAATGATGACATAACCGTGCTATAGGATAGTGTTCTTTGTTTTCAGGGATACTGTAAAGTTTTAAAATAAAATTTAGTTTTCACTTTCGCCAGCTTTTTATTTTTTTAAAAGTAGGGTTTATAGATAATGCGGTATTGAACTTCAAAGAACATTTCTATCTTAATTTTTCAGGAACTATGTCAAAATGCCTTTTGTGATTTTCTTCAGATAAAAAAATGTTTTAGGAATTTTTCACTTGAGAATTTTGAAAAATGTATAAAAAAATTCTCTACTTTAAATTCAAATTGTCATTATTAAATAGTTTACGAAAAACTAAGATAGGAATGTGCAAGCCATTTTCCTCGTTCAATGCATTAAGTTTTATGAATTTCAAAATTTAAAAAATTTGTTACTATAGGTATCCAAAAATGCAACCAAATAGTGTTTCCATTTAAAAATTACAACTATCATGTCACAATTTAATCTTAATTTAATGAAATATACAATTTTGTTAACATAATGTCAATTTTATACTAAGATAATAAAACTAATTCTATTTTAGATTATTACCTACTTGGCTATTATTACTCAAAATCATTCAAGGTGATTCTCATTTTGACGGCCATTATTGGCCTAATTACTTCTTTGAGGTAATACAGTGCGTTTTTTTTAACGCGCAACATAGGATTTCACGTGTTAAATTTTTAAGCCCATGTTAGACCATGTTATTTTGGAACTACAAGTATAAAACTTGACGGGTGGCTATTTCGTACCCTGAAGCTTAAGTAAATTTACCAATTCGGCCTAAAAAGTGTTAAAAAACTTGCAAAAAATCATCTTTTTTCGAAAAGGTTTTTTCGTTTCATACTCCCTGTATGCATTGTTGTTCTTTGTTGTTTCTGATACTGGCACGGCAGGTAGCAGGTAAAATTTGGCGTAGAAAGTAAAACAGGGTGATCATTAACTTTATATCAAGAAAGTTAAGAACAAAAGAAGTATTTTTATAAGTGAATTGTTCAAATTGACCTTCGTTTGAAGCCAAACAGTATATTCCAAACAATCATAAAATGCCCTTTTGACGTTCAAAAGATGTCGGGTCGTGATGCAGTCAAAATAAGTCACTTTACCTGCTACCTGCCCTGCCAGTATCAAAAACAACAAGGAACAACAATGCATACAGGGAGTATGAAAAGATAAAATCTTTTCAAAAAAAAATGATTTTTTCCAGTTTTAAATCACTTTTTAGACCAAATTGGTAGACTTACTTAAGCTTCAGGGTACTAAAGACACACCCGTAAAAACTTTGTATGGACTTTGAGCCCACCACCAAACTGAGTCCTCTTAATAGCGACTAGGTCTCCTTCTTTATAACCTCTTGGTTTAATCCGTCGTAAATTATATCCTTTTCGATTTCGAGTTCTTCTTGAACCTTCAATAGATGTTCTTTACTATGTTTTCCAACCTTCTCTCTATCTTGACAAAATTCTTTTTTGATTTCTTCTTCTATAAGTTGATTAATCAAAATGTCCTCTTTTCGTTTCATCTTCACTCCTATTAGCACTTTAAAAGGCGTCAAATCAATACTGAGGAAAAAAAAGCTCTCTGGACTCGATCAAGGTATTTATACCATTTTGTTGGATCTTCAACACTAAGCTTGGTAAGTACGGGTATAACAGTTCGATAAACGCGTTCAATTTGTCCATTTCATCGCGGAACTCCTGTGGTGATTGTTACATGCTTAATGCCTTCCCCTTGGCAATAGTCTTGAAATTAATTTGCAGTAAATGCTGTTCCCTTGTCAGGCACAATCCTACAGGGATTACCAAAAGTCTTTTGCTATCTTACAAAGCATTCAATGGTTTCTCTTGCAGTAGTGCTTTTAGTCGGATACAGCCACGTAAACTTAGAATAGTCATCAATTATCGCTAAAATGTGTGATTGGTTGAGATTTAAATTGCGCAACTTTGCCCCAATTTAAATTTTCTCGTATCTCTTATGGTGAATTTAAACTTTCTCGTATCTCTTATGGTTTCTGGGATTCTAATGGTGAAGGTCGAATTTGAATTACCCTTTATATTGGATCATCATCAGCATACAAATGATATTTACAGAAAGAAAGGGTATTTGTAAAATTAAAAGTATAAATGCTGTACAAAAGAGGTCCCAAGATGCTCCCCTGCGGCACTCTACTCAAAACTGTCTAAGTTTTCAGAGACCTTATCACCCATTTGAACTGTTTGATGTCTATCAACAAGGAAAGATGCGAGAAGAGACAATGCTCTTTCTCCAAACCCTATAAACTTTGAAATTGCAATAATAGTTTTATGATCTATCATGTCGAATGCTCTAGTATAATCGAGCAGTATGAGAACAGTAGCTAAATTTTTATCCTGAGCATCAACAATGTCAGACCACTATATCAGATAACGCGGTAGTACACGAGTAACTTTTACGAAAATCAGATTGCTTAGGGGGTATTACACCACAAGTTGTCACAAACTCAGCTATTTGGTAATACATCGCTTTTTCAAGTATTTTTGAAAATACTGGTAGTATTAATATCGACCTCAAGTCACTCATTTCTGTTGGATTATTTTTCTTTGGCAGAGGAATAACCTTCGCGTGTTTCCAATTTTTTGGAAAGTACGATTCCTTTAAACAAGAATTTATACTGTGTGTTAAGAAGGGTAATATTGTGGGACAACAGAAGTTTATAAGGGTGATATTCAAGTCATCTGTTCCAACCGATTTTGATTTAAGTGAAAACAAAACAAAGTGGATCTCGACAAAATATTTATTAAGTTCAAAAGGAAAGGAATGACACGCAGTCGTCTCCACAATACTTTATTTCGACCTTCAAAGGGTAAGGCCTGCTCTACTAGTTTCGGACATATAAATGGCCATCTTCAGGTGCTACAAGAATAACTTACTCTACTTATGTGTAACAGATGTTTAAGAAACGAGAAAACCTACCTCAACTCGACAATCAATGCGCCGGCTGCCTTTTTAGAAAGGGAGAGACAGTGAGACCCATGTTATAAAGATTTTGTGAATTTAAAAAGTTGTTTAAGGGGGGGAATAAAGCTATAAAATTTAACACATGTAGTATGAATAAAAAAGGTTTAAAATTGAATAATTACCTGATTATGGAGAAAAAAACCTGACACTACATATTTAATCACAAAACTAAAACCTTAAATTAGACCCATTTTTAAGGGCTGGGTTAGACCCTATGGGGAGAGAAAAGATAACTTTAGATTTAATTCACCATTCACGGCAGAGGCGATCAAACAGGAAACAAAATGGAGATGCTAAAATTTTTTTGAAAAAACCGCAATGATAAGCCGTTAATTCGAAGGCAGGGGGAGCGTTTAAGAGGGGATTACAATAAAATCAATAACCTAAGTGACGACAGGTAGATAGTTCTGCAACCCACAAATCAATCAAAGATTCAGAATAAAAGGGTTAAAGCCGCAACCATTCATACAACAAGATGTAAAGTTAAAATTAGACAAACAATGCACCAAACTAGCAAACAGGTGGCAAGTGGACAACGCAATGAGCAAGATGAGGGTAGCTAAGGGCTCAAATAAGGTGGTAAACCCCAGAAAAAGTGCGAACACCGGCCAACACGCTGTTGAGGGAGGGGATGGTGGAAGAGGAGGTGCTGGGTTATTAACCTACCGAAGTACGATATCACGGAACACACTGCTTCGTTTTTCTTTTGCAAAATTAAAGCTTTGGTTTTGTAATATAGCAACTAGCCTAATAATCTGTTAAAATAATTAACGCCGTGTACACGGTGATCATTTATAAGGTCCCCCCCTCTCAACTTTTTTATTTTTCAAATTAGAAAATAATGATGAAAAGAAAAGTTGTACGAGATGATGAGCTATTTGTAGAATATATTGTTATTTATACACGACGTTTCAGGAATGCGTGACAAGTCAAAGTTATATTTTCAATTTTCTAGAATTATCAAACAATTCTGAACATTTTTTTTATAATGTGTCCTATACCTAAATGTAATAGTTTTCGAAATATTCGCGTTTCCACTAAGCGGCTAAATTCGAAAAAAAAACAAGTTTTCGTTCTTGTAGCTGTGAATAATTAGTGAATTGGTGAATTAGTCATCAATACGAGACCATTATTCATGACCTTTTTATAAAGAAAATATCAATGATTTTATTTTGGAGTGAAATTCAATATCTGAAACAACTATACATATAATAATATATAATAAAGCATGTAGTTTTCACAAATCAAATTGCTCAACTGGGGCCCCGTTTTCTTCAATAAATTTGATATACGTTCTTCGTAACCTTTCTAACGCGGAGTGAGCGATTGGTTATAATCTTCATTCAGAATTTGAATTTCTATTCTAATAAGTTCTTTCAAATGTTCAGTATTTTCAATGCTATGTGCATTCACTCGATCTTTTAGCGTTCTCCATAAAAATGCATCAATCGGCGTCAAGTCAGGGCTGTTAGGAGGCCATTTTATTTTAGATGGTTTCTAACAGCTACGACACTGTGAGGAAGCTCATCAAAAACGTCCTCTAGTTCTTGATAGAGAAAATTCAAATAAACATCTCCGTTTAAAGTAACGGTAAAGAAATGGGGACCTATTATTTTGTTATACAGGATAGCACACCAAACATTGACAGTTTGGCGACCTTGCAATTGAAATTTCCTGTACCAGTGGGGATTTACTGTGGCCCACTGTCTGGTGTTTTTCCTGTTAATCATACCGCTGGTCGCAAATGATGACTCGTCGGTCCAGAATACATTTTTCAAATAATTGTTATTCAAGTTATTTTTTTCCAACATGGTTTGGCAAAATTCAACTCTTTTTTCTCTTTGTCTCGGCGTTAATTTTGTTGTGGGCCTTATTTTGAATGCTTTATATCCTGATTTCTTGTTAGTGTTTTGTATCCTCCCATAAGAGGTATTTTTTGAATCGCCATGTTCTTTTCCAAACTCTTCGATATTTTTCTCAGAGAAATGTTTGGATTTTCCTCAACTTTTAGCAGAAAATTGAAA
This sequence comes from Ips nitidus, assembly GCA_018691245.2. Lineage (NCBI taxonomy): Eukaryota > Metazoa > Arthropoda > Insecta > Coleoptera > Curculionidae > Ips > Ips nitidus. Next base: position 226,582 of record CM042794.1, read on the forward strand.
TCCATATTTTCATCTCTTTCCATTGTTCTTTTTCGTCTCAATAGGCTGGATGTTCGTTGAAACTTTTCATAGATCCTATAAAATGTTTTCTTATCTGGAATATGCATCCGGGGGTTAATTCTATGGAGTGCCCTTTGAGCAATTTTAACGTTATTATTTGTTTTAATAAATATTTGCAGAATAAATTGTTTTTCTCTTTCGGAATAAGGCATTTTAATAAAAATAATGTTATATTCCCACAACGTGTAACTGTCAGTTTTTGTTTTTTCGTGACCGCGTAATTCACCACCACGTAGAACTGGAATCTATCGAATATTTTCTAGAATCTAGCAGCTTAGTGGAAATGCGATTATTTCGAGAACCATTACATTTAGGTATAGGACATATTATAAAAAAAAATGTTCAGAATTGTTTGATAATTCTAGAAAATTGAAAATATATATGGTGTTTCATTTGAAAAAATATAACTTTGACTTGTCACGCATTTCTGAAACGTACTGTATAAATAACAATATATTCTGCAAATAGTACAACTTTTCTATTCATCATTTTTTTCTAATGTAAAAAATAAAAAAGTTGAGCGGGGGGACATTATAAATGATCACCGTGTACCTATCATATTGTTCTCATTAACTAGGTATTAGTTTGTCCCACGAGGTGCTCTAAATTGACCAAATCCAACACTGCTCCTCCAAATCCACCTTTTTGGGAAAGCATACATGTGAGTAATGTCCATTTATTGGTTTTAACATCAAACTCTTACACCGAATTTAAACTGTCATGACGGTTATTAAAACCTCCAACAGCCAATAACCGACCATTCAATGATACTATTACAAAGGCCTCATAGCCAGATTAAGATTTCCTGAAATTTAGGGAAAAACGAGGGGGTCACTATATAGAATTTCCCTAAATTTGACAACACCGCATCCTAGGGGTGTTCCAAACTTACCCCCCTAATACGAAGTCTCAACCCTCTAGGCCTTAAAATAAGGAAGTTACCCATTTAACCCCATGTAAAATGCAAATCCACAAAACAGCTACTTTTGGACATGTCTCGGTATCTTTAAACTTGGATCGGCGCATCGGATGGAATGTTTGCGATACAATAAACGTTTACTGGACGTAAGCGGGAACATTCTGTGCATAAAAAAAAACATCTTAGAATCATATTTTGAGAGCATATGGTCGTTTCAGTTCCGTAAAAAAAAAAGTTAGAGTCTCTTGAAGAAACGGATATGGTTGCAGCTAGCGCCCCCTATCAGCTACTACAAAACAAATGAAAGCATCGTATTTTACGGCTGCCAAAACCCCTTCATGCCAACTTTCACACCCTGTATCTTTCTTAATATTAATTTTCGGTATAGAACAATTTCGCTAAATCGTATTATTTTGATGTCAGGAATATGCTGTAGCTCTATGTCCCATTACTTATGGTCCACCCTGTATATATATATACAGGGTGTCCCGCGAGGTAAGGGACAAAATTTTACTACGAGTTCTTTAGGTAAATTCGAGTCGAAAATGTCCTATGAACATGTGTCCGCAAATGCTTCCTTACCAAGATATGATTTTTTAAAATTTAATAGTGTTATTGTGCCAAAAACTACAATAATGCCAAAAAATAATTTTATTTAACAAAAAAAAATTAATACTACTGTGAAAATAACTGTTTACAATAATTGCTCAAAGTGTCCACCTTCACATTGTAAGCATAGTCTAGCTCTTTTAATGATGTGGCTGATAGCTTTCCCAATAACACGGTTGTTATTACTTAGGTCGTTAGCGATATTATTAATTTTACAAAGCAGTTCAGCCCTGGTATGTGATTTCTCTGCATACACTAAACTCTTCATATGTCCCCACAAGTAATAGTCCAAAGGATTTAAATCCGGTGAGCGGGGGGGCCAAGAAACTGCGCCCCTGCGTCCAATCCAACGTCCAGGAAAAGTGTTATTTAAATATTCAGTCACGTTTCTACTACTGTGGGGCGGAGCACCGTCATGCTGTAACCACATTTGTTGTCTTCTTTGTATCGGAATATCCTCTAACAACACAGGTAGCTCTTCTCGTAAGAACTGAAGGTAAATTGCAGATGTCAAACGACCGTCAAACACATAAGGGCCGACTAACTGATCTCCTAACAAACCACACCAAACATTAACCGAAAAACGGTGTTGGAAATTCCGTTCGATTGTTGCATGAGGATTTACAAGCTGCCAAGAATGGGAATTCCTTAAATTATTGACACCGTCTCGGGTGAATGTAGCCTCATCGTAGCCACAAAATGTCATTAACCAAATTGCGATGTGTAATTAGCCAATTGCAGAACTGCATACGAAGGCCCAGACCAGTGAACTGCAGAGCTTGGACTGGTTGCAGATGAAATGGGTACAAACCAAAGTTATGTATTGTTCTCCATACAGTCATTCGGGTAAGACCAGTGCGACGTGATATTCTGCGAACACTAGTCGATGGTGACCGTTCTACACTATCCAGTATTAGATCTTGGGCAGCTGCTGATGGACGTGTGAGAGAAGCATTTGGAAATGATCCTGTTACTCTCAGTTGATTAAAAACTCTCCCAAATACTCGTCTATCAGGTATTCTTCGATTTGGAAACCGACGGCGGTATTCAACCACTGCTGCTCTACCACTTCCGTTACAATATCTCTATACTAGCAGCATGTCTGCATATTCTTCATTTGTGAAAACAAACATGACAATAATTTGTGTTTGCACAGATTAGTGTGTCAAACTGTCGCAACTACTGTAACAGAATAACAAACAAAAGAAAAGAAGTATCATGACACTCGGCCTACTTGATGTTGATAGAATGTCATACTAGGGATAATTATTATAGCATTGTAGTTTTCGGCACAATAACACTATTAATTTTAAAAAAATCATATCTTGGTAAGGAAGCATTTGCGGACCCATGTTCATAGGACATTTTCGACTCGAATTTACCTAAAGAACTCGTAGTAAAATTTTGTCCCTTACCTCGCGGGACACCCTGTATATATATATTTACATCCTACCATCATCTGGGCGTCCACATAAAAATGTGCTTTAGAGCGTCCTCAGCCGTATATATCTAAACTGCTATTTCACGGGCGTCCTTTTAAAAAACCGCTTGACAGCTTCCGTTATATACATTCACGTTCACGAACTCGACGTTTTAAGGTTGATTCTCACTATACGTTCCATTTCCGTTCCGTAACCATTACATCGACGTTCCAGTAAATTCAGCGAAACATAAACTGTGCGTCTGTTTAAGGTAAGTAGTTTATTTTTATGAAATATACGAACAAACAAACCGTAGTCTTAAACATGAGAACTTAATTGTTGTCACAATGTCCATCATTATACGAAAATGTTGCTAGGTATGATGCAGCTGTGGAAACTGAAGAAGCAGGAGAGGGCGACGGCGAACTCACATATCTAAGTTGATTAGAAGGAACGACATTTGGGAAAGCATAATTGCTGTTATTAGGATATTGCTGTTTGGAATGTTCTTGTGGCCGATCCTGCGTTTGTAAAAGCTGTTCTAATTCCAGTTCTTGCGCTAAAGTAAATATTCTACTTTCAGCGATATTTCGATAATATGGCGTGAATTGCTTAATTTTTTCAGCAATACTTTCACAAAAGAAATCTGTTGGATCTTTTGCTGCAGAGCGACTAGCTTCTTCTCTTTGTTGCTTCTCAATAAGGTAATTCATTAATTGTGAAGAAGCAGGTTCATCTTTTTTTAGTTTCGATAATTGTTTTACATTTGAAGAAAATCGCTGGTTTTTTAGAGTAGGTGTAAATAGCGATGGCGGCATTTTTGCGCATTCAAATTTAGGAAAAGCTTTACAAAGAAGTGCCTTAAATATTCCTAATCCAACAGTACTTCCGGGTACCAACTAGGAGGCGCCTTTTGTTATAGTGGGTGATGAGGGTTTTCCCCTAAAAGCAAATTTATTAAGACCCTTTTCTTCAAATCAACAACGAGACGACATAACAAAAAAATTTTTTAATTATAGACTATCACGTGCTCGAAGATGTTCTGAAAATTCATTCGGTATTCTAAGTCAAAAGTTTCAATTTTATAATCGGAGATTAAAATCCTCGCCAGAATATGCAGATAAGATTGTCCTAACAACTTGTATATTGCATAATTTTATCAAAGATTTTACCATTCGTTCAGAAAATTTTATCACAGATACAAACTCTGCCCTCGGAACTTTACCGCAACAAGGAGGAAATGCTGCTGTAGCATCCTTGAAATGCAGTAGCTGTACTGCATTTCAAGTTAGAGATATTTACAAAGATTATTTCAATTCTCCAATAGGAGCTGTTGACTGGCAAATGGATGCAGTTTAAAAAGTTTAGCCTGTATTATTATAACATATTAATTTTATAGATACTTTTTTGTATCACAATATTCCTCGAATAAAATAAATAAATATTTATATATGTCTAAATACTTTTGTACTTACCCAATGCAACATTTAGTTCTTTTGCTATTGCTGACCAGATCTTGTCTTTACAGTTATTGTCACTATATTTACTATTTTCAATATCATAAAGGGCCGTATTTTGCCTAACAAGTTCAATCAGCTTCTCGTCATTCATATTTAAATCACTCCTTTATAATAAATTGTATCGAACTGGCACGCATTTATGTTCACACTACCGATACCGTTTCCGTCTACGATCAGCCTGTCCGGTAAAAATACGTTTCGAATGATATTTAACGTGAAGGACTGGAAAAGGAATGTATATGGAACGGAAGATGTGTATACACACACTTACTTTACATTTAATAATATTTTATGTAAAAGGAAAGGAAGTCTTACGGAACGGAAATGGAACGTATAGTTAGAATCAACCTTTAAACAGATGATCGTGTTTGCCACTCATGTGTTTGTTTTTAAAATAAAGCACGAACTTTATATTTGCAGTAAGATAATGTTTTTTAGGGATGTTCATAGTTACAACACGAGAAACGGTTTCAATTTTATTTTGAGTGAGAGATGTACAATTTGTGTAGTCAGATGCACAATACTGTGTTGTATAAAGGTTTCTATGACTTTAACATACTGCCTAACTATGTAAAAACTGCAACACTCTTACCGATTTTAGGAAATCTCTAAGAAAACATATTCTTTTAATGTAATGTTAATTTCTAATTTTAAAATTTTCTGTTTTGTTTGTAGACTTAAGTTCATATTGTTTTTACTTGAGTGTCGAGAGATACTCGTCTTAGCAGAAAGGTCTCTTTCTATAAAACATTAAACTCAAAAACTATTACAATATACAAAGTGGTTCAAAAGTTACGGCTAAAAACGTTAACTGGAAGGCAGTTCTTTGGGGCTCGATATCTCCCGTAGGAGTGACTTTAGGAAAAATGTTCCAAATCGTATTATTTTGACCTCCCATGTATGCTCCCAAGAGATTGCCATATAGTTATGGGATACCCTGTATAGCGTAAAAGTTTAAGAATTAAGTGTAGAATTTAAAATGTATTAAAAATGTGGTTCTATTTAAAAATACCCATATTTTATCTGCCACAAATTTATGCTCCACCCTGCATAGTCAAAACAAAAAGAAAACATTTCTAATTTTTGTTTTAAAAAAAATTGCCCAGCCTAAATTAAAACTGATTAATATCTATGTGATAATTCACATAGCTTATAAAAAGCAAAGATTACAAAACGGTGCACCTTAGATGTAACAAGTCTTCCTGATCAATCGATCAATGAGTAAATTCAAAACTTCAACAATATACAGGGTTACATTATAAACAAAGAAAATTTGGACTGTCACAGTTTTACAAGATACTTTTTGTAGCTACCCAAATAGTTTACTCTGATTAAAATAATCAAATCAACCTTAATGTTATTATAGAAGAGATATTATTTATAGAAAGGAAATAGCTTGAATAATCAAATTATCTAAAAATTCTGAAGAATTTGCTTGGTTTTAAAAACACTTGAACTACACAAAGGTGTTTGCTTTATAATCATAGTACTCATAAGATAGAAGATGTTTCATACAAGCGGTGTCTTGAGTTCATCATTTGTACTCACTGTAAACTACCTCATTATTACTATTACGTTAAACATGCTTTTAGACAAAGACATAAACTCTAAAAAATGTCTCACCAACATCGTTTATGCATTGTTTACATTTTGTCGTTCCCAGCAATGCGTTTATGAATGAGAACACTGGTGGTGGGGAAAATTCCGTAGGACGCTGCAGGGCCTACTCCGGACTTTCGGCGCGATATCCATTTACTACGTGACCACGTGAAATACTACGATGATGCTATTGGTTAGCAAAAAATTTGTTAAGCCCCACGCATGCGTAGTAAAATCGTTACGGATTACAAGGTTGCCACGTTTTGTCTTTTTACGAACATAACTGTTAACGCTGTTATATGTTTCTTTGCTTTGCCTCGCGCTACATTTCTTAGACAAGAAACTAAAATTTGTGCAGTTTGGCATCAACGCCATAACCTGAGCCGACTGTGGGACGGTAGCGTTTAGAATGTGTATTATTGTTGGCAGAAGTTAAAATGTAAATAAACCGGTCTATCTTGTAAGTCTATGCTTTTAGATAACACTAAATATAATACATATTGATTTGACGTTCAACAATGCAATTTACTAAAGTGAATAATGATGATTTTTGTTGAGATTATTGTGTTAACATAAAACAATAATGAAAACTGCAATGCTTTTGAAGTCATTTTGCAGTCAATTTCAGTAAAAATAGTTAACTAACATTAAAACTTGCTCTTTTATGCACTGTTCTAATGTAGTACTTCTTGGTGGGTAAATTGAGCCTTGTTTAAGTCAATTTCTTCATAAAAGTTATGCTTTCTCACATGAAAATGTAGTGTAAAGTATTCAGCATATGCCAGATACATTTCTGTAAGAGAGGCCTAATTTGTTACTTGAACTATACTTTAAAAAATCCAGACTAGAAAAATGTGTAGTAATGATGCATCAGCAGGGTTAAATACATAGGTTAAGTATGAAATTGGCATTGTAATCTTACCTGGACCAGCAGGCTCTATGTCCTTCAAAAAATATACATTTACTTGATTTTAGTGTATAATTTTCAACTCTTATTGAAATATTGTATTAAAATTAAAAATATAACTATTTTAGCAGCATGGGAATCTGTTTGACATAACAAAATAAAAACAAAAGCAAATTGACAAATTCGAACTTTAGTTGACATAACAACAGATGGAAGATGGCTTAATCAGCTGAATTTGTTTCCTCAAAGTGTTAAGCCGCGTGACGTCACAGTAGGGTGTTCGGGCTGCACAATATGCACTTAAAACCTTTTATATTATTTTTTACATTGAACAGTAGAAACTAGAAATCTATTTTCACAGAATGTACGCACTACTTTCCATCCACACCATACCATATTTATAGAAAATGGTAAGCTCAAATAATCAAAATATCAAAAAATGTAACTTCGTACAAGTATTGGATTGTTAAAAAACACATTGCAGCTGCACAAATACAGGGTATTACAAATTAGATGCATTAGCATTGCTATCTCAGAAAGTATAGTTGATAGAGCTTTAGTTAAATGGAGGAAAAGTTGCGCATTTTATTGCTAAATAATTTAAAATGCTAAATAATGTAAAAAAAAATTTAAAAATTTTTATTACATCCGGAGATATCCAACAAAAACAATTAATCAAATTTCTATTTTATTTTTTTACTACTTTATTATTGATTATTTTGGAAAATCAATTGCACCTTCTGGATGCATTAATTTATGCTATTTAAGAAAATAATGTTTGTATTTAGCTACAACGTTTAGTTTTTTAGATACCATCATCAACTTAATATTGTCACGATCTAATTTTTAGCCGTAACGCGGGGACGCGTAGGCTGGGGTCGTAGTAAAGTTAAACTCAAAGATTGGATAACAAAAACAACAACGTTTATTCATAGAGAGAAACTAAGTTGAAGACTGATTTTATACACATTGTCAGACACAAGTTGGCTTATTTATAAATTACAAGTTCGTACTTACATGATAACAAATGCACAAACCATTTTGGACGAGGGTGAGTGTCAGGGTAGAGTTCCCTCAACTTTCGCGACCGAACCGTTTAGTTTTCGCGGATAATTTCTGACTACCCTTTTCTTCCAAATTTCTCGGCTATTTATTGTAAGGTATTGCGATCCCTTAGTCAGTTCAATTTCTTAATTGCTTGTCTAAGCACTTGGATCATTGTCCGAACAATTGATGACTTATTGCTGACTAGCGATTGCAACACCTTAGCTAGCTTCCGTTCTAAAAGGTTCGATTGCTTATTTTGCAACTCAAGTGGTCGACGACTTGTTTCGGTCAGTGGCCGATTATTTGCTGACTAAGTAATTAACGAAAATCTACTTGTGACACATTCCCCCGGCCGACAAAAGGTAGTCCCTAGCTTTTCACAATAATAAGAAAGTTCACTATGCAGATCTTCTAAACAAAATAACATCAAATTAATTATACATTTAAATTTTTAATCATGGTGGCAATATAACAGAAATTTGACACCGCAAGTTCTAGTTTCTTTCTTCAAATCTTAATATAGAACAAAGAGGTAATATAAAAATATCCTTAATGGATTTTCCCCCTTATTACAACACAAACAAAATTTATCATAGTTACCTGTAAAAACTAATCGACAAAGTATAGCCCCTAGTTTTTTACAGAATTAAAATTAAAAATATCCCATTTCATTTCCAAAAAAAAAAAATATTAAAAGAAAACATATAACAATCGGAATAAAAATAAATGTTTTTGTTATTTTCTTACCTCTAGAGTTTGTAGAAAAACTTAATGTCTCTATGCTTTAACACTGAGGGGGGAGACTTTTCACTCGCGATTCACTAATATTCCGCGCACTATTGTTTGTTCGGGGATTCTATTTTCTTTTCGCGGCACTTCACTGCACTAAACACGGCTTCTGAAGACAATTTGGACGGTGTCTGGAGTCTGGAACTACATATCTGTTTACTGCTCTGGATGTGCAGGTGGAACAATTCCCAGAACTGTATTTTGACGGTTGCCTGGAACCGATGATGGTAGGATGGTACTGGCCGAGGACAAAAATATCACTAGAGCAACATATTTTCTACCTTCCTGCTTTGCTTCTCGGTCTTTTGGTTAAGATCAAAGTGTAGCTCCTTGTTCTGGACCTTTTCGCCAAGATCAAAGTGTAGCTCCTTGTTCTGGACCTTTTCGCCAAGATCAAAGTGTAGCTCCTTGTTCTGGACCTTTTCGCCAAGATCAAAGTGTAGCTCCTTGTTCTGGACCTTTTCGCCAAGATCAAAGTGTAGCTCCCGACAAAACTTGACGGGAGCCGATTTGGGATCATCCCCCGCGGCAGGTCACCACGGCTTAGTGTGTCTATTCCTACCGCGGCCACGATCACAAACCGACTCAACTGTGGTCGCGGTATGACGTCCCGTGGTTGGTTTTTCATCGTCAGCGTTTCCAGTCTCTTGTGCCCGTTGCTTTTAGCTTTTGCTGATTTCCGTTTCCATTTCCAGTGGCGTGTTAGTTTTTACCGAGTCTGATCCAAAGCCTTGTTCGCTCTTCATTTTGTAGTGGCTTCCTTTTGGCTTCTTCGCGTAGTAACTCCCGTCAGTGTTAAGCGCAATAAAAAAAAACGTATTACTACCTACTGCTATTTTAATCTTAATGTCTAACATTCCCGTTATAATCATAAAATCCCTCGTAAAATATATAGGCATATTGATAATAGCTGTTAAGGACCTAACCTTTATCGGTAGTGTTCCGCGAATTAATTTTGGAACGCATCCCAGTGTCGAGAGCGGAACGCGCAGACTAGACGTAACCTAACAAAATTTCAATAACAATGATTTGCATTCTGACCTTGAGTGAACTCTCACATGGTTAATTTTAACTGGTCTTTTTTACCCCAAAAAACGGGCTTTGTAGTTTGTAAAATAAATAGGTGTTAGTAAAGCTGTGGTTTAAAATCATTAATATATTAATACAGTTTGCTAGACGCAGGAGTTTCAATTCAAAATACAAGAAGTAAAACATCGATCGTCTACAATAGCCTTAGTTAAGTTATGCACTAAAAAAAAAAAATATAAATCCCTTTGTTTTTCTTAAATATAATATAAACCTATATTATAAATTGTCCATTTGCCTGTCACTGGTTTTGTTTTCATACATGGTAAAGACTTGCAATATGCTTATCAAGCGCTGCTTGCCCATATTATTTGATGTGAAAACAGTTAACGTCCTAATATTAAACTTTGTAATTTTTCTCTTACGTGCCCCTTTTGACTTTTATAAAGTCTTCAAGTTACATTTTGCAACCGTTTATTTATTACATTTAGCAACTCATATAATTTTTGACATTGTAAACCCATGGAATTTAACGCCCCATATTTTGACTACGGTACTTAATTACCGCATATGCTCGTAGTGTACCTACTTTTTTCGCCCCAATATACTTTTCTTTCATTTGCCCCTTATTTATATATATATACCATTATATAATTATTAATCTTCGCGCGCGCTTTTTATTAATTATTCTCGTATGCTGGATTGTGCAAGTTAGAAATGAAATAACGATGATATTTATTCATCAGCAGTTTATATGATCATACCGCGATGACTTAAATAACAAAGTGATTGTCATCCGCTTGTAGCATAAGAAAAGAATTAATTGTAGATACATGTATCATTTTTTCCTTTTTCCCTTACTAAGGAAAATTACTTGCGTACTTTAGTACACTCTATTTGGGCTAATACTGTTTCGCCTTGGGACAGTGAGCGTAATTCTTTATTTTCTTTTAATTCGAGCGTAAAAATTTTTGATTCTGTAGAGCTTTTATTTTCGCCCATCTTAGTCATTTCAATTCTTTCTTTTTCTTTTATAGGCGATTTCGGATTTCCACGGCGTCTGCTTTTCCTGCAGTTTACTACGTATTTTATGAGTTTATGTGCTATAATAATTACGGAAAGAATGAGGCACGCACAAGTAGTATAAAAGAATACATCATGTAGATATTCAGAGGATGTTTTCCCTTTTTTGTCTGCTCTTGCGGCAGTTACTAAGGTTGACGCCATTACTACCTTATTTTACCTTGGTGGCTGATCGTTTAGCCTCGTGTTACTCGTACCCCTCGACATACCCTCGTCCGAGCCGAACTTAGTCTGACAGTTTATTTAAGATAAAAATAATTTAGTTATACTAAAAAGTTGATCAAATCTATTCATTCATTGAAATGTGAGTGTAATGTGCTTTGAGGAAACGTAAAAATACAAGAAATAATCGATTTAAAGTGAATAATAAATACAACCAATAAGAAAACTTCCAAAGTAACGCATAACCGATTGCTGTCAGTATTAGGAATCTTCGATACATGAAAGTTTAGACAAATGTAGTTGTTTTATACACCTTTTTCACAATCGCGTAATAATTTTCATCTGATTAAAAGAGACAAGAAACGAGCTTTTTGTAAACATGTTTATATTAGTCTTTCTTTTTCTTGTTTTCAACTTTAACATTGGGTTTGTTCTTATAAAATTCTTTCTACGGCCCTTATTTACACATACAGCGAACAGAATTGCTATGTGCTATTTAAAATAAATGTACTTCTACCAATACAGACATTTCTGTATTATTTAAACACGCTGCGACGTCATCAAAATAATTATACATCATCCCGTTGCACGGGGTAAATTCATCCCAATCTAGGGGTACTTTCATCCCATTTTAGGGGTAATGTGCACCTAACACTCATAAGTACACAACGTAATAGCTGAAGTCGCTATAAGAACACAAATCATTGTTGTGCATATTTACATCACCGCAACATAATAAGAAACCTTTATTTCGTTTTAACAGGTCGCTTGTAAGAACAAACCCTATGTGTCACTTTTATTATACAAAACTAAGCTACGTTATCAGGTGTTTATACCAGTTCGATTATTTCTTTTGTTTCATATTCGCTAGTTTTCTTAACAAACAAACAAAAAATTGAACGCATTTTTGGTTTTAATTTTTACTTTAAACTAGAACTTTTAAAGAACTTTTCGATTCTTCTTATTTCAAAGATCTTATTTGAGTCACTAGCCCTTTTAACAAAAAAAAACATTTTTTTTTTTTTTTTTTTTTGAGAAACGTTGTTATTAATGTCGTCCAACCTGTCTTAGCATGTTTGATGCAATTTACTAACTCTGTATATTCTTTCATAGTTCAAACTTTCTTCTTTAAAGTTATACATACTAATTATGGAATGCCCGACATGTAGGTAATGAAGACCTACATTTAGAACTACCCGGCGCCTCCACCAAGTTGTCACGACCTAATTTTTAGCCGTAACGCGGGGACGCGTAGGCTGGGGTCGTAGTAAAGTTAAACTCAAAGATTGGATAACAAAAACAACAACGTTTATTCATAGAGAGAAACTAAGTTGAAGACTGATTTTATACACATTGTCAGACACAAGTTGGCTTATTTATAAATTACAAGTTCGTACTTACATGATAACAAATGCACAAACCATTTTGGACGAGGGTGAGTGTCAGGGTAGAGTTCCCTCAACTTTCGCGACCGAACCGTTTAGTTTTCGCGGATAATTTCTGACTACCCTTTTCTTCCAAATTTCTCGGCTATTTATTGTAAGGTATTGCGATCCCTTAGTCAGTTCAATTTCTTAATTGCTTGTCTAAGCACTTGGATCATTGTCCGAACAATTGATGACTTATTGCTGACTGGCGATTGCAACACCTTAGCTAGCTTCCGTTCTAAAAGGTTCGATTGCTTATTTTGCAACTCAAGTGGTCGACGACTTGTTTCGGTCAGTGGCCGATTATTTGCTGACTAAGTAATTAACGAAAATCTACTTGTGACAATATTTTAAAATACGGACCGGGACTTTTGATTTCGTCTTTTTAGTAGCTACCAACCTCCCGAATATAATAATGTCAAAAAATTATACCTAGTATACTTAAGTATTTGTTTTTTTTTCAAATAAGCATTTGAAATTCATATGTTATCATAATGAGTAAATAATTTAGTTTGATATGATTAAGCTGTTTCACATGCTGGCTGGTNNCACATGNGGCAGNGNAGACTGNTNANTNCTCCTANAGNGCCCGNATNACAGGNAGTGGTCNTGGGNCCNCCTTCNCNAGCAANCTTNGAATACGGNGGNACGCGTCTNCACTGCATGGGGNATTGCGTNTAATACCGANCAGANCTTGGGCNCATNAGACGAATTNATTAATCCGCNGGATAAATNGTTTANTGGTGGGCAAGTNCNATCNGCNATCNNGCGACNTACTATACNTTCNTGTGGGGTCNNGGAGTCNNTNCNTACATAGTANNGCACNCGCATTGTNANATGAGTANTGCAAAGGCACCNTCGCTGNAGNAANCCCGCNNGCTGNNCCAGCAAAACNCACGGGNANACCGNACCCTGTGCCTTATGCCGGNCGAGCNCCACTACNTCTCNATCACCANCAGNTNCCANAGGCCNTCTGCNGNATCNNGTTAGACNGACNTTTGTTCACCCCGGNTTNATTNTCANGNNANCTTTNATATCGGGCATTAAACGCTATCACGGTGCCTGTGAGTTATCCGCTTCCAGAATGGATGATTTACTCCATTGCACTAAAAAAAACATTCTATATGTCAACACTTGACTTGAGGGCGGGTTATCATCAAGTCCGAGTTCGGCAGGAAGATCAAGATAAGACCTCGTTTGTGACCCCCTTTGGAACGTTCCGCTACTTAGTGATGCCCTTCGGCTTGCGAAATGCGCCAGCCACGTTCCAGCGGCTCATTGATCGATTTAGGGGCGGACTTCCACATGTTTTAATTCTTGCTTACCTGGACGATATTTTCATATTGTCAGAGACCTTTGAACAGCACGTTAAAGATCTCCTAAGTGTATTTGAACGGCTAAGAATGTTTAAATTACGAGCAAATCGGGAAAAATGTACCTTTGCGAGTTCGCAAGTGAAATATTTAGGCCATTATATCACTGCTCAAGGAATCCAAGTGGATCCAGAGAAGACAGCTGCCATTGACAAAATGTTACCACCACAGAACATAAAACAGATTCAGTCCTTTTTGCAAAGCTGTTCGTGGTATCGCCGATTTATAGACCAGTTTGCTGAAATAACCCGACCTTTGACTAATCTTTTAAAGAAAAATGTGACCTGGACATGGGGACCACAGCAACAACATGCCTTCCTAACTTTGAAGAAAAAGCTGACTACTGCCCCCATTCTACAACAAAATGACGGCTCGAAACCGTACATGTTGCGAACCGATGCATCAGCATACGCCATAGGTGCCGTCCTGCTACAAGGTGAAGGATTAGAGGAACGCCCGGTGGAATATGCCAGTAGATTACTAACGACGGCTGAGCGTAACTATTCGACGACAGAGCGCGAGGCATTAGCTGTAGTTTGGAGCTTGAACAAGTTCCGAGGATACTTGGATCACTCATCAGTAATTGTAGTCACGGATCACCAACCACTGAGATGGTTACTCAGCATTAAGACGCCAACTGGACGTCTAGCACGTTGGGCTTTAATGATCCAAGGTTACAACTTAAAAATTGAATATGGTCCTGGAAAACTCAATGCCATTGCAGACATGTTATCAAGACCGCCTTGTAAACATTCTAATGACGACTCTTGTAGTATTTGCTACCTTACTATTGACATACCAAAACGTACTCCGAATGAAGTGAGAGCAGAGCAGTTGAAAGATCCAGATCTCAAGAAAATCATAGAAAGTTTTGAGGATGTACACAGTAATGAATACGCCCGCTGGACCTCAAGGGGATATATCATGACTAATGGCGTTCTATACAAGTACGCAGATCCAGATCTTGAAGATGCTCAACTGGTTGTACCAATTCACGAAAGGAATAGAGTGTTGGCTGAACATCATGACGCCCCTACCGCCGCTCATTACGGAGCTGAACGAACTATTCACAGAATATCAAGACTTTATTATTTTCCCGGTATGAGACAATTCATCCAGAATTATGTCAAAAATTGCCCTGATTGTCAAAGATATAAGGCAACCAATCAAAAACCAGCTGGATTAGTTCAGACGCCAGCTTACAATCAAAGATTTGAGGTTCTAGCAATTGATTTATTTGGGCCATTACCCGAAACACCAAAAGGTGAACAATGGATATTTATAGTGGAAGATACTTCTACCAAATGGGTCGAGCTCTTCCCACTTATCAAAGCAACCGCCCAAGAATGCTCCACAAAACTAATTGACGAAGTGTTCCTTAGATTCGGATTTCCTCGCCGAATCATATCAGACAATGGTGTTCAATTTGTCTCACATGTCATGCAACTAGTGTGCCAAGCAATGAACATTAAACAGAGTTTAACACCATTATACCATCCACAAGCTAATATGGTCGAACGGAAGAACCGCGACATGAAGCAGAGACTTGCAACATTGGTAGGCAAAGACCACACAACTTGGCTGAACAGCTTCCGAGTATACGATTTGCCATGAATAGTGCTAATTGTCAATCGACAGGATTTAGTGCTGCTTACTTAAACTTTGCCAGAGAGCTAAGGAGTCCTGATAAAGTTGTTAATGACTTACGACCAGTAGTCCAATCCGACAATTTCCTTCCAGAAATAACCCCTTACTTGAAGCAAGTTTACATGACATTGATAGAAGCACAAACAACTAATGAGAAAAGACAAGATTATCAAAAGCAGTATGCTGATCTAAAGCGAGCAGAGACACCTGATTACGCTATAGGTGATAAAGTACT
This sequence comes from Ips nitidus, assembly GCA_018691245.2. Lineage (NCBI taxonomy): Eukaryota > Metazoa > Arthropoda > Insecta > Coleoptera > Curculionidae > Ips > Ips nitidus. Next base: position 242,406 of record CM042794.1, read on the forward strand.
GGTTACTACACACACCCGAAGCAGTCAAGACAAGCATGTAACCGCCAAGCTGGATCCTAAAAGAGATGGACCTTATACAATCATCCGCCGTGTATCACCGGTATCTTATGAAATCGCCAGCTCCGACCAACCTTGAACCACTGGGGGTATATCATTGCAGCGCCTTACGAATGTACCATGGTGGTCAGTCTGGAAGTCCTATAGTGCCTATACGGAAAAGGGGACGCCCTCGAAAGAACCCAGAACCTATAAAAGCTGGTTCCTCGACGTCACCGTCTTCACAACCAGAGGGGGAGACTGTAAGAACCAATTCCAAAACCCGGCCTAAACGCAACATAGTAGGCCGCACCACTTGCTGTTGAAGGTCGCAGCAACCTAAATGCGGCCAATCAGAAGAGCAGCCTGCCAGACGGTCCATATTTGGAAATCTTACAACAAACACCAGTGCGCGTGCAGATTACGTTAGTTACGCACGGCTCTCGGGCATTCTGTTTACGACTACGCCGCGAAAAGCTTAATACGTTGTTTTCTACTTGTTTGCAAGAACCTATTTTAAAATATATTAGTTAAGGGAAAGGTGTGTTTAATTGACTCATCGTTAACGCTCCTCTCTTACAGCGTGTATTATTTAGTCAAATGAATCGGCAAAGTAAATTTTACATTTCGGACGGAATGAATTTTCGTTCTCGTAATGATCGGTTGAAAAACAAATTTCACAAATACAGTGCTTATCGTACTTGGCCAAATAAGTATTGTAAAAATTGTGAATTTCAGTCCAACAATTATTGTGGAAATAATAATTACAAAGGGACCAAGTTAAACAAAAATGATTTTTACTATCGAAATGTGTCACAAGAAAAGCAAAATTATTCTAGGTTTGATCAAAATCGAGGTATAAGAAATAGTAATACCAGAAATAATTATTCGTCAAAATGTAAAAATTTTAATCGAGGTAGCAACAAGTTTTACAATTTTGGACAAAATAAGAATTTTTCTACACATCAGAATCCTAGTAAATGTGGAAACTCAATGTTAAGTGTCTCAATGGGGAAATAAAAAAAAAAAAACAAAAATATTAGGTTTGATGATATCGAACTTCTTCGCTTAATTTTCAAAGTCAAGAAATGGGGCTAATATGAAATATTTTTATAATACAAATTGTGTTATATAGGCTTAGGACGGGTCCTAGGAGCATCCTGCTTCAAAAAAACCTAATATTTTTAATTTTTATTTTAGGTCTGATGTTATCGAACTTCTGCGCTTAATTTTCAAAGTCAAAAAATGGGGTCAATATAAAACATTTTTATAATACAAATTGACTTATATTGCATTTGAATACTGCGAAGAGGCATTCTGAGGGCATAAAACTAATTTTAAAAGAGTTTTTTTTTTAATTTAGATGAAACCGAACTTGTTCGGTTAACTTTCAAAGTCAAAAAAAGGAGTGAAAATGAGATATTTTTATTATATAAATTGTGTTATATAGCCTTAGGACGGACTCTAGAAACACCCTGCTGCAAAAATACTCTAATTTATTCAATTTTTTTTTTTTTTGAACATGAAAATCCAAAATAAGTCGGAAAATTTTTATTGGCTCTGACGATTCCTTAGGACCTCCTGAGTCATATAAACCAAACTTGCATTATACAAATATGCCCGGAACAGGTCGGAAAATGACTTTGAAAACCAATTTTTTAAATTTTCCCCCCTGGGCGTATTTTTCACCGGAAAATTTTGGAAAAAAAATTTTGTTAACTAAATCGGGGTCGCTCTACAACCCTACGTGGTTTATTGTGCAATTTTCTAAAATTTTTAAAAAATTTCCCCCCAAATTTCCCCCCCGGAAAATTTTCCCCCATCAAAAAATGTGCGTAATTCGTTTGTAGACATGTTTGTATTCGATGTCAGGCCCAGGCGCGGCTTCCTTCCGGCGTAATCTTCGAAAATCTGATCCGCAAACCGGTTTTTTTCCCCCCATCTTCACAGGGGGGATCGAAAAGAGTTAAAATTTTAGCAGATGGGTCTGCGGGCGACCAGTTCTATAGCGAAGGAGTTAAAATTTGGATATCCCAAAGATGAGGATTTATCCCCCCCTTTTAACCCCCTGGGGGGAAAAGGAAGTGGTGCCCCAAATGCTCCCCCACAAACCCCTCCCACACCCCAAAGCACAAATTGATCGCATAAAGGTTTCTCAGGTCTCGGGCAATAAACTCTAGCCGCCTTACGCGCATGCGCAGAAAGTTGACCTTCGGGGGGGACAGTAGGTCGGTCATAGAGACCTTAAAGACCTTGAGACGTCCTTTACCAAACTTATATTGTGCCAGATACAAAAATTTTTGAAAAAGGGGGGACTGGGGGGATGACCCCCCTTTGCCCTCCCGGCTCCCCTGGCCCCCTCTGCGTGACCCTCAAGTTTGGTGGTCCTAGCTCTAAACCCCTTTAAGTTATGGAGCCTCAAAGTGTTTGCCGACCCCAGAAGGAAGGTTGCCGCCCCCCAATTTTGACGCCAATTTTTTTCTGGGCACTATTCGGGCCCTTCTAACACCCCCCCCAAGGGACAACGCGTGGAAATGATTTTAAAAAAGTTGCCACCTCTTGCCGCCCCCAACTGGGTGCCACCAACGGGTCTTCCCAAGATTCCCCCCCATGCCAAAGCACATCCCGATCGGTCAAGGGGTTTCCGAGTTATGAGCTATAAACCGTTCGCGCATGCGCACAAAAAATTTCGTTTTTTCGTTCGAACACAGTGCCCAAGTGGACACCGGTGCCGGGCTCAACTCGCCACCAAGTCATGACTCTGCCGAGATACAGGTATAAACATTTTTTTGGGGGGGGGAGGGGTGGGGGAAAACTAAAGTCCTACGTAAAAAGTTTTTGGGGACCTTAGCATGACCCCCAAAATTGGTTAGAATCCCCCATAAACCTGGGCCCACCAGCCTGTAATTAAGGAAGCAAGTAGCATTTTCGGTAGTTTCAAACTTTGAACCTCCATAACTCCCGAACGGGTTGAGTCACCATCATGAAACTTGCAGGACATAATAAGACCCCCCTCCTGCATCGATTCCTGCCAACTGCGCAGAAGTGCAGTGATGGGCTGCGCAGAAAATTTCTGAAATCCTACTGCGCATGTGCCCAACCCTTTTTTTGACACCGCCATTTTTTTGCCCGGAAAAAATTATGTCGGTCCTGAAAGTTTCAGCCAAATCGATTTTCAAAATATATACATTCGCGAGGCCGAAATTCACGTTCCCCATTGACTTGAAGTTGCTCTAAACTCGACAAACAGTAAAGATAGCAATTTATTGTCAATCAAAGCTTCAATAAATAACGAAGACAATTTGTTTGATGTAATTTTAGACACAGGAGTGTGAACCAATCGACAGTAGTGCGACCAGCTGAACCAGGAAGTCGAGATGTCGACTCTCCTCGGCGAAGAAGATCAAGTTAAGTAGTCCATTCTCCAGAATTGTTCCAACGCGAAAGTGACCAAGCCAGCCGCCAGAAAATGCTAAGTCCTTAGCTTATGAGTCTATGTAAGTACAATTGTTAAATTGTCAACTTTTAGTGTGTTTATGACTGTATTGTTTGTTTAATAGATTTAAGTGTTTAATAGAAAACTCAGTGTTTGAGTCCATCCTTAAAACTGAGATCCCGGCACGACGTTTAACGTCGTGAGTCAGTTTAATTGATGAACCCAGAAGGGCTCATAAATTAAACGTGACATTTACAGGATAACGTATAACCGGTTGCTGTCAGGAATAGGAATCTCCGTTGCCTGAAAATGTTGACAAGTTTAGCTACTTCATATGGACCTTTTATATCCGAGTTTAAAGAAGTCTAGTATCAATTTGCTTCAAAGACCCAATTTTCAAAACTTAATAAACGTATGTATAAGGTTTAGCATACACACAATCATTTCAGCCTGCTACTAATTTCGCATTCAACGAGTATCTTTGGTTTGTTCCTTAAGAAAAATTCATGCACCGCCCTAACATCGATAACAGCAACAGTATTGCTGTGTGGCACTAAAACAAATATCTCTCAACATGTACAGACCTTTCTGTATCAGGAACTTCTCAACTGAGAAGGGAAAAATCAGAAACAACTACTTTGAGAGCTAATACTCCTACCAACATTGAATTATACTGTTTTTCCTGTTGAATTCTTGAGTATTTAAATTACTCCTTTATAAACGATACCAATATTTTTTCATTGGCAATTCAATAATTACTTTATTTAATTATGAATCTTGAGCTGGACATCTTCGTACAGATGCACCAAAAATAGTTCAACTGCATGTAAGTTGAAACTTTAGTACTCATAAAACTCATTACAATGGGTCGGTTAAAGAAACAAACTCTATGTGCCACTTACATAATAAGGTATTACGCTCAGCTAGCGTTTTTCACCTTAATTATTTAACATAATAAAATTCAGCAGAAATAAATTAAAAATAAAATCACATTATCATGATCTGTGGGTCTTATCGTCTAATTCGAGTAGTATGTGTGTTGAATGTGTTAAATATCACTTCAGAAATACTTTATTACAAATGAATGATTTTCCATTTGTATTAAAAAAAAACTTGAGTCACTTTTTAAATCAGTTGTCATTTTTTTCATAGTAAAATCAAATTTAATTATTCTTAGCCAATACAATATTTCGACTTCTTATTCCATGTAGGTAAATTATCATGTGCATTTAGAAAAAAAAAACATTAAAATTCATCAATCAGCAGTTTTCTTATCGACACCTTCGCGGCGATGCGACGAGACGAGTGCAATAAAGCAAGTCGGTCACACCGACACGCGGCGTCAAATAGCACTAATTAGTCTGATTTACCTTATTTTCCACTAATGTCGCGATTTTTGCCAGCGACCAAATAATAACCTTCGATTTTTTTATGTACTCTTCGTTTTCAAACGATGGAAACATATGGAAATCCTCTTTAACTCTGCACTATGCTTTTATTTAAAGCTGGTACCTACACATAATAAGTAAAAAATTATTTGTCGACAATTAGAAGTTTCATTCCGGCACATTTTTTGTCGTTATCGGGAATGCTTGACCTCGACATCGAAATAACACAATCCGCTGTTTTACAGTGTGGATTTTATTTTTTACTTCTGATTTAGAAGTCATGTAAAAATTAATTTAATAGCATGTTGCAGTATGTAAAATTCATTTTTTTCTCCAAACTATTTGATTTTCTAGCTTAACTTTTATACAAACTTCTACTAAATAGTAAGCTAAAAGCACACATTTTGCTTTAAATATTGTAATCCACAAAATTGGGATACAGGAAATGTTACATTTTGTAATTCGACTTGGTCAGCTGTGTCTCTATTTTGGTGTGAAGTTTTACGAGTTGATTTAAACATCGCAACTTTTCTTCGATAATCAATATTATCGATTTCATTTATGGTACATGTCTGTAAATTAGGATGTAACATTTTCGATTGAATAAGAAAATCGGACTGAAACTTATTAGCAGTTTTTGATTTGCGTTTTTCTGAAATGCAAAACATTGAATCCTTTGTTGTATTTGTATTGATTGATTCATTAACGTCGAATTTACCTATAACAGAATGCTTTAAAATAGGAACTGTTCTAAATCCCTTATTGACAATTTTAATGTATAAATTGTGCCCATTTTGCAAACACACAGATTTCTTGGACATAAATAACTGTCTCTTTTAATAAAAATGCATTTCGTTAAATCAGGCACATTATTCGCGGTTTTCAATTTTAACGTTATTTGCGTATTTGGTTTTACGATATACTTTCGAGCAACTTTTAATTTTATTACAGGTTTTACTGTTTTTTCGACGTCAGAAATTTCTACACCCATTAGATACTCTTTCTGAACTTGGTTTTTAGATGTAACATTTAAATCAGGACGATTGAGATTAACTGTTACTTTATCGTTGTTGTTTGTTGTAAAACTCAAAATATTTTTATTGTAATCAATCATTGCGTTAAAATTCGATAAAAAATTATGTCCCAAAATTAGAGGTTTAGAAATATTTTTCACTACTAATGCTTCAATGTCCAACTTTATGTTGTTAATTTTTAGAGTTAATCTTGAAGTACCAACTGGGTTAAAAGTATAACCTCCTACTGAAGTTAATTGGATTTTCTCTGATGACAAAGACATGTTAGCTATAAGATTTAAATTAATTAAGTTTGGTTCACATCCTGTGTCTAAAATTACATCAAACAAATTGTCTTCGTTATTTATTGAAGCTTTGATTGACAATAAATTGCTATCTTTACTGTTTGTCGAGTTTAGAGCAACTTCATCGACACTTAACATTGAGTTTTCACATTTACTAGGATTCTGATGTGTAGAAAAATTCTTATTTTGTCCAAAATTGTAAAACTTGTTGCTACCTTGATTAAAATTTTTACATTTTGATGAATAATTATTTCTGGTATTCCTTATACCTCGATTTTGATCAACCTAGAATAATTTTGCTTTTCTTGTGACACATTTCGATAGTAGAAATCATTTTTGCTTAACTTGGTCCCTTTGTAATTATTATTTCCACAATAATTGTTGGACTGAAATTCACAATTTTTAGAATACTTATTTGGCCAAGTACGATTAGTACCGTATTTGTCAAATTTGTTTTTCAACCGATCATTACGAGACCGAAAATTCATTCCGTCCGAAATGTAAAATTTACTTTGCCGATTCATTTGATTAAATAATACACGCTCTTTAATATCACTTATTTTCAAGACTAGTTGGTTTAAATCACTCAAATTTTTATTATTAGAGCTTAGCAAATAATACATTTCAAAACACGACGGATTTAAACCGTTTTTAAAATAATCTCTAAAAGTTTCAAAAGACATGTCCGGGTTAATTTCATTTGCCAAAGTACGTAAGTCATAATAATAAGTTTTAATGTCTTCATTGTCCCGATGTTTACGCGTGTTTAATCTAAATTTAAGTTTACGAAATGGCTGGTCACCTGCGAATTCTTTTAGAAAATCTGTTCGAATTATTATTGCCCAAGTATTCAAAACATTTTTTGGATCATTTATATATTTTTGATACCAAACTTGTGCTGGTCCGTCCAAATAATTATTAAAATATGAAATCTTTACAGAATAAGTCCAGTTGTTTAATCTTGAGGACTTTTCATATTTATTTAAAAATGTAATGGGGCAATCACTTGATGGATTAAACGTAGGTGGACACGTAAATTTAGGGATGGCCGGGGCTTTTTGTTCGGCCAGTGCTGTACGTAAAGTTATATTAGCCATTAATTTCTTGACTTTTTTAACATAAGACACGATCAAACTAATCGATCAAACACGATCGTTTCAGTAATACTGACATGCTTTTAACAATTTAGAAAACAAATATTCAAAATGACAATGTAGAACAAAATTAATTATGCAAAAAGAAAAAAAAAAAATATATATTTTTGTTTTAAAGAGGTAATTTTCACTCACGATGAGAAAAATCAAAAATATTTTTTTCTGGTTTAAAAATTCACATTTTTTTTTAACAGTGTTTTTGTTTTTATTTGATAATCCTCCACTGTTTCCTGCTTGAGAGATAATAATTTCTTCCTCTTTTGAAGATGTACCACCCATATTAAACCAAAATTTTATCAAATGAGCGCTTTAATAGCAAAGGTAATCCCCAAAAAATCACTGAATAAATCAACGTTACTATCCCTAGCCAAAAGAAAATAATACTTAAAATTTCTTTTATAGCCCACACATTATTTTCCTGAATCTGTATCATACCCCAAAAGATAAAATAAAAATAAAAAACTCAACTATTGTTTTTCATCCATCTCAAAACAGACCGGCGCCTCCACCAAATGTCACGTTTAATTATGAGCCCTTCTGGGTTCACCAATTAAACTGACTCACGACGATAAACGTCGCGCCGGGATCTCAGTTTTAGGGATGGAATCAAACACTGAGTTTTCCTTGTATAACACTTAAATCTATTAAATACGGTATACACAAATGGATGCACAATACGGTTGTAAATATACAAAAAGTTGACAATTAACAATTGTACTTACATAGTCATAAGCTAAGGACTTAGCTTTTCCTGGCAATGGCTTGGTCACTTCGCGTTTGAACAACTTTGGAGAACGGACTAATTAACTTGATCTTTTTCCGAGGAGAGTCGACATTTCGACTTCTCGGGTCAGCTGGTCGCACTACCGTTGATCGGTTCACACTTTTCCTCTACTGCTAAAATCGGCGTATTTTATACCCGATTGATCGGCTGACGCAGTTTGTTATTGTCGCTTGTTTTTCACATTTCTGTAAAGCAGATGGTGGTGATTCATCACCGATATGGTGCACTCGGTGCATCATGGCGCAACCTTGCCTCGTGCGCTTAATATTTCGCAATCCTCGAATATTCTTATGTTTTTAAAGTTAATAAGTCCATCTTTTGAATTAACGGATTTTCCATTCGTGACATTATTACTATTATAATAGACTCGATTTCTATTTGGATTGCCATCTCTGCGTGGAAAATTTGTTGTATTTCCTGGTCCGCTCCTGACTATTTGATTCTCGTTATTTAACGCATCGGACACGGAAAGCAGTGCCGTATCACGTGTCATCTGATTCACCAGGGTTCTCTCTTTAATGTCACTTAGCTTTAACACTAGCTGTTTCAAGTCATTAAAATTTTGATTACTTGAACTCAGCAAGTAATACATTTCATAGTAGGATGGGTGTAAACCATTTTCAAAATGGTCCCTAAACGTGTCAAAAGACATTGTCGGGTCAATTTCTGTTGCCAACGCAAGTAAATCAAAATAATATTTTTTAACATCCTCATTGTCTTGATGTTTTCGTGTATTTAATCGAAACTTTAGTTTTCTCAGTGGCTGTTCACCAGAAAATTCTTTTAAAAAGTCTGTTTTTATATTCGTCCATGTTTTTGCCTGGTTTGCCGGTTCGTTAATATAACCATCAAACCAAGTCTGAGCCGGGCCTTCCAAGAAATTTGCTAAGTAGGAAATTTTGTGGTTTTCCGACCAGCTGTATGCAATCGCTGCTTTTTCATATTTATTTACAAAAATAATAGGAGGGTCAATCGATGGGTTAAAAGTAGGTGGGCATGTAAACTTTGGTGTAGCTGGAGTTTTTGGCTCAGCCAAAGCTACCTGTAAAGTCATGTTAGCCATTGCTGCAGTATTGTTAGGACGTATATCACTGTTTCTCTCTCGAATTACAGGGGGTGGGCAAGGATTATTACAACCTTGTAATAAATCTGTGGGGCGGGATGAGGTAGGCTCTGGCACTACCACTTCTAAGGGACTTTCTTGCCAAGACTCTTCTGATTCTCGCGGTTTAGGCGGAATCCTACTCAATGAAGCTCTTGGCTTAAAAAACTGTTCTGGGGATCGTGAGTCCAGATCTTTGAAGATAAGTTTCCTACTGTATAGGGACAACAACAAAGGGGCCAAATACTTCCTTGAAAAGTGGTGTGATTTAGCTTCAATGTGCTTAACTTCATGGACTATCATCAGCGAGGGTCTTCATCAGTGTTGCAACTAAAACTTAAAATGATGCAGTGTTGATATCTGACTTTTAAATTTCAAAATTTGATCTGACTGTGAATAATCTTAAACTGGCTATAAAACCTCTGAGAAACTCCTTCTATAAACAGAATATGGACTTACACAGTCAAATTATCAGTCAGGTAACAAAAGTTTTTGTATATGGGTAGGTATTGTCAAAAAAACAACTTTTTAATTGAGCTATCTACATGAGCTATTCTAGGTTTAGGTATTAACATAACAACTAATTGAGTTCTTTTTTCCACACACTCAATTGTTCCAAATAAAACTTTGTACACTGAACGTTTGTATTAATTATTTATTCACACTTCAAGGTAGGGTAGGTAAGGTAGTATACATTTTCTTCAAGTGAAAAGCTTAGGTACAATAGGTGGCAAAAAAAAACTGATTTTACCACATAAACAGTGATTGTTCCACAGATTGAGTGTGAGTGGGTGAACCTTACAAACCATACAAGCTATGCTAAAAACAACTTTGTCTTACTAACCTAATGTTTGTTTAGCTAATAGTAGAGTTCCAAATTAGCGAAGGTAGGTGAAATGTAGTGATTGAAAGTCTCTAAAGAGAAACAACTTGCTTCTAATTCAATAAACCATTTCACAGGACATACCTTTACCAATCTAATGTGAACTCGAGTTACACATTACTTGAATGAAGAGATGAGAGATTCGGTCGTCCTCATTAAATATTTGCAAGCAAAACCAGTGTTTTCTTAAAGAATTTTGCTAAAAAGTAAATAAGTTGAGTAGAGACATTGAATGAGGTTACAAACGCAACTTACCAGATTTTTGGGCTGTGGCTACTGATAAAGTGTTTTTATCACGATTTATTTTTATTTTCTTTGCATTATGTAGGTAGTAACTCAAAACTATTACTAAATAAACTTGTTTTGAATGTTTTGATTACAGGATGACTGACAGCGATTTGTTATGATTTTGAAAGGTTGGTAGCACGGCCGGATATAAACTTTTCTTAACGACGGCTTGGCGCGAGGTTTAAAATTTCCGAATTTTAGATCCGTTTTTCGTCTTAATGGTCAAATCTACGGTATTGAAAAAATTACAAGTTGATAGCCGAAAATGTGCTCTACAACTTTTATCTAAAGCATTTTTCCATTAAATGAACCGTACAGGCGCAAAAAAATCAAAACCATTTTCCCATGTTAATCTCCTATGTCCAGGGTGCTCTTGGACACCTGGTATGTATTAGACTCAGCAAATAGTTTTTGTCTACAAGAATCAAATAATAATGCATTTTTTTACTTTGGTATTATGAAAATTACATTTGTGACAAGTTGATTTTTTTGTAACCAATCAGTTGACAGACTGAAAATACGAAAATTTTAGTTTATAGACTGAACAAATTATAGACAAGGCTTTTTTACGGTAAAATTTAAGTGACTTGGTTGTCAAACAAAAATGACAGGCCTTTTTAATATATATGCGTTTTAAGTTAGAACGTTCTTTAATTTGCCACCCTAAAAACTATAATTTGTTTCCCCCAAAAAACTAGAATTTAAAGTTTTAAACAAACAATAGGAAAAATTCAATTTTAACGACCTATTGCAAAAATTGATGGCACTGAAAAATGACCCAACTAAATAAACATTGTTAATCTAAGGAATAAATCACGTATATAAAATAATAACAATAGCGATTTTAAATACTCAACGACTGGTATTATAATTAAAATGAGAGTGAACATAATAAATTAATAAACGATTTATAATTATATTGCAATGTTTGACAAAACTTGTTCAGCCATTTATTTTATCAATTTGCTTGAGTTAATGAAGTATTAAAAAAGAAACAAAAATATTGATGTCATTATATTCAGTTATTGTCAGACATGTCTCTAATATTAGAAAGAATACGCAGAAACTATACGATCAGTATATAATATAAAACACCAAAAACTGTCTAATGTGGCTCCTGTAGCGATCGAAAAAAAACGAAAATACGGCTGGCCTGAATATTAAAATAAGTTTCCTGTTCCAAGAAATCTATTTTTAGCTGTCAAGGCCAAATCAGTCGGCGAACCAGACAGATAAAATTGGCAACTGTGTCGGTGACGCCTGCGTCGGTTCTACATGGCGCTGTATATTGCGCGGAGGCCAGTTATCGGCAGCATCGTGGAGGCCGGTTACATTTAAACCCATACCGTATATACAACTTTTTTCCTTATAGTTTTTCCTTACCCCTCTGCTGTTCCCATGAAGAACCTTGAATTATGAAGCGTAATCATGCAAAATACACTCCTGTAACTATGGCGGTTATAGTGGAGGCTTGGGCGCCTAAGTTATGTATGGAGGCGACTAAGATAGAAATGCATGTACAGGGTGATTGATTCAATTTTGACCACCCCCTTAACTTCAATAATTTTGATTTTAGCAAAAAACGTTAAATACCAAAAAAGTAGATATTTAGGTCTACTTTATTCTTAGATAAACAGTTATTATACAGGGTGTCCCAAATTTGAGTAACAAACCAAACTTATGTTTTTTTAAATACAATGACCAACTTTTTATCCGATATTTGAATTCTAGGTCAAATTCTACGCCTAATTGATGTAAAATGTTTGTATAGATATTGAACTGTTTCTGCAGCAGCGTCCTTGATTGATTGAATTTTGACCACCCCCTTAACTTTTTTATTTTTGATTTTAGTTAAAAAACTAGTTGTAACAACTTAATTGTATATATTTAAGTCTACTTTACTCTTAGATAAACAATTATTATACAAGGTGTCCCAAATTTGAGTAACCAAATTAACCCTTAATCACATAGTCGAGGCAATATTGTTAATATACAATAAGTATAACAGATCCTGCTGCGGAAAAAGTTGAATATTGATACAGACATTTTACATCAATTAGGTCTAGAATTTGACGTAGAATTCAAATATCGGATAAAAAGTTAGTCATTGTATTTAAAAAAACATAAGTTTGGTTCGTTACTCAGATTTGGGACACCCTGTATAATAACTGTTTAGCTAAGAATAAAGTAGACCTAAATATCTACTAGTTTTGTATTTAACGTTTTTTGCTAAAATCAAAATTAGGGAAGTTAAGGGGGTGGTCAAAATTCAATCAATCACCCTGTACAGTGCGTTTTTTTTAACGCGCAACATAGGATTTTACGTGTTAAATTTTTAAGCCCATGTTAGACCATTTTATTTTGAAACTGCAAGTCTATAACTTGACGGGTGTAAGACCCCTGAAGCTTAAGTAAGTCTACCAATTTGGTCTAAAAAGTGATTAAAACTGGAAAAAAATCATTTTTTTTCGAAAAGATTTTATCGTTCCATACTCCCTGTATGCATTGTTGTTCCTTGTTGTTTTTATACTGGCAAGGCAGGTAGCAGGTAAAGTGACATATTTTGACTGCATCACGACCCGACATCTTTTGAACCTCAAAAGGGCATTTATGATTGTTTGGAATACTGTTTGGCTTCAAACGGATGTCACTTTGAACAATTCACTTATAAAAAAACTTCTTTTGTTCTTAACTTTCTTGATATAAAGTTAATGATCACCCTGTTTTACATTCTACGCCAAATTTTACCTGCTACCTGCCGTGCCCGTATTAAAAACAACAAAGAACAACAATGCATACAGGGAGTATGAAACGATAAAACCTTTTCGAAAAAAGATGATTTTTTGCAAGTTTTTAATCACTTTTTAGGCCGAATTGGTAAACTTACAAATAGTCGAAATAGTAGAAGTAGACAAACGTCAAAATGTAATAAAATATTGTATAAAACACGTGATTTAAACCTATTTATTCACTCGAAGAACTTGGGCAACTCGGACCTAATATTTTTTGCTCTTTTCGTGAATAAACAATAGTTTAAGTCACTGTATAAATAATTAATATCAGTTGAGTAATTATTGTTCACTTTGTTTAATCAGAAGATTTTCTTACAAATACTTATTTGTAAAATGTGAGGGATTTATTCCGTTCAAAGAATGTTATAAAGGGTGTTCAATAATTGTTATGGTCAGGTCACCTGTGGATGGCAATTGTCAAAATAAACGTATCCCTTAGATAAGGTTGTAAACAATTATTATATAACAGTGACAGTTGATTTCAAACCATATACGAACTTATCTCCGCCCTATGTTCAGGCTAGAAAGAGAGAACCACAGCCAACTATAGACCATAACAATTATTGAACACCCGTTATTTACTACCGAGTCGTATTTGTTATAGCTATATGTAATACTTAATCCAAGTTAATTAAACAGTTACATGATTTGAAGTTTTACTTCAATATAATTTTCCCATTTTTAATTAAGTATAAATGGCGGATTACACCGACGTAATTAAGGGCACCGTAGGGTCCACCTAAGCTAGGTTTTAATTTGACTGTGACATTTTGCACATGATCTCACAGTCGAATTATAACCTAGCCTACGGTGCCCTTAAATATATGTCGGTGCAATCGGCCCTATATCGGTTACTTCACGTCAAGTAACGACATTATAGACGTAAATTAACGACATTGTGTCGTGTGAATGTCACGTTAAGGGACGTTTATAAAAGACGTCGATTCGCTGTGACATTCTGCTGTCCACGGGACGTCAAGTTACGTCATTAAAGACGTCATTTAGGTTAGAAAATGACGTACATTTACGTAAAAAGACGTTATTTTGCTGGCTGGGCAGGTGCAAGTTGCCAGGCTGTTCTTCAAAAACACATGTTTATTGTGTAAAATGTGAAGTACATTTGTGCTGCTTTAAGGGTAATAACTGTTTTTATAAGTTTCATAACAAATAAGAGTTTTAATAAATAAAATGTCCTCAACGTATATGTATATGAATTTTCCACTTAGACATATTGTCCGTCGACGACATGACGTCACGGCCGTAGGAAACTAATTAGGCTAATTTACGAAAAATCATAAAAAAATTAATATTTTTACCTCAAAACGACAAATTTTTTCAAAATGTGTGCAGAAGGGTCATGACTGAAAGGGTTAATATACCGTATTAGTGGTGACCCGACGTCCAATCGACTCAAACTTGTATTCCCCAAAATAGTGCAAATACGAGTAGAAATGCCGTCGCCCCAACGTCGGTACCTGACGTTGCGTCGGGTAATCGAACGTTGGCTCGACGTCCAAATGCCGTTTGGGCTTCATGGATAGTTCTTAGAAAACACACGTGATTAGCATTAATTCTTCGATATAAATAGGAGCTGAGCAGACACAAAAAGTTAAATTTGCTGTAGGATGTTAATCAGTTGGAAAATAAATTGTACGTTAGATAGATATGAATGACTGATTGCTGGTCTTTGTTCACTCTCAATGTCAACTTCTGCACAGTTACTCATTTCGCCATGCATAGAATGACATTTAAAGGAATGACAATATTTCTAATACTTCAGCATTTAGTTGGAAATTAAAGGAAAATTATTCTGCCAGATATTGTGGATAGATCAATGCTGCATATGGCATAACAGCAAATCGAAATCGCAAATAAAACTACACACCACCCGCGCCCCAATCTTTAGTTTATTATTAAAATAAAAAAAAAATCCAAGATTGACCTGGATGACTTTTTTTTTTGCTTCTTGCTTCACCGGGAGAATATCTGAAACAAAAAAAATAATATTACCACGAGAATATAAGAAATGTCAATGTGTTTTAAGTTTGAACTCGGTTTTAACCAATGTTAGCTGAAGCTTGATTTTATATTGTAGCATAAAATCAGTATAAAAATTTATTATACATTGAATGGTAATCTAGCACACAACTTAACGTATAATGTCAGAAATTCACTGACTTAAAAAAAAAAAGATTTTATGCAAAACACGTATTTGTCAGCGTACGAGAAAACCCACCAGTTAAAAACAGCGCACGGGAAATGGGCACTTCCCAGCGTCCTCACGGAAAAGGTACATTTTTTAAACAAATCCACCAAAAAATAGGTAGTTTTCAGACTAGAGAGAATAATGAAAAAAACCTTTCCTACTCAGGTGCGGTAAATGCACTTTTACACACTTATTTGAGTGCGGTAAAGAATACTTTTCCGCACCGGATGCGGTAAAGTTACTTTTCCACATTGCAAAATTAATTTACAATAAATGTAAAATTTTAAAGGTAATATGTGTAGAGAATACCCACTTGCACCAACCTTTTTATGAGATGCTCAAGCAAATAAAAAAATTGAAAAAGTCATTAAACATATTGTCTGATTCGTGTAAAACTGGTCAATTGTATAATTCTATGTTATATAAAGGACTGCAGGAATTTAATATGTTGCCGAATCATATTAAAGATTGTAGCAACCTCGAGAATTTTAAAAAATTAATTAGAAAACACTTTTTGTAGTTTTTAACATTTTATATTGTGATGCCTATGTATTTTTTAAATTTATTTTAAGTTTTTTATACCCTTATGTAATTGTTTTTGTGTATAGCATTATGCTAAATAAATCATTATTCAACAGATAACAAACGAAAGACAGTCCACAATATTCAGACAGGCTTTAGTTTAAAATTCTCTAATTACTCCCTAGGTAGTGAAAGTGATATTTTCATCTCTCAAATGAGGGAGAAAACTTTTATTTTCTATAGAGGTCGTAGAAAATAGTTATTTGCGCATAGTTAAAAGCAGCAGTTAAATATTATGTTAATACCTGGTTGAAGAAGGTGTTGTTCATAGATTAACACACTAGATAGATATTAATCTCCGTGTTAATAAGGTGAAGCACTGTATGTATGATTTCTTTCGAGTCACAGGGGTCGCCACATGATCACATTTGATGGTCGTCAGATGTCATTTTTACGTCTCTATTGTCATGACAGATTTTTAAAAGCGCCATCTGTTGGTAGACTTGCATAAACTGGTATTGGCGGGCTTTTTGAATTAAATTAAGTCTTTCTTTCATGGTTTTAGTTCAAGGAACAGGTAAATAAAACAAAGTCCAGTGTATGCAAAATATATTATATATATTTTAAGGAAATGAACATACAAAACACATACTCTACAAAAATAATAAGCTTTTGGTTAGTAAGTTGGTGCAAAACCCAAGACCTTAAGACTATAGTTAAGAATAGATCATAAAGCTACACTTTATACATAAAACATTACTATTATAAATAACATGCACATGCAAGTATCAACCATTGTATACCCATAGGTGTACCTCAAAGGTTTTTAAGAATGTTTCAAATATGTTTTTTTTTTGTTTTTGGTTTTTTTTTTTGGTTGGTTTTTTTTGGTTTTTTATTTTTTATTTTGCTTCTTTAAAACGTGAAACTTACCAGAAGACAGGGATTCATTCTTGGAAAAGATGGAGGAAGTTGGAAGCACATCTTGATTAGGATTGCCTGTTGATGGATTACTTTGTGAAAATTTACTTAAAAAAAAAATATATATAAACCTAGGAATACTTAACAGGTTTATAAATATTATTCTACTGGATATGCACAGATACCTGTATGAGAATTTGAGGATTAAAGAGCGTATGTAATTTGATTTGGTTTGTGCATGTCAAACAAATGTTTGGTCCTGTTCATTTTTGCTCGTGTTTTTGGTGAATACGTGCCTAATAATTATAGATATATCAAATCAGTTCATTCAAACGTAATGTGGTGACGTGGGATATGATATAGCTAAACTTTTGAAAAAAACAAACTATACCAAATAATTATATGTATTCATATTTACCAGAAGTTGATGGTCTTTGATCTGGTAAGTTCTTTAATTTTTCATAGTCAATGGAGGGGATTTCAAGAGATTCTGTGAAACAAACATTTCAAATATTACAAGAACGAAAAGTATATAAGTCCATCTTCACATTTTCACACAGTGGAGGTGTTAGGTAAGTGCAACGAAAGAGCACTCACTCAATTTCCACATTTTTTTTATTAGATTTTAAATGGATATGCCCAACATGCTATCAGCAGTTTTTCCAGGAAACAAAACCTCTATTAAAAAGAAAATACTAATACTAACATGCGCGACATCACTGTATAGGTACATTTTTATTTGAATAAAATTATTTGGGGAATCTGGGTCCTTTGGTACTTGCTGGCAAGGACTTGGTAAGAACCTTGAAGAAATCACTCCCTTTTTTAGCATGCGTCTGTTATATGGGTTAAAGTCTTCAGGCAAAAAGTGCTTTTCACACACATAATACCTGAAAATACATTTCAGTTTCATTTTTATCTACTGTACCTTATTTCTATTAAGTACTACTATTAGTAGTACCTAGGTATAGTGCAAAACTAGGGTATTAAAACAGATACATTTATTAGTCACTTAGTCAGTGAGTCATAGTACTGTTTAAACGCACTTTATGCAAAAGAATACATTAGTTTTCCACTATACTTACCAAAATAATCGTCATAAACTAAGAAGCTATGTTGAGTTCTACAAATTATTAAACTTCTTCTCTTTGCCTCCTTGAAAACCTCTTATAGTAATCCTTTTACTACCTTAACATTATAACAAATAAAAATGAACTTTACTTGAGAACTTACCTGCTATAAATTTCCATATTAGAACAAAGAAGTATAACAAATTGTCCTAAAAATTGTTTCCACAGTGAAAAAGTAACACTGTCTTTTTCCGGGTTAGGAAAACGAAATCGTCGGGAATGTTTTGAAGGGCTGCACCCCTTTATGGCACATCCCGCCTTGCCCATAGTGACAAAAGTCGTTGTAAAACCCAGCCAAAAGGTAAAAAACTAAACTAAAAAAACCTACGAAGAGAACACTATAAAAACACCGCCCACGAACTAGTATAAATCACACGTATAAATTAAAAACTACAACCGTAATATCAATATTTTAATAGACTTGTCTAAAAAAATTTGAATTTGTCAAAAGTTGTTTACATCCTTTTCATTTTGTTTTGCTTAACCACAAAAAACCATCTACAGGTAAAAACAATACAGTAGCTCCCCCTGTGTCTCGAAAGAATCCAAAACATGGCTTCACATTGGCTATATGAGATTAGTGGGCCTGGTGTTGTTACTAAAGATATGTTTGTCAATTTGTCAAGAAAGTGACAAACTGTCTTTAGACAGCGTGACTTTTACGGGTGGCACTTTTCTTCCCTAGGGAGGAAAAGTTTTAAATTAAACATCCTGTTTCTATTCCTTTTTTTTTAATTATTCGCAAGAAGGCTAGTAATTATTCTTAATACTTCCCTATACCTATTTTGCACCGTTTCCTAGATGTTCCATAAAAATGGTGGCTTTGTCAGCAAAACGGTAGTCTAAACATTAATTAAATTCTCAAGTCCTGAAAGGCTTGCCGATGTGACCTGTTGTCCTCAGTTAGACAATACTACATATAGTTGAAACCCCAGACACAGAAAATGAAAAAAACCTACCGGACCTACAGACAGATATAAAAACTGCCAAAAGTTCGTTTTCTTTTAAAATGATTCATCGGTGTTTTATGGTTTGTAATAAAATAATATTAAACTTAGAACAAATCCATGTAAACATTTCCTTTACCTAACTTCAACCGTTTCTGACTTATTAACAGTGTTTCCTTAAAGGGTGCATACAATCGTGTCATACCAATCTGAATACGGACACCTCTTCTTCTTCTTCTTCTTTCTTTCTAACATGGTGAACCATATTAGTAGGCTACTGCCTGTTCATTGCCAGCATGTCCTCCCCGGAGGATGATGTCCAGCATTCTCGCCATCGTTTTGGTGGTCTTCCCTGTGATCTTTTTCCTACTGGGTTGTTCATTTTTGCGGCTTTGACGAGTCTGCTGTCCTCCATTCTTTTTATATGTTTGTTCCAAAATCTTCGTCTCTGTCTCACCCACCTTCCTATGTCCTGTATTTCGCATTGTTGCCTCATATCTTCATTCCGAATTCTGTCGTGTAGCGTTTTGCCTTGTATGGTTCTTAATGTTTTCATTTCGACTGTTCTCATCAGTTGTAGAGTTCTGTTTGTGTCTGATCTTGTCTCTGCCGCGTATGTTATGATAGGTCTTACGGCCGTTTTATATATTCTGGTTTTGCTTTCGGTGTTAAGGTATTTGTTCTTCCAGACAATTTCTCTCAGGCATCCCGAAATTCTAGCCCCCTTCATTGTTTGCTCTCTAACTTCGTTATACACATTTCCATGGCTCGTTATTTCTGCTCCCAGATACTTAAAGTGGTTTACGGACACCTGCTTGGCCTTAATGACTAGTTGTCGTTTCTATAACGACATGTTCTGACAGATATTTGTCAAATACAAAACTGGTTGAAACTTTAGCACAAGCAGGGGTCCGTATTCAGATTAGTATGTATTACGATTTTATACGCACTTTAAGGAAAAACTGTTATTAAGTCACAAACGGTTGAAGTTAGGTAGAGGAAGAGTACACATAGATTTGTTCTAAATTTAATGTTCTTTTTTTCACCCTGTAAATTTTTGACATTTTTCGTCTCTGGGCTTTTCAACCATGTGGTATTGTCTAACTGAGGACAAAAGATCACACCAGCAAACCTTTCAGGACTTAAAAATTTAATAAATGTTTAGACTACCATTTTGCTGCCAAATCCACCACTTTTATGAAATATCTAAGAAACGGTGCAAGATAGGGAATAGAATTGGATAGCGAAGTATTAACATTAATTACTAGGCTTCTTGCGAGGAAATCAAAAATTAGATTAGAAACAGTGTATTCCATTTGAAAATTAAAAGTTGGTGTTCTTTCCGACTGATATGGCAACACTGCAAAGTCCAAAATATTTTACATAGAGAGTTTGGATAGGCTACAAATTTAAACGAAAAATATTAAGTCGTTCTCTCGATACTTCTAATATACCATCAGCGTGAATCACCATCTTACAAATTATATTAAAAATAGACATTTTTTAAAATTATATTTGATTATGAATTCTGTAGCGAGGCAGTGGTGAGCTGGGGTCGCTTAGGGGTGCGGAATCGTTCGTAGAGGGTTACTCACTTAGAAAAGCTCAAAAACTAAGGGCTGAACATAAAATAACATTTATTGTAGCCATGAACTAACACAAGTTATCTAGTCTCTTACTAATCTAAAATTCTTCAACCTAACCTAAGTCTTCTCTCTTCTCTCTTTGTTTTCTTGGCGGTCGGACTCTTCTACCGATAACCAAGATAATAGAGATGTGGGGATTATTTTCGTTACAGACTCCCTCTTTGCATCACACTACCGTCCTCGGGTGTGGTGCAACTGCAGGTAATAGCCCATGAACAACAGGCACATGTCCTTGGAGCCAGTCGTCGTCGGGGTCGTCTGTTCTCCTCGATATCGATATTTTGGCTATCCTTTGCCATTGGGCTGTCACTGGTAGTGGGAAGGTCGTCATCGGTAAGTCCATTTGAGTCATCTACTCGTACATTCCGAGAGGTATCAGGGTCTTCTTCGTCCCCTTGTGCGTCTGTTTCTTCCAACCTGGGGTTCTCTGCATGGTCAGTCTTGGTCAATGGTGACAGTCTACGGGGTCTCCCTCGAGAACGCAACGGCCGCTCAGGTTTAGGGTCTCCTCCTTCTGGTTCTTTGTAAGGTACCAAATCACTTACATGGTATTTTCCCAACGTAATTTCAGGAGCGTCAAGTGATGAAATGTAGTAAGTGGTAGGGGTGACCGTCTTCTGTATCAGGTAAGGCCCGTCACGTTTAGGAGCAAACTTTGCAGTATACTTCTTGTCAGCATTACTTAAAGTGTGCAGAACAACTAAGACTTTGTCTCCTTCTCTGAAGCTGCATGATCGTCTTGTCTCATTTTTATAGCCATTTCTTGTAGCTTGATGTCTTTCCTGCTGGTCACGTGCTTCTTGTAATGTAAGGCTTAAGGTCCGTAGGTATGGTGTAATTTGCGGAACAAAGTTGTCATTTTGGATCACTGCACGTACATCTCGATGTACATCATCTGGTGTTCGCATTTCTCTACCAAAGGTGAGGTAAGCTGGGGTGAAACCAGTGCTTTCACACCGAGCAGTGTTCATGGAGAATCTGACGGCCGGCAGTTTAGTCGCCCACTGGGTGTGGTCCAAGGAGGTAAGCATTGCTAGTTGTGCCTTCAAGTCTCTGTTTTTTCGTTCAACTGGGTTCGCCTCTGGATGGTAAACAGGAATCAGATTTTGTTGGAAACCCAGGCAGAAGGCTACTTGCTGCATCACTGATCCAACAAATTGACTTCCATTATCACTAATGACTCTTCTTGGGACGCCAAATCTGAGTATAACTTCGTCTATGAAGCTTCGGACAACAGCTTCTGCAGAGGCGACCTTGAGAGGAATTAGCTCCACCCAGCGTGAAGCGATATCTTCAACGACGAAAATCCAGCGGTATCCTTCTTCAGTCTCAGGCAGTGGACCAAAGAGGTCTATTGACATTACCTCAAATCTGCGAGCCATGGCAGGAGTCTGTAGTGCCCCTGCGGGTTTCAGGTTGGTTGGCTTGAAGCGTTGACACACGATGCAATGTCCAACATAATCAGTAATAGTCCTCCTCATACTAGGCCAATAGTACCTTGCTGCTAATCTTTGGTAGGTACGTTCAATTCCTAGGTGTCCGGCAAGTTCAGAGTCATGATATTCCTTGAGTACATCCGGGATTTGTGTCTTTGGTACAACTTGTTGTGGTTCTTCCTCGTCGATCTCTGGGGCGTAGCGGTGCAGAATGCCATTTACCATAATGTAACCACGTTCACACCAAGTTTTAAAGTCAACACCTGGTTCTAAGGCTTCTAGTCCGAGGATAATCTTTTCTAGGTCTGGGTCGGTTAGTTGTTCTCTTCTGATGTCGCTAGCTGCTTTGGTTGGAAAGTCCGTAGACACCATGTTCACTAACTCCGTTTCTTCAGTGTCAGAGAGTGGTGGCCTCGATAGTGTGTCAGCTATGGCATTTCTTTTCCCTGGGATATAGTCAATATGAAGATTAAATCCTTGCAGGCTAAGGGCCCACCTGGCAAGACGGCCCGTTGCAGTCTTCAGATTCATCAGCCAGCGCAGTGGTTGATGATCGCTTTGAATTTTCACCATAGAGTTTTCGATATAGCCACGGAACTTCTGTACTGCCCAGACAACTGCTAATGCCTCACGTTCCGTGGTACTGTAGTTACGTTCAGCTGATGTGAGTAGTCTGGAAGCATATTCGATAGGTCGTTCGTCCGTGCCCTCCCCCTGGAGCAGACATGCACCAAGAGCGTAGTTGCTTGCGTCTGTCCGGAGTGTGAATGGCAGGTTTGGATTTGCTTGTCGGAGTATTGGGGACTCGCATTCTTCAATCACTCCAGCTTCAAGTAGTTTGTCAAGTTCACTGCGAAGAAGTTGCTTTTTCTGTTCAGACATGCGGTAAGGTGGAACAGCTATCGGTGTGTCGTCCAATAAAACAATTGAATGCTCTGCATAAGGTGTCGGCTCAGTACTGCTACCAAATACTGATTTGTTTGTTGCCAGAAAATCATTCAGCTGCTTCTTTTCATCCAATGCAAGTGTGGGAGCCTCAGTGTCTCTTAAAACTGTAGGTGACAGTTCCACATGGTTTACAGAGAGACTAACTGCATTCTCTTCTTCAAACTGGTAGGATTGTTCAGGATTTTCACCAAAATGGTAAGTATTGGTAGGCACATCCAATATAAGATTGGCAGCTTTGATAAAATTGACACCTAGCAGTGTGCGGCTATGTGTGTGTTCAGGAACACCCAAAATATTGATTGTCAAAGCTTTGTTCTGCAGGATAATGGGAATTTCAAACTTGTATCCTGTGACTGTTCTTGCAACACCATCTGCAAGAGTCATGTTAAGGTTGTCTATGACTGTAAATAGCTTTGAACCAGCAATACTAGATTTTGCCCTGTATCTATGTATGCATAACCAAAATGAGTTGCAATTTTTACTGGAACCAATGGTCGGCTACATGACACATCACTTGAAAATAGACTGCAAAGAAACTCAGTTGTCATGACAGAAGTGTTATTTAATGTGCGCTGCTTCTCAGAGCATTTTGGGCAATTACTCCTCACAAAGCCAGGTGCGCCACATCCATAACAGGACACAGAATTTTGGGTTGGCTTGTTTGTAACTGCAGGAGGTCCGGTACTTGCAGCAAAGTCACTTCGGTTGGTCTGTTCAGTCTTCAACATTTTAAATTTTCGGCATTCTTCCTTTAAATGTCCCAGATTCTTACAATAAGAACACCTTTTCTTGTCTTTAAAACCTGTTTCAGTAGGTTTAAGTTCAGCAGGAACAAACGTCTCATCAGCCAGTCGAGCTTGCTTCAGAAGTTCATTAAATGAAGCAACTGATTCTCTAGGTACTTTCTCCCTGATTTTCCGGTGAAGTAGACCATACACCATGTCTAACTGTACATGTTCAGGTAGTGTGTCTTCAGGTAATTGTGCTAATATAGCACGAGCTTTGCATATAAAAACATCAGTGTTGGTTTTCAAATCTTGTTCCTGACTAAATAATTCCCTGTAGATACGATAGGGAGGCTTTGTAGGTCCAAATGTGGTTCTCAGTAGGTCTATAGCTTCATTCCAGGTGAATATGGTACCTTTAACACCACGAAACCAAGTAGCAGCAAAGCCATCGAGGAGCATTGGCAAGCCTTTAAGCGCAATGTCATCACTAACTTGTGTACATTCTTTAAAAATTAAAACAGCATCAATAAAAGCATTTACATCCATTTCCTTAGTGCCATCAAACCGTGAACTGCATTTTGAAAAGTTGCCACTGACAACAGCTGGCTGTTGAGCTGTTTGCTGTGGAACCATAGTCAGACGTGCCATCAGTTCTTGGAACTGCTCGTTTGTCAATGTTACAGTCATATTTTCAGAGTTGGGCTGTTTTGAACGGAGTAAATAAGGGCTTCTTGCAAAATTTGATGAGTTTTCAGAGGTAACAAGGGAATCCTCCTCTTGTATGGTTGAAAGACTAGAGTTCATATACTTGAATAATGAGATATCATTAAATGAAGCTTAGTGATTGCAGTAGACCCGGTGTTTACAGAAATTCGGTGCAAATCACAAGTAAAATGAACAATTTGAATTGTTGGTATTGTCCTACAGGTAGAAGCAACACTCACCTCGAAACAGGGCAATGTGATTGTTCGGCGATTGCAGTGGATCCGTTTTCTTGCATAAACTCGGTGCGAATCACGAAAACTAAAGTTTTTGGACACTTTAAAAGTTTACATCCCACTACAAGTTGTTTTGATTCCGGCTCGAAAGTTGGGCGCCAGTGTGGCGAGGCAGTGGAGAGCTGGGGGTCGCTTAGGGGTGCGGAATCGTTCGTAGAGGGTTACTCACTTAGAAAAACTCAAAAAACTAAGGGCTGAACATAAAATAACATTTATTGTAGCCATAAAGTAACACGAGTCATCTAGTCTCTTACTAATCTTAAATTCTACAACCTAACCTAAGTCTTCTCTCTTCTCTCTTTGTTTTCTTGGCGGTCGGACTCTTCTACCGGTAACCAAGATAATAGAGATGTGGGGATTATTTTCGTTACAATTCCATGTAAAAGAAGAAAGTTATGTCAATTCTTGAGAAAACTGAACGCAGTAGCTAAAAACTAAACACGAAACTGAAATCACATCGAAAAAGTGCTTTAAAAATGTTTGTGTTTCACTCCGATATTTTAATAAACAAAAAAGTTGGGTAAAGTTTTCAAAATGTGTAAAATTCGAAAAACGGCCTCTAGCGCCGCAAACTGACAAGATATCGAAATACGGTTTTTGCTATAACACCGTATCTAGCTGGAAAATAGGGTTTTCCTGTCAAAATACTCTAAATCCGGACACCCTGTACAGGTGAATCAATGATAAAGTTCATTATCTCGTTTGATTTGAGAAATAGAAAAATAATGTTAAATACAAAAGTTTTAGAGAATATTGATATTTATAGTTTAAAATTACTTTTGGTTATACAGGTTCATAAAGACATGACAGAAAACATTAGTTTTTTTTAAATATACTCTTTTTTTAATGGACGATAACGAATGCAAAATCGTTCAATATTGAGTCCCATTAATGCATGATTTTTTAATTGTTTTACTTCAAATACGCTCATAGTCTATCCATTTTTATTTGTATGAAACAAAGAGAAATAAACACACATTATTTAGTTGACATCCACTATTACTGACAGAACTAACTGTCATTGTCATTGTCAAGGGTGCCTTGGATTTAGGTTTGCAGTGTCGCGTATACAACTGACAATTAGGTTTTTTCAAACTTTGTAGGATTATAAACATTTATTATAAACTACAGTTAACGGAAAAATGTTGTAAACCACTTTTATATTAATAAGCGATTAATAATCTTAATTTTAATAACGCGTTCACTGCGTTAAACCATTTCGATTATTAATCGCTTTCATTAATACACTCGTTGGTTAAATAACTATTAAATTCTTCATAAAAATTTTAAACTTGTCTGTTAATAATGTCAGATTATTTAATTTTTAATTTTTTCATCAAAATATTACTTTTTACTATGATGTAAAATTGACTGTATTGCCATTGTTTCTAAAAGTAGAATACTCATATTTGGTACGAACGTTCTACAGGAACGACAAAAATGATTTATGCAAATAAATCGTATAATAATTGCATTAGATGCTACAGGACGTTCAATTTTTTAAAATATATTTTGATTAATTCAGTTTAAGAAATTTCGACTTTTATAAATGGAACACCCTGTACATTATTTATTTTGTCTGATAGGTTTTACGTATATCATGTACCTAATTTGAGTAGATTGCAATTTATTTATGGTTTTTAATTTTTACCTTCGATTTAAGTTTAAGTTTAGTTTAATAATTTAAGTTTTAATTTAAGTTTATAACTAGCTTACGACAAACTAAAAATGCAGGTGTTGTCAACCGTTGGTAGAGTTACAGCATATTCCAGACATCAAAATAATACGATTTAGCTAAATTGTCCTATTCCGAAAGTTAATATTAAGAAAGATACAGGGTGTGAAAGTTGAAATTTTGTTCTTGTTTTTTTATCATATTATCTAGGTATTTTGATATAAATTACTGAAAATGTGTATAAGGGGGTTTTGACAGCCGGTAAATATGATGGTTTCATCTATTTGCAGTAGCTGATAGGGGGCACTACCTGCAGTTTTTTCATCTGCTTAAAAGGACTACTTAAATAAATACTTTTTCTACGCCACTGAAACAGATACTCGACTTCAAAATATGATTCTAATATGTTTTCTACGTGAAAAAGGTATACTTGTTTTAAGTCTTAAAAGTTGACCGTTTTTGAGATATCCACTATTTTGATATTGCATGTAGCAACTTTCAAATTAGTAAATATTCATTTTATGAAAGTAAGTTTTTATTTTGCCTTTGTAGAATACTTGTTGTCCAAAAGAAACCTTTTTTTAATGTTAATACTTTAATTTCCAGTGGTTTGTGGTGTAAGTTGTTTCACCAAATTCACTGAAAATTCGTATGGATTTTTCATTTATTTTTATCAGTCTTTTTGTTGTGTGATCTAGCTAAAAGATATTCCAATTAGTTTTTTTAAGGTGTGTATAAATTACGTAAATGTACTTTACCCTTTAACCGTATTAGCAATGCAATATTAAAACATCTAAAACTAGTATATTTTTTTTTAAATAGAAAACATATTAGAATAATATTTTGAAGTCGTATGTCCGTTTCAGCTGCGTAAAAAAAAGTTTAAGTACTTTTAAGCAGCTGAAATAGTTGCAGATAGCGCCTCCTATCAGCTACTGCAAAATAGTAGTAGTAATGCTGTAGCTCTATATCCCATTACTTATGGTCCACCCTATACACCTTATTCACGTTATTTGACACGGAAGATTGTGACTAAACTATTCACTTTCAAAAAAGTTATAGACCTATTGAAGGTATCTTTTAAAAATATTTTCAAGATGTACCGGTTGTCCCAAATGCCGAAAAAGTATCAAAGTCATGTTTTTTCAAATGTAACACCTAGTATATTACTTTATTTTCAGAATCTACGTTGAAAATAAAAATTAATTTTATTGATGTTTGATAGGTCTAAACTTTACAGTTTCTCAGATATTCCTTAATTTGTAAAAATGTAGAACAAATATTAACATTTAAACATTCAACCTTCCTTTGAGATTAATTGACCAAAATTGGTTTGGGCGATGATAACAGATTAAGTTTTATGATCCAAAAGTGATAAATTGTCTAGCTCATATAGGGGGTCTCAAAAAATTATTTAATCAAAAACTAAATTTTTGAAGTAGTATAAACTTGTCAAAATCAAATGGAACCACAATTACAGTATATGCAAACTTAATTACCTATCGAAAATTATTAAGGTTTCATACCTCTAATTGTTAACGTTTTCTTGGATAAATCGACATTTCCTAAAGTAGAGCTGACTGACTGATTTTTAATATCGTTCAAAGATCACTTGGTATCTTTTCGAATTACATATCTATCATTCTAATCTAAGTAAAGCTTAGAATAAAATAGTGGCTTAATACTTTGTAAATTTGCTATACAAGTAATTCATAAAAATAATTAAATAAATCATTCAAACAAAAATAATTCATAAAAATGTTTAAAACGGCGACAATTCGACTACAAACTACTAAAACTAAACTAAACACTAAACATCCAACTACTCCGTTTTTGAGTCCTTCAGCAACATTATTAAGTATCTTAATGGATATACTCTTAAAAATTTCGCTAATTCGCTAATCTCTGGTCATTTCTCAAGGGTATCAAAAATGACTCAAAATCGGTGCGAGTTCGAGAAATGTTGACTTTCCAAGAAAACGCGAACAGTTAGCCAAAAACTGTAAAGTTTAGACGTACCAAACCTCAATGTCATTCATTACCTTTTATTTTCAACGTAGATTCTGAAAATCAAATAAAATACTAGGTATTCCATTTGAAAAAATATAACTTTGATACTTTTTCTGCATTTGGGACAACCGGTACATCTTGAAAATATTTTTAAAAGATACCTAAAATAGGTCTATATCCATCCCAGAATCAAAAGTTTGTTGAAAGTAAATACT
Organism: Ips nitidus; assembly: GCA_018691245.2. Classification (NCBI taxonomy): domain Eukaryota; kingdom Metazoa; phylum Arthropoda; class Insecta; order Coleoptera; family Curculionidae; genus Ips; species Ips nitidus. The sequence continues at coordinate 270,969 of CM042794.1, forward strand.
TTAGTCACAATTTTCCGTGTCGAATAACGTGAATAACCCTGTATAATTGATAAAAAACAAATGTTTTAATTTTGTAGGTCATTAACAACAATTTAAAATGTTTAGTGTTCAATTGAATTGTTAAAGACAATTTTCAGATTATAGTTTAGTTAAGATAACAAAAAATGCAGGTAAAAGTTAAAACATATAAATAAATCGCAGACATTTAAATTAGGTAGGTATATGACATACTTCACAAAAGTTAAATTGTAAAAGATATCAGAAAAATAAGTAATACACAGGCTGTTCCATTTAAAAGTCGAAATTACTTAAGCTGAATTAGTCAACACGGTGTTTGATGGTAAATGCGTTATACAGGATGTTTCACGATAAATGCGTCATATTTTAGGGTGTGATTAAAGGTCAAAAAATAACTCTAGTTTGCTATATAAACCATGGTCCAAAGATGTTTCGTTATTTAGATACAGGGTGTTAAAATTTGGGTAAAAAAATCAAAATTTACTTATTTCATTAAAACAATAAGAGATATTTTCGTAAAACTTTTTAGGTGTCAACGATAAAGTTCGTTTTGCCATTAAAAAATATATTTTTTATATTTGCCAGTGGCGTCCAATCAAACAAGTTATTGACCATTTTTGCAAAAAAAATATGTACGCCACTGTTTTTCCAAAAAATGCAAATCAGTTCTGAATTTCTTATTCAATTTAACACAGAAAAGGTATCTAGTAACTTTTTGGTACGTCATCTCGTTTTCGAATAAAAAATCCTGCAAAAGTATCCTTACAATTAATACTAAATCTTCGAATTTCGCCTCTATTCAATTTTAAAATTTTGATTTATTCAGTTTTTTTATGAAAAAATAGGAAGATACTGCTTGTTCCTATCGAATCAATTTTTTAAAAAAAAAACAAAATTAATAAAAATTTAGATAATGATTAATAAAATAAACAGTCGACGATTTAGTATAGATTTTATGGGTACATTTTTATGATTTCCAATATTTTATTGGAAAACAGAAAGGTGTACCGAAAAGTTACTAGATAGCTTTTCTGTTCTAAATTGAATGGGGAATTCAAAATTGATTTGCGTTTAATGGAAAAAGAGTGGTGTATACATATTTTTTTGCAAAAACATTCAGGAACGTGTTTGATTGAACGCTACTGGCAAAATTAAAAATTATGTTTTTTATTGCAAAACGTGCCTTATCGTGGACAGTTGACACCTACAAAGTTTTATAAAAATATCTGAAACCGGTTTGAAGAAATAGATAAATTTAGATTTTTTTATTCAAACTTTAACACTCTGTATATCCATAATGAAACATCTTTGGCCCATGGTTTATTTAGCAAACTAGGGTATTTTTTTACTTTTAATCAAACCATAAAATATGACGCATTTATCGCGAAACACCCTGTATTTTAGGGTTCGATTAAACGTCAAAGGAAAATCTAGTTTTCTATATAAACCATGATCCAAAAATGTTTCGTTATGGAGGTACAGGGTCTTAAAGTTTTGATAACAAAAATCTAAATTTATTTATAATTCTCAAATCGGCTGCAGCTATTTTCATAAAACTTTATATTTGATAAAACAAAAATCTTCACCAACTTGTTCAATTGGATACCACTGGCAAAATTGAAAAATATCTTTTTTTATTCCAAAGCGTGCTCTGTTGTTGACACCTACAAAGTTTTATGAACATAGGTATCTGCAGCCCTTTTGAAGAAATAAATAAATTTAGATCTTTTTATGCAAACTTTGACACCATGTATCTCCATAGCAAAACATCTTTGTTCAAGTAGTGTTATTTTGTTATATTTAATCAAACCATAAAATATGACGCATTTATCATGAAACACTCTGTAAAAAAATTGAACACCCTGTAGCATCTAACGCAAATTTATTTGCGTAAATCTAATTTGTGGTCCCTGTGCAAACAAAGGTAATTGGTAATACAACCAATTTTATATCAGAGTAAAAACTAATATCTTAAAAAATTCAATATTAGTAAAACTTTGAGGAAAACTATCAGGTTGAAGTATAGACAACATAAAACTTTTCAAATTCTACCTAGTATCTACAAATGTATTAAAAAATATAAGGTTCTATTTAAAAAAACTAGTGCCTGGTTTATACCTTCAAATTAAAAAATGTATTTTAATTTAAATTACATGTAAAATTGAATGAAAATTATTGTGGTTTATACTTTTCAAGATATGCTAAATTAAATGACATAGATGTGTTTTTGACTTTGACGTATTCTAGACATATTTTAACCTAAAAAGGGTGAAAGAGTTTAGCTATAAAATAATCATTTGTAAAGTTAAAAATATTAAACCAGGAATGAAGTTTTCTTTGGCAGTGGTTACCGCAATAGTCGGAATTGGTGTATCTTTGATAAAACGATGGAAAAGAAATTGGAGATATGGAGTAAGACCGCTAAACAGAGAATGAGAAAAAAAAACAAATAAAGTTTCACATTTTATCACAACGAAAAGTGATAAAGGGTTCACAAATTAGCCTCAATTTCACCCAATGGTGAAAGTTGGTTCACAGCATGTCATATACAAATGTGTAGCTTTAACTTTGATAAAATTAAATTGACTTTAACGAAAATATAGTTTAATTGTTAATTTGGAGGTATAAACAGGGGACAATGTCTGGTTTATACCTCCAAATTAACAATTAAAGTAAATGTTCATTAAAGACAAATTTATCACCCGGTTTATATCTCCAAATTAATGAATTAAACTAAAAAGTTCAAAAGTTCCAATTTCATTTCCATCGTTTTGTCAAGGATACACCGATTCCAACTAGTGTGGTAACCACAGCCAAAGAAAACTTCATCCATTAGTTATTATTTTAAATTTTACAAATGATTATTTTATAGCTGAACTTTTTCATGAATTTTTCACCCTCTTTAGGTTAGAATATGTCTAAAATACGTCAAAGCCAACAGCACATCTATGTCATTTAATTTAGCATATCTTGAAAAGTATAAACCACAATAATTTTCATTCAATTTTACATGTAATTAAAATTTAATTTAATTTTTTAATTTGGAGGTATAAACCGAGCATTATATGTAATTAAAATCAAATTAATTTTTTTAATTTAAAAGTATAAACCGGACAGGGATGTGCAAATTACCACTTTTCTTGATTTTGACCAGGGCAGTGGTCAAAACTGGTTAAAACCGGTCAAAATGGTTGAAACTGGTTAAAACCAAAATAAAAAATATATTCCTAGAATAAAAATTAAAAAAATATATAAATTAGGTGTAGAAAAATGTAACAAACTGATTTCTGTATATAGAATGTTAAATTTAAAAATAAAACAAGATAAAAATTTTGAAAGGTAGGAAGACAATGATGGCTGGATGTAGGTATAATAGGCAGGTTTATAATTTGTTGGCTTTTTGTTGTTTAAATGTTTCTTTTTGTTTAAAATATATTTTTTTTATTTTGAGTACAAATGTTTGTATATTTTGAAGTAAAACATTTCTTAAAAAATAATTAACACAATTTGATATATATATTTTTTTAATTTTGAACTTTTTGGTTTTGACCACTAAAGCTTCCAAAACAAATTTGACCAGGGCAGTTTTAACTGGGTTAAAACCAATGGTTTAAACCACGCTGTCCAAAACTTGCCAACCCTGAAACCGGGCAAAATACTTTTCAAGTTATGTTAAATTAGATAGCATAGATGTGTTTATGACTTTGGACATATTCTAACCTACCAAACAACAAAGTGTTAGTGTACAATGATGATTATTGTGTTAAAGGTAAAATGAAAACTGTATTGCTTTTTATTGTTGGTAATGTTACTATCATTAAGCTGGATTCATAGTTCTAGTTCCGCAAGAAGAAGTAATCAGTAAGCTGCAGTAAAAATAAATAATATACTTGTAACACTCTAATTCATAGTTTGACAAATAAGTGCAATCCACATTAACCGCAAGCAGTAAGCAGCAAGAAATGAATCATTTTCATTTCTTACCTTGCTGCCATCATAGACTACTGGTCTTTACGCCCATTCATAGATTTTTGGAATATCATTTGACAAATAATTTCTTTTGCTTTTGCCTAAAAATGACAACCCACAAGATAATAATAAAATTTTGTTGGTTTATAAGACTTTGGGGTTATGTTATTTCCTTCTTACTAAAGTCGAACTATGAATTGACATGGCTACTACTGCTTGCTGTTTACTTCTTGCGGAATTATAACTACAAATCTAACTTTAAAACAGTTAACTCACCTTAAAACTTGCTATTTAATCCACTGTTGTACCTAATGTAGATAGTTTAATATATTGCACACAATTTTTCTTCTTCAACTTGACTTGATTGCAGTCCCTGGGAAATGTAGTCACTTTCTTCATAAAAGTTGTGCTTTTTCATCCACATGGAAAAGTAGTGATGTATGCAGCATATACCAGTTGCAGATCTGTAAGACTAGCCGAATTAGTTACTAGAACCACCATTAAAAAATGTTAGTACAAAAATGTGTAGTAATGATGCATCAGCAATAGCATGGTTTATTACATAGGTTAGGTATGAAATTGTCATTGTAATCTTACCTGGGCCAGCAGCTGTTGTATCCATTATGTCAATGAAAAAATATACATTTACTTGATTTTAGTGTATAATCTTCACCAATTAAACTGTTAGATTTTGTCATAAAAATATAATTAATTTTAGCAGCATGCTAAAACAAATAAACAAAAGCAAAGTGACAAGTGGAAATTTTACTTGACAACACAACCATTGACATACTAAATATGGACCGGCCTTATAGTCGCTCTCCCACATTAAGAGCATTGGTCACCCACAGATAAATGCCATAAAAGGGGCAAAGTTTCCTGAGAGAATGACTTAACCAAAATGAGCAAAATTTTGTTTACCTATTACTGTCATGATGTAAAATGGTGCAAGCTATTTTTTTCTTTAATATTTTGTATTTTTTTTTTCTAAATGAGTTTTTTTATTGAACGGCGTTAAAAAGAAATACATTCCGAAATCAAGATGTCATTTTGGTATTGGTATACGTTTTTAATAAATTTATTTAATTATAAATAACTTCTCAAATCTTTGCGCACTAAAAAAGTAATAATTACGAGACTAACGCGGTAATTATATAGTTTTTTGGTCCAATTGGCAACGCAGCGACTGCAATTGCGCGCCGCGACATGAGATTTAGGGTACGTGCAGTGTTTTAGCATTTTACTACTTCTTAGTAATATTTTTTAGTTCTGTATTCGTTAGCTAAGTTAGCTTTCGTTGTTTGTGCTTATTTCTTCTATTGGTACTTGAAAATATGGGTCAAAATAGGAAAAGAGAAAGAAAAGATGCTTCCCGTAAGAAATTATGTATTTCAACGCATAGAAAAAATCGGCGACTTGCTGTTAAAAAAAGGTTGGTATTGTAAAGTATGTACCCGTAGGAATTTTAAGTTAAATTTTATTGCATAAGTTTTATCACCAGAACTTTGTGTAAGTGATCTTTACACAAGTTTATGTGTTTTGTTTTACTACGAAACACACCATTTGAATCACTAGAGATTAGAGTTCTTCAAAACATTGATTCAATAAATATTTCAGATGGAAAAATAAGACAGAAAAATTAACATGCGTTAATAAAGAATCGTTAATAGAGCCTACAACAGAGTAAGTATTTCAAAATACATGTATTTTAAAATATATATATATATATAATATTTTTGTTATTAAGTACAGGGTGATTGATTGAATTTTGACCACCCCCTTAACTTCCATAATTTTGATTTTAGCAAAAAACGTTAAATACAAAACTAGTAGATATTTAGGTCTACTTTATTCTTAGCTAAACAGTTATTATACAGGGTGTCCCAAATCTGAGTAACGAACCAAACTTATGTTTTTTTAAATACAATGACTAACTTTTTATCCGATATTTGAATTCTACGTCAAATTCTAGGCCTAATTGATGTAAAATGTCTGTATCAATATTCAACTTTTTCCGCAGCAGCATCTGTTATACTTATTGTATATTAACAATATTGCCTCGACTATGTGAATAAGGGTTAATTTGGTTACTCAAATTTGGGACACCTTGTATAATAATTGTTTATCTAAGAGTAAAGTAGACTTAAATATCTACAATTAAGTTGTTACAACTAGTTTTTTAACTAAGATCAAAAATAAAGAAGTTAAGGGGGTGGTCAAAATTTAATCAATCAAGGACGCTGCTGCAGAAACAGTTCAATATCTATACAAACATTTTACATCAATTAGGCCTAGAATTTGACGTAGAATTCAAATATCGGATAAAAAGTTGGTCATTGTATTTAAAAAAACATAAGTTTGGTTTGTTACTCAAATTTGGGACACTCTGTATAATAACTGTTTATCTAAGAATAAAGTAGACCTAAATATCTACTAGTTTTGTATTTAACGTTTTATGCTAAAATCAAAATTATTGAAGTTAAGGGGGTGGTCAAAATTGAATCAATCACCCTGTACATGTATTTCGTATGAAGCATAAATACTTTGAATTTTCCTTACCTGTATAATATGGCGGTTCTATAAACTCAGTAAGGACTCTTTTGATTGATTATTTGTTCATCACATCATTCTGACATTTATCTAGTTCAACTTTATGTATTTGTTAATGATGCAGGTTGTAATAGTTTTTGACTTTCAGTTCTCAAGACGAAATTAGTAGTTCTACTCATCCAGCATTTGAAAGGTAAATATTCGGCAAATAATTAATAGTTTAATAAGGTATATTGTTCTATAAAAATTACAATTTTTTAGTTTGGACAAAGAAGTATTATCGGGCAGAAGGATAGTTGATATACAACACTTTTTAAAACAAATTTTAAATGGTGAAAGGCATGAACCGTTTGATTGCTCCATAATTGATATGGAGGTGGTGCGTGAAAATAGGAGCGGTTTGTACAGTGAATTGGTCTTAAAATGTCGCATGTGCTTATGTGTCAAAACCATTACAACAATGAAAACGTAGAAAATTTAGACGTAAACTCCTCTGTGGTGTTGGGTTGTATAAGTACCGGCATAGGATATTCCCAAATGAATGAACTATCAGCTTCACTTAATATGCCTTTGATGTCACATAACACTTTTAATAACTATCATGAAAAAGTAGCTCATGTGATACGTAACGCAAATATAACCCTTATGCATGAAGCTGCGGTAGAGGAAGCCAATTTAGCAATAGAAGAAAAGGAAATAGATAAAGATGGCTGTCCCTGTATAACTGTGGTAACTGACGGTGCTTGGGGAAAGAGATCTTACAATGTTAATTATGATTCTATGTCTGGTGTGGTAAATATTCAATGATTTTATTTTGCTTCGATTTTTTTCTTCGACTTCTTTTGGTACTTATGAAGATATAAAACAGTAAGAGATCTGAATTCAATATACCATATACATATATCCATTTTTTAGGCCTGTATCATTGGTTTCAAAACAGGAAAAATATTATACCTTGGAGTTAGAAATAAATACTGTTCTGTATGTGCTTGGTATGAAAACAGGAAAAAAGAAGTTTCTCAACATACATGTTACAAAAATTGGAGTGGCTCTTCAACTTCGATGGAAACAGATATTATTGTGGAAGGATTTAAAAGAAGTGTGGACATGTATAATTTAAAATTTACCAAAATGGTAGGAGATGGAGATTCATCGGTACATCGAAAACTACTGCAAGTTAAACCTTATGGAAACCATCAACTTGTCCAAAAGATAGAATGCAAAAATCACCTTCTACGAAATTTTGCTAAGAAATTTCGTGATATTTGCAATACGTCAGTAAGTGCAGTAGTAGTATTCAAAAACAATGTTTTATTTTTTAGGTAAAAAGAGAAGCTCTTCGAAAAATATTGCAGTTCCTTTAGCTGTAAGGAAAGAGGTTTTTGCTAAATTTATGCGGCTTAGAACATCAATTACAAAAGCTACAGCTTACCGTATTAAAGAAAACACCAGCTTAGAAGAAAAAATTAATCTTTTAAGAGATGATATTAATAATGCCCCTAGTCACGTATTTGGAGAGCATGCCAAATGTGATGAAAAACAATACTTTTCCTGTAACAAGGAAAATGAGAAAAATTTAGTACCTATCCTACAGGAATACGGTATTTATGCTGATATTAAAGCAGCTCTACAAAGAGTTGAAGACAACGCAAGTAGCCTTGTAATGAATATGGACAATAACTTGGCGGAACATTACAATAGTGTCGTATGCATTTGTGGGTGGAAAAAGAGTTAATTTTTCTTTACGGGGTTCTTACCAGACCCGATGTGAAGCCGCCGCCTTAGCATATAGTAGTAGGGGAGAATATTACAGGTTGGTCCATAAAAGTGCACACGACAAAAGTCCCCAAAGCTTCACAAAAAAATTCATCATGCGCCAAAAACAAAAGGTACTAACAAATGTACGCAGAAAACTGTATTCGAAACGAAAATCGAAAACCGGAAAACCGTTATTGCCTGATAAGGATTATGGCCCCGATGCGCATTATACCCCTTTAGATTTAGACAGTCCTGAGTACTTGCAAAAGGTTCAAAATTTTCTAGCCATATTAAAGGTATCATCAAAAGAAATTGATGAAATTGTAAAGGCAACAATTGGGCAATCCTCAAATCCTAAATGGATTCAGGAACGTTCTACGAGGCTAACAGCTTCAAACTTTGGCAAAATATGTAAATTGCGTCAGACAACATCTCCAGTGAACACAATAAAAACTCTACTGTACGGAAAATTTACAGGTAACCAAGCCACCCGATATGGTAACGATAGCGAAACTTTAGCTATTGCGAATTTTGAAAAATTATTCAAAGTTAAAGTATTAAAATGCGCCTTGTATATAGATAAAGAAAACTGTTATTTGGCAGCAAGTCCGGATGGGCTAATAGAAAGTGATGGCTTAGTGGAAATTAAATGTCCATTTACAATATCCAAAATGTCTCCAGAACAGGGTATAGCTGAAGGACGTATAAAGTTTGCTAAATTATCAAATAACGACCTCTGTTTGAAAAGAAACCATAACTATTACTACCAAGTTCAAGGTCAACTTGCTATTACTAGAAGAAAATATTGTTTTTTTATAATATGGAGTCCATGTGGAATGTTGGTAGAAAAGGTGAATTGAACTTGTTCATGTGAAAAAGGATCACATTTTCAAAAAGTAATTATTTTGCACGAGATTTTATAATACTTGTGGCATTTAAATTTGGATATGCAATTTTGGTTAAATTGTTTTTTACTATCAAATATTGAAACTTTTAAGATGTAATCCTTTCTTGTGTTATCGATTTAAACACAGATTTTTGATATTAACTTTTTTGTTCCGTAGATCATATACGACGAAGAATTTTGGAAAGGGAGAATGGTTCCAAAACTCAAAGAGTTTTATGAGAAACATTTACTCCCAGAACTAATTGATCCTCTGTTTCCCAAAGGTTTACCTATAAGGGGAGGACCTTCATAAAACTTTAATTTTTTAGTATATATTTTTTTTCTACAAACATTCAATAATGATGGATTAGGTTTACACCTACATAGATGTTTCAAATTATGAAAACTTTTTTTACAAACATTCAATAATGATGCATTTTTCGCTTCCAAATCTCAACGAAAAGTTACCCTTTACCGACGAGTTTACTTTATTGCGCGTTGCCAAGGGTAGCGAGCGATAAAAATTTTTTCGCTTGCTGTCCAGAGCAACGGCCACAATGAATTGGAATGTCAGTGTCACCAATTTGATGTCAGTATTCAATTATGTATAGTTTTGATCCTGTTTTTCAGTACCTACGCAGTAAGTTTAGTTGTATTAGATATTTAGTGATGTTTGTAGAAAAAATATTGTATGTATTACGCGCACAATGTGACTTTTATGATCTTGAATGATTGCTGCGCTCCACTTTTTTTGCAGTTCGCAAGGACAACAGCTAGTGATAAATTTTAACATAATTTTAAGTTTTTTGTGAAAATTGTGGCTGGTAGGTCTATCTGATTTCCGAATAATTGTCCTTAATATTGAAAGAAAATACCACCTCTGACACCCGCAAATCTTTACAATAAACGGCGACGCGACGCGCCTGTTTAATTTTACCCTCAATTTTCACCAATATTATTTAAGACACCGGTCGGCGCGACGCAGCGTTGCCAATTCAACCAAAAGGGATATTTCTCTTGTTCAGGCGGGCTAGTTGACCGCTTACTGGAAACGCAGTCGATCACGTGATGACCAGTCCTCTTAAGCATGCGAGCCGGAGGGTGGAGCGAGAGAGAGAGAAACTAGTACGGGTAGCCTGCTCCTACCATGCTCGTATTTGCTCGTACTTTGGAATAATTTTGTGGGCTATTTACTTATCAATGTTTATTTATAGAGTTTTAATAGTTTTGGATATTTCTAAACTAATTTACTGATAAATTTCAACTATAAACTACAAGTTAAAGTCACATCTACATAGAATTATATTAGAAAATTATTATTTATTGACGTGTACTTTTTGTCTTAATATAAAATGATTTTAAAAGCATTTGATATTAAGACAAAAAGTGCACTCTCTCTGAGGATCTTGTATGTATACTTGTGTGAGATTGGAAGTACATAAAACCAAGCCTAGACCTAGAACACATTATCGCAATAAGTTCCTAAATAGGTATATTTAAAAGTTTTATAAAACATGAAAGTAATCAAGTTTTCAATTATAGGTATTAATTGAAATTTGAAACTGGTTGAAATAATTTATATAATGGTCTTGATTTATTCTTCATCTGCTGCTTGTGAATAAACAATAAAATTCGTTTACATTTGAATATATACCTACCTATATAAAAAGAGAAAAGAAAATCTACATGTAGGTAGGTCTACAAATCCTTTTTAAGCAATAATACAAAACACTCTTACTTATGTTTTACAAATAATATGTGTAACGTCAACTAATAATCTATATCTATATCTATAAGTACCTTATAACCTATAGGTACTATTAATAATAATGGTTTTCTACACAGGAGAATTTATATCCATATCTGGGGTAGAAAATGTTTATTTTCAAATCCAATTGCATCTTAATATACTTTTTAATAATAATCCCATAAATTTATTTAAAGTTATAATGCTTTTTTTTAGTTTTATGTCATATATTACTTCTATGGTTTAATGGCTTTTTAATTCTACATATTATACAGGGTGTTTCGGGTGGAAAGGGAAATATTTTAGGAATGCGTTCAGGAGGTTAAAATAAGATAAATGAACCCATATTGTTTAATCCGATTCTTAACCGTTGCTGAAATAATCGGTCCTTAAGTTTTGTATGACTGTTTTTCATTTCAAAAGCAATACAAACAAATAATTGTGGTCTAAACAACAAAACTAAACTAATTTAGAATATTTTCGAAAATACCCCCACCAACTTCAATACAAGCTGCAGCACGCTTGCTAATCGGTCGAGTGATACGCTGAATAGCTTTGGATTGTTTCTAATAAAATTTGCAGAATTGAAAATTCAAACTAAAAAACCTAAATTGAGAATCGTATTAAACAATATGGGTTCATTCATCTTATTTTAACCTCCTGAACGCATTCCTAAAATATTTCCCTTTCCTTCCGAAACACCCTGTATATTATTAGATCATTAATTTTACTGATGTTGAAAATGAATCAGTTTGGTATATTGTTGCCTAACCTTTATTTCAGACTCAAATTTTGTTTTATTAATGTGGTGTAATCTGATTGTAAAATAGGTTTTTAAAATTAATTTGGTTAGTTGTAAAATATGTCCACATAGCGGGTCTTGATCATGACTGTGATCATTTAACTCTGGAAATAAATTTAAAACATCTAGATTTCTAAGTCCTAGAGATGTCATTTTTAATAGTAAGTCAGGACAACTAAAATTGGACATCGTTTTAACTACCCCTTCAGCGGCAATGCAAATTTTTACGACATCACTGGTGTCGAAAGTTTCTGCCGCTAACTTAACTCTCATTTTCTCTTTTACATAGTTTATATGCCTTTGACGAATCTTTGTTCCTGCATGTAACCCACTTTTTTCTTGAAGATCCACCAGTTCTTTAAAATATTTCCAAGAAATTATTTTACCTTCATGGACAATTGCACCCCAATCCCCCAAAGTATTTCTACATAATTTCAGCATGTTTGGCCACGACAAACTGCACCCTAACACGTTGCACATTGCTAAATTGGCAGCACAACCATCAAAAGTTAGTGCTTTTATCAGCACACCAGAGGATTCCATCTGCAATAAACAACCTTTAACTAAGTTTGCTTTGTCTTGGGCGCTAATCGAATCAATCAAGAAATATGCAATAGGAATCTTCCAGTGTGCATTAACTCCTACAAGCATAAAAACCAGTACATTTTTGGCAACAGGTAAACTGTCGTTTCCCTTGATTCCGGTACCAAAATCTATGTATCCTACATTTTTGCTACCAGTCCAATGTATTTGTTGCTTTATTGCCATTTCGTCCATGATCAGACATCCAACCAGACGTTTTCCTTTACCCTTTTCTATTTGCGCTTTAATCTTCACAGCACGTAAAGCTTCCGCTGTGTAACCTGGTGTCCCATCAACAGAACCGTACCATTTAGAAAGAGTTCGCGGATGTGGCAAAGCCTTTCCAAAGTATGATCTGACGTACGAATACGCAGAAGAAGAAAAGAAATTTAAAGTCAATGCGAAAGATCTTAGTTCCGCGGGATATTGTTTTCCGGAATGGGTTCTCAATTGTCTATAAATTAGTTGCTTTTCAGCATCTGGTATGCAATCCTAAAAGTAAAAAATAGCGTTTTAAAATTAAAATAAAATAGAAACAGGGTAGAAACTGGTTTCTGAAAAAATGCAGATTAAGCAACATTTCTTTCATTTGCTGGTTTATAAAAAAATAGTAGATATCAGCAGTTGGACAGATATAGGAAAGGATTAAGGTCAAATGGTCATAAATTAAGACATGATACATCCTGTAACATATTATTTATTTACTGACTGAAAATTTTGACAGTAAAACGTTACAGTCATTTATTAATTGAAACATCGAATAACATATTATAATTATGCTTATATTGGTCTAAAACAAATTAAAGTGTCGTTCCACTATCAAAAATAAATAGTGGAAGGACGTCTGTAATTTTAAGTTAATTTTGTTTGTCATGTCAGAAACTGACAGTATAACAATAATTATTATGATCCATATCCCATTCTAAANACTGNNGGGTATNTNAGCNGAANACGATGTAGCTCNTCACGTATNANAATCAATTTGGNTNTNCACCANNNCNCGTTGACGCNCTNATAGTNNNACTTATANANNNGTTGAAAANTNNGACNTCCNAANGNGACNGTCGGTTNNNGGNNTTNAAGCCCCACCGGNCAGTACTNGANTCNTCTCTANANAGGGNCCTTCTTNCTTAAGCCNNATCTAGACTCTCANTCATTGTGAGGTANAGGCGTCNNGGNTANGAGCCTCATTACTAGANGTGTTTGGGNNCCACAGAGATNCAATNAANNCGNNGNGANGTGTCACAGACCNCAATGCAANTANNNCCCNGCTACTNCCTGACCNTCATGCCNTANGCAGNACCNNGGCGACNNCCCGTGANCTGACAGCCAGTAAGGCANCCGTGAAACCNTGGNTAGGAGGCTNTTGGTNANACATACCTCNNACTTCTCGCGNCCAAATGNNCCGCNTTCACNGNANTCGTNTGTGTTCAAACTTTTCTTTTTTAATTTTCAATTGTTCTTTGTACTGTAGTGTACCGGGGTGGAGTAATACGCTTATTACCACTTAACAACAACTTTATTTCAACCAAGAAGATATGCTGGTTTTGTAATAGAGAGTAATTAGAACTTAGGATTCGTGAGCTTAGCCGACCACTGTTATTAGCCTAGATTTAAGAATCGGAATGAATATTTCTTGTGATGTTCGATGATTACTTATACTACTTGCCGAACAGCGGCGTACAATGGTAATACAAGCTTATCTTTTCATAGCGAATTGGGATTATCTATAGTTAAACATTGTTCGGACCCTTGGTCTTACTTAATTAGTTCTGAATGACTTAAGTAGTTTCTAATGGTATTTGGCAAATTACCAATTAATTTTGAATAACAAGTAAGATAATGCAGATTTTATCCTAATTCTGATGGGAATGTAAGTATAAGTCTTAAAAATACATAGGCGTATCATGAGGGTACATTACACCTCCCTCCTTAAAAAAAATGAATTTGCAAAATTCATGCTAAAGGTAAAGTGATTAAATACAGGGTGTCCCATAAGTGACACGTCACAGTGACACCGCAGGTAGGTCAGCCAAATAGGCACCGAACCAGCCTAACATGACCCTAGTAAAAGTTGCATGGTTTTTGAGTTATAAGCAAATTACAATTTTTTTTTAGTTATTATTATTATTACTATTACCCCCACATCACGGGCTTTGTCCTGTCTTTATCAACTTGTTAAAGAAAGGGATGGATAGAGTGCTTTGTCCGATAATTTACGTGTAGCACGAGCAGCAGTGGCCCTGCGAAGCAAATCAGTTCGTTTGTTCGTTACCTTGCGTTTCGTGCGATACCCGTGTTCTCCGTGTCTCTGTATTCGTGTGTTCCTAATCTAAAATCGACTTGGCATTTCTCTGGACTCTGATTTACTCTTGATTTGTGGACTGTTTGTGGAATAAAACGACAACTCGGCACTCTATCGGAGACTGATTTTTGTATGTATCAATGGCGAATCGCAATCTCCAGTTTACTCATAGTGAGTACGCTGTCATGCACCTGATTTATGGCGAAACTAGGCGTGTTTCGAATCGAGGCAATGTGACTTACAATGCAAGTTTAGCTGCAAGGTTGTATTAGTAACGATATCCAAGTCGTAATCCTACGAACTATGAAGTTATTTTGAGAGCCGTAAATGCTTATCGCGAGGGCAGGCTACCAGCCGGTACGAATAGCCGAGCTGGAAGACCTCGGACTGTTGACGACGACGTGGTTTTAGAAGAAGTACGAGTGGAGCCGGGCACTTCAGTGCGAACCATTGAACGCCGCACTAGCGTCCCTGCAGAAGGGATGGATATGCCAATTTGCATAATATCCACAGCTGGCAATTAGAAAACCCGCATGAAGTAAGAGAAGACCGGTCCCAATACCAATTTAAAATCAATTTGTGGACGGGAATTTTTAACGGCCAAATAGTAGGACCGGTCGAGTTGCCTGCTATCTTAAACGGGGCAAACTACCTACAATTCCTGCAAAATGATCTGCCTGGATTATTGGAAGATACGCCGCTGACACTAAGGCAAAGGATGTGGTTTCAGCAAGATGGCTGCCCGGCACACTACGCTCGGCGGGTCCGCGAGCACCTCAGCAACACATTTCCCGACAGGTGGATTGGGCGATTAGGACCAATATTGTGGCCACCGCGTTCTCCGGATTTGAATCCACTAGATTTTTTTTCCGAGGTCCGAGGAGACAATTCGAGTCCGAGGGAGACAATTCGAACATTTATTGTAAGTTAGATTTAAGGATTAAAATAAATAATTGAAAGTTAAACCTGTTTTTATTTCATTGAAATTTTTCCAGATAGTTAGCCAGTGATATTCCTCCCTCTCTTTACCTTATCCATCTTTTTCCTTTCGTGAGAAAGCCCGGTATCAAATGCGATATCATAGCGAGCGGCAAAATTACCTGACAGCGATGGCTAACGGGGTTCCTAGTTTTAACTTAGTTTAATAGGGTATCGGTTAAAGTGATGAAAAATACCTAATTTTATCGGAATAAGATACTTGTATTGTACCATTTCTGAATTTGCATAACATTCTTAATCTTTTGACGTTATTTGATCGTTTTGTTTCAACATTTTTTTTAACGGCAGGTGCCCAAAGTGAAAAATTCTTATTTTGCTGATAATTTAAATCAAGATTTTATCCAGTATTTTTCGGAACTTTACATTACTTTTTGACAAGAACATGTTCATGGCATCTTAAGTAACTATTTAGGATTCCATACAATAAAAAAAATAAGCTTCGAGAGCTTTCCAACAGAATTCTGGTACTGACAATGTTAAAAAATGTGAAAATTCATGAAAAATCGTAATTTGCTAATAACTCGAAAACCATGCAACTTTTTACTAGGGTCATGTTAGGCTGGTTCGGTGCCTCTTTGGCTGACCTACCTGCGTCGTTACTGTGACGTGGTCACTTATGGGACACCCTGTATAGTTACAAAGACAATTTTAGCTTCTTAATTCTAATTAATTTTAATCTGTGCTAACTTTTAATTTTGCTAGTCTAACACTTCTTCTGGGAGTTACAGGTTCTTCATTATCTTTGGAAACACTATCATACGTTATTACCACAGGTAGAGCAGGTGAAACTTTATTAGTTTTTTCTTTACAGCATGTGAGTGTTATGCAATTTGTTATAGCACTTCCTGTTGTATGATTGTGTCTCTTACAATGATTCTTAATATAGATAAAAAGTTTGTATCCTAAATACAAGAAAAGAAATTTAACTATTGCCATAAAAATATATGTAAAATAAGAGTTTTAACATTTAACTTGAGACATCTCAATATCTCGAAAAAATAAGCACTTTTCGAAAAAAATGTTTAGTATCAAAGTTGTATTATTCCGCGGGGGAAATACATTGATGACAAAATTTGTATTCCTCTGCCCCTCCATGTGGGGGGGAAGGGGGGTAACTTTCATTTTTTAAATAGCACCCCCAATTTTTTATTGCAGATTCAGATTCTGCGGCTAAAAACACGTGGAATTTGTTTAAAACATTTTTTACAAAAAAACTTTTTTATTTATTTTTTTTATTTATGTTTTTTTTTAATTTTATTTTTTTTTTTTTTTTTTTTTGTTATTTATTACACCTATGTATCCCTAGCAACGACTGTTTTTTAAGCAGATTTTACCAAACATTCCGGTAAGCCATGAGCGAAAAAAAACAAATTTAATTAAAAAATGTTTATGTAAATTTGTCGTATATAGCGCCATCTATCGTTAATACAAAAAAATGTTTTAAACAAATTCCACGTGTTTTTAGCCGCAGAATCTGAATTTGC
This sequence comes from Ips nitidus, assembly GCA_018691245.2. Classification (NCBI taxonomy): domain Eukaryota; kingdom Metazoa; phylum Arthropoda; class Insecta; order Coleoptera; family Curculionidae; genus Ips; species Ips nitidus. The sequence continues at coordinate 288,069 of CM042794.1, forward strand.
AATAAAAAATTGCCATTTAAAAAATCAAAGTTACCCCCCTTCCCCCCACATGGAGGGGCAGAGGAACACAAATTTTGTCATCAATGTATTTTCCCGCGGAATAATACAACTTTGATACTAACATTTTTTCGAGAAGTGCTTATTTTTCGAGATATTGAGATGTCTCAAGTTAAATGTTACACCCGGTATGTAAAATAAGAGTTTTGAAAAACATTAACAACTGTACTTGATTTGCTTGCTTCATCTATTTCATCTTTTAAAATCTTTAATTTATGACTGGCTACATAGAGATTTTCGCGATCTAGTGATAATGAATGAAATTGTATAGGAGTTTCGATAGTTTTATTCTCATAATTACTTCCCTTTTTACAACAATCGTCTTCAGTAAGATTGAAAGTTGGCAGATAGGAGTGGTAAGTTTGTTCGTATGTCTGAGATTTAGTTGCTTTCAACACTGTCGTGGCTGTGTATAATCGACAGTTCTTGCTTAAGGTTAATGTTCCTGTTTTAGTTAACTTATGGTCAACAGGTTGAGAACTTTCACAATTCAAAGTGACGATAGTTTCTTTTGGCAAAACATATAGCCAAGAATTTGTTTTCTGAATTGGTTCCCAGGTTTCTACGACTGAGTCGATTACTCGAAGATCGCATGATTTTGGGATTGGTTGTGGATTTAATATTAGTTCGACTTCACACAATGGTTTAGTATACGAAGAATAAATTGGCAAGGAGTTTGAACAAATTATTATTTTAGTTGACAACGTGGTACAAGTTTCTAAATTATTTAGCGAGGTATAAGTTGTTTTTTTGCTCTGAGAAGGCTAAGTAGTTTAATGATGGTAAAATAAAAACATGATGGTTTTCTTCATTTAATGTTGGTAGTGGAATTAATTTAAATAAACTAAATTTTTGGTCGTTTATCAGCGGAATTTCCAGTGTGAAGATTACTCGATTTTCAGAAGAGTAGTGATTCACGTGTGTCAAAGAGTTCTTGAACATTTTTCATTTCGAGAGGAAGAACATAAGAGCATGATGGAGGTAGATGACCAAGTCCGTTAGATAATTCCTTCAAATATTCTCGTGGAGTAATTATTAATGGGTGAATTTGATTAGTTTTCGTTAGTAAAATAGCGTCTAAAAGGGATATTAATTCATTGTTTACTTCACTTATAATTAGAGTTAACAAAGAAAGATGTTCGTCAAGCGTTTGTTTTAAATCTAAATTAAAAAGTGTTTTCGAACTTGAAGTTGTTAGGTTGTAAATTTTATTAAAGTTGGTTTCGAACAGGTGGTTATTCTTCTCCATATTAGTAATTGAAGAATTAAAGTTACTTATAGTACTTCCTATAATCTGTACTTGATCTTTTAAGAGATCAGTGAGGTGTTGATCATTGGAGCTAACTTTATTAATCAGCTTGTTATAATAATCAGCATCATTTTGATCTAAGGTACCAAAAAGTGATTTAAAAACTACGCCAAACCCGTTAAACAGTCCTCTTCTAGATCTAGGTTTACTTGATAAGTCTTGGATAGTTTGGTATCGAGTTCGTAATTGTGGAAGTAGTTGTTTCGCGACATTAAGCGATGTATCACAGAAATAAATTTGTTTGGTTTTAATAGATAAGCATAATTCATCGGTTTTCCTTACGTTGTTTTCAATAAAGACCATTTTATCGCGTACATCGTTCAGGTTTACATAGGTGACCAGGCGCCATGAAGAATCAAGAAATTGGGTAATACCCACGTGATCGTAGTAGATTCCAGGTGAAGAATTTATTGGATGAATTTGTATGTGTTGGTTGTTATCGCTCGATAGATGAAGTCCACCGAGGATTAAGAGAGTTATTCTGTAACAGATTATTGTTTTAAACGGTCGTTATGGACAGTAACACGTTTATTTTTAATTTGAATCGTTGAATTTACTGGAGAGTTAATTTCAACGATTTTGTATGGACCAGTGTAATTTGGGGTTAGTTTTCTGGACGTTCCGGGACGACTAACATTGTTCTCCAGATAAACATTGTCGCCAACATTGAATGTCCTTGGTCGACTCTTTTTGTCATAATGTGTTTTGTTTGTTTCTTTGGATTTAATTAGATTTTCGCGGGCGATGTGGTGGCTTCGTTGTAATTTTAATCTAAGATCGTCGATATAATTATCGTATGTATATTTGAACTCGGGTTCTTTCACTATTTGTGAAGGTAGGGAAGGCTTAATTCCGAAAAGGAGTTCGAATGGGGTGAATTTTGTTGAACTGTGAACGGACGTGTTGAATGAGAAGGTGGCAAAATCTAACCAAGAGTCCCAATCGGTTTGATCAAGAGTGATGTAGTGCTTTAAATAATCTGCTAAGGTGGAATGCGTTCTTTCTAAAGCTCCATTGGTTTGAGGGTGATAAGCGGTAGTAGTGAGGTTTTTAATTTTCAATAGTTTTGAGACCTCTTTGAAAAGTACTGATGTAAAATCTCTACCTTGATCGGTAAGGATTGATTGAGGTATACCGAATTTGCATATAAAATTATGAACAAAGATTGAGGCAATGGTTAAAGCTTCGTGATTAGCAACAGCATACCAGATGTACCGGTAGGACCTAAAAAAGGAGGTTGATGTATGGTTAAGCTGATCATTCAGGCAGGTGCACCCACCATCACCAGAAGCCTTGTTAATCTCAAGCACCTCAAGGTGGTTAAGGAGGCTGCCCTTACCACACACATGAATAATCTTGAAACCCTGTTCGGTGTTTGAAGGTATGATCATTCTGACGAAGATGTCGAGAGAAATTAGATTTCATGTAAGTGGTATTTAGGTTGGGGTTGTTGGTGAACTTCAAGTACTCCCGAGTGTGTTCATGAATGCGAGTGGCAAACTTCCTGCCCGTCTGACCAACATAGAGGGCATTACATCCTGGGTACAACAGGACAGTTGGTAAACGCCTGATTTATGGAGTTGAGGAGTAGGATCTTTGGAGTGGGAAAGGAATTGTCTAGAGGTGTTGGAGACTTGAAGCAAATATTTATGTTATTTGACCTGAAAATGTTTTTAATCTGAAGTGACAGCGGACCCAAAAAAGGAATGGAAAAGAATTTTGGGTTTTCAGGTTTGTCTGAATGTATTAAGTTCTTATTAACAAATTTTTTAAATGGTTAAAATAAATTTTATTAACTAATGTGTTTGGAAAATTATAATTGGTTGCTACTGTTCTGATCCAAGAAAGTTCTAAGTTAAAGTTTGTTTCAGACATTGGTATTGTTACGGTCTGGGCCTACTATGCTCGATACTTCTTAACAAGCGCTCGCTTCGGGATGAAACCGATGCGCCGTAATATCTGGCCGGGCGCGTATTAAAGTAGGCCACAGTTAGGAAGCGCCGCACCTGGAACAATCGTTAATATTCGACGCAAATCGCGAAGCATTTCGCGGTCATTCTAGAACGTGGTTTGCGAATATAAAAGACGCGGTGTCAACCGCGGGAGTAGTGAATTTGGGAACGCGGTAAAGTTTAAATAGTGGAATTGTAGTAGTGTTTTTAGTAGTTGAGTTAATTATTGTACGGAGTGTTTTGAGGTGTAAATAAATTTATTAATTGTTGAGTTAAACTGACTTTGTGTGAACCCACGGTAAAATCGTAACAATTGGTGTCAGAAGTGCGATCAGACTTTAGTGCGACGTGAATTGGAACTAAACTTCGGGTTAGAGACTTGTGTTCAGAACCGGACTAGAGATTTTCGGAACAGTGGTGTGTTAAATTTATTTTATGCCAATAACAAGACGTCAAAGTGCACACATGGAGGCCCAACTGCAGCTATTATGGCAATGCTTGGAAAACAAGAAAGAGATTCGACAGCAAGACAAAGAAGAACAAGAAAGGATTCGACAACAAGACAAAGAAGAACAAGAAAGGATTCGACAACAAACAGAAAAGATTCGACAACAAGAGAAGGAAGAACAAGAAAGGATTCGACAACAAGAGAAGGAAAATAATTCTAAATTTATTTTATATTATAAAGCTTCAGTGGTTGAAAAAATAACGAAATACAAAATACCTATAATATTAATTAAATGGCTAGCAACATTTCAAACAAAACAATTCTTAAATAATTAGTAACATTAATTTAAACCATTAATTTGTAATTAATGTTTAAATAATTTTTAATCCGTCAAAAACAAAGACACAAGATATCTAATAAAATACAACAAAGCTTAACTCAAACAGGTACTTAGTTACTTAAAAAAACATCAAACACTTTTTTAAATAAAATAACAGTCTAAACATCACGTAACATTTTCAAAATATGTAGAAACAGAAAACAAAGTCCAACATTAAGGAGGGTAATAAATACTACATTGCATCACATATTTGTCACGAATAACATAAATTGCACTATGTTCCGTTACCTAGTCGGGCCCCGGTTTCCCCTAGTGCACTGTCTGAATCAGCAAGACGACAAATTGGGGTCACGATGTGGGTATTTAATCAGCGTCCTCAAGCCATCGAAGATCACTGGTCTCTAGGTCGGTCTTCGAGCATCAGTCCAAACTTTCTAGTGCCCGGACGGCTCGATACCTTCTTGGAAGTCCAGGCTGAAAAGACGAGAGTTCTTACGCAACCAAGAGGTGACCGTCCGAACTCTTGAACCTATCAGTACCTGAAGTAAGTCCTTTGGGCGTGTCGGTCATAGGGGCTCCCTGCTCGTATCGAGCGGGTTTCGCTTGGCGACACTTCAAGAGGGCTTGCAGGGCCTTAAGTAAATCCTTTGGGCGTGCCGGACACAGGGGCACCCTGCTCGTATCGAGCGGGTACCGCTTGGCGGCACTTCAGAAGGCCTTACGCCCATACCCCCACACCCACGCATCTACACACCCCCTCTCGGAAAGTGTTAGGGCGTGTGCTGTAGCGGCCCTCCTAGTCTGGGGTAAGATCTAGTTCATTGTAAACCAAGTAGTAAATAAAGACGACATACTTAAGCTACGAACTTGTTTCTCTTCCTGCGCTACCCCCTAAACGTGACAATATTTTAAATGAATGATAGAAATCACATAGATAGGAACTTATTTCACAGCAAAAAGTAACACATGACAAGGTTATATAATATTTAAACATTTTTTCGTCACGAACAAAGACGAAAGACATCTAATAAAACAAAACAAAGCTTAACTTAAACAGATTTCTGGTGACTTAAAAAACAACAGTCACTGTTCAGTAGTAGTAAGCATGGGATATCGCAGGACGTGGCAACTGCGCACGACAGTCTCCACGCATTACCGAGACAAGCCACACGGCACATTTTTCGCTCTTAAATAAATCAGTTAAAAACCAGTTCAGGGGTGTTTTTAACCACCCATTCTTCACCTAAAATCATTATACCACAAGTATCTACATGGTCCTTCGAGCCGGATATCTATAACGGTTGAAGAATCTAGTGAAATCACAAAAATCAAAGTAAAATTCGATGTACGACGGCCATTGACGAACATCGGATCCAGCTAGCAACACAGAAGGTCGGCGACGGCGACGCGACGTGACGAAGTTACAATCGTCCAGCTGAACTAGAATCACAAACACAGCACCGCACATAAGCAGAAACGGCAGCGAAGATCAGCCAGACGTATGGTTCCACAACACCGTTGAAACTACGCAGGAAAATATTCCGTCTTGGATGCAATCGCCGAGTTTTACAAACTAAATAGCGAAGCAGGGCCGATTCACACGAAATTCAAGGTTAGGTTTTTCGCTATTGAGGGTAAGTGTGGCCGTATAATTGTGAATAGCTTACTATTTTTATACACATTCTCATTTTATCACACAAATCAAATTAAGAAATACCTTTATTTTAATCTTATTTGTTAATTTCTCAAATAAATCATGGAACGCACGGTAAATAAAGAGTTAAACAAATTAAAATCTCTTCGCCGTATAAACATCGCTCAAATTAATCGTTTTGAAACTTTTTTAAATAATATTTCAAGTACAGATAACAAAATCGAAGAAATCAAGATTCGACTGCAAAAGCTAGACGATGAGTGGTATGCTTTTCAGAAAATTCAGTGCGAAATTGAATTAAATTCAGTTGATAATTTAAATAGCGAACTTGAAGAGAGACAGTTATTTGAAGACAAATATTTCAGTTTAACTTCTTTAGCACGTACTTTAATAGAAGATTTTCAAGCGGGAACAAAAGTAGAACAGAAAGTTGAAGTTAGTCATGACAATGTAAATGTAAAACTTTCTCTTATAAATTTACCTAACTAACTTCTTTGGTACTTATGAAGGGTGGTTACCATTTCGAGAAGGGTTTACTGCTTTGGTACTCGGAAATGAATCGCTAAATAACGTACAAAAATTCTATTATTTGCTTTCATGTTTAAAAGGCGATTCCATGCAAGTAATTCAATCTTTAGAAGTAACAGATAATAACTTTCCTGTAGCTTGGAAATTGTTACAAGAACGTTATGAAAATCACAGAGTAATTGTTCACTCGCATGTAAAAGGAATTTTTGAACTTCCAACTATGACTAAAGAAAATCACAGTGTTTTAAGAAAAATCATTGATACATTTCAAAAGCACTTTCTATCGCTTCAATCTTTGGGGCACCCGGTCGAACAGTGGGATACACTTTTGATTTATATTATAAATAATAAATTAGATTTTCATTCTAGAAAAGAATGGGAAAGTTCAATAAAAACAAATGAGGTTCCAAATTTATCAACCTTTATCGATTTTCTAAAAAATAAAGCTCAATTACTAGAGACATTAAACACAAAAGAACATAAAAATATTTCAATTTCACACGAAAAACCTATAAAATGTAATCACGTTACCACCACTGAAAACAATCACACACATGTACACTCAGATCGACCCAGCATAAAATGTAATTATTGCAAAGGTTTACATTTTACTTTCAAATGCGAAAAATTGTTGAGCATTGATCCAAAGCATCGTTATGCTGAGTTAAAAAAACACAAAATGTGTAGTAACTGCTTGAGATTGGGGCATTATGTGGATTCTTGCAGAAGCGAACGAACATGTTTAAAATGCAAGAAAAAACACAATTACTATTTTACATGTAGAGAACCAAATGCCCAAAGATCAAGAAGTTTTGAATCAAAATGCTAACACAATCACACATGAAGAAAACACAACAAATTATCATGAAAATGCATCACTACATTCAAATACGCAAAACACAAAAATTTTGCTGTCTACAACACAAATGTATCTAAAGGATGTAACAGGCCAATTAATAAAATGTAGAGGTCTTTTAAATTCTGGATCTCAGTCTAACATTATCACCGAAAGGTTATTTAACATTATCACCGACAGGTTAAAAAATTAAATCTAAACTCTACAAAAAATAAATTTGCCAGTTGCGGGTATAAATCACTCAATCACCAGTATTAATCACAGAGCCTTGGTACAACTTTCATCTCTCGATTTAACCTATTCAGTTGATCTTCCTTTTCTTGTGATTCCAAATGAAGACCACAGGCGAAAAAGGCGCTTTGTCAATTTTTTGAAGGAATTGAGATAATGGTGCCATCTATTAGAGCATTTCGCAAACTTTCATTCCCTATTACCGAACTTGCAATAAACGCGCTAAGTCTGGAGATATTTATCATTCAAATATTTGGGTACAGAGAAAAAAGGCGCCATGTCCATGCGACACTGGCGAATAAGGCGCTTTGTCAGCAGTGCCACAGATTTGCACAGACATGTTTGGTTTTTTATTCTAGGTCTAGGATAATTTCGGCATTTTAGTCGTTGTTTTTGAGGGGTTATGTTGGTTGTTTAATTCGGTGAAAACGTGAGATCTTTAAGACAACAAAAAGTTAATAAGTTTAGTAGTATACTTGCCTAGTTAAGTAAGTATGTCGAGTTCGGAAAATAGTGAGAGTGACGTGTCTAATAGAAAAATCGAGAGAAAAACTAAAAAAAGGAAAAAATACGGGAAACTAACTGATGTGATGAAAACATTCAATTTAAGCAGCCATGAGATTGGCGAGGACTGTCTTTGTAGTCGATATAAATGTTTCCAGGCTGTTCCTGTAACAGCACGAAAAGAAATTATTCGAAAGTTTAATGAATTGAAATCAGTTAATGAACAAAATCTTTATCTATGCGGCCTAATGTCAGTTTTGCCAATAAAACAGAGAAGGCCCCGAAAAGCGGAACAACTTGCTCAATTTCACGATGCTTCCTATCATTATAGGATTCGATTTCATGACAACGAAGAATTAAAGGAAGTTTCAGTATGTCGTAAAGCATTTCTGTCAATACACGGCATAGGTAGGAAAAAACTAGAAGTGTTACAAAGATCATTAAAAGAAAAAGGTGTAGCACCCATTGATAATAGGGGCAAACACCATAACCGTCCTCATAAGCTCTCGGAGGTGTCAAAAAACGTAATAAGAAATCACATCAAATCCTTCAAAGGTAGAAAAACTCATTACAGTTTACACAAAACATCAAAGCTGTATCTTCCTGAAGAACTAAACGTTAAAAAGATGCATAATATGTTTTCACAAAAGTTTCCAGATGTTAAAATATCTTATGAAACTTATAGGACGATATTCTCTACAGAATTTAATATAGGATTCGGGTTTCCTAGATCGGACACTTGTGTCGCATTGACTACAAGTAATCATCGCGAAAATGAAGGGTCTTGAATCTGAAAGATTCAATTTAACAACTAGAGGAATGACTGAATCTTTACAGTTTAGACAAGTAGAGAGGAATATCAGAAATTTGAAAATAGAAATTAAGCTGCATAAATTAAAGGCTGACCAATTTTACAAGAGGAAGAGAGAAGCCAAAATAAGTAGTCAACGAGTTTTATCTACTGAAGCAATTTGCTTGGATTTCTCCAAAACCCTTCCACTTCCCAACATAACGACCAATGACGTCTATTACAAAAGACAGCTATCTCTATATTCGCTAAATATTCATGTACTTTCGACTTCTCAAGCAATATTTTATACATTTTCCAGAAACTGTTGGAAATAAGTGAAGTGATTCGGTCAGTTCCTTGCTTCATCACTTTGTATTCAACTATCTCAACGAAGAAGTTCAACATTTAGAAATATTTTGCGACTCGTGCGGGGGGGCAAAATAAGAACTATACTGTGTTCCGACTTCTTCACTATATAGTCCACGTTGAAAAGAGGCTACAATCGATAAAACTTACTTTTCCAATAAGAGGGCATTCCTATTTGGAGTGCGACAAAGACTTTGGTTTGATTAATCAAAAGAGCCGAGCTGAAGTACCGGAAGATTGGATTGAAGTATTCAAATCAGCTAGAGTTAAACCAATGCCCTTTGAAGTGGTTGAAGTTGAACAAAGCAATTTTAAGAACTGGACGTTTCTTTGTTAAAGAGAGGTACAGAAGAAAATGTCCCTTTCCAACTCGACCGATTCGAGAACTAAAAATAGTTAAAGAGCATCCTCGCCTAATTTACTACAGGACTACATATAATGGAATGTGGGAATCCAGCCCTGTAACAGACCCAAAATTTAAACCTACTCAAAAGTGCAGAGACGGAGAATTTGAACTGCCCGATTATTTATACAATGGTACGTAAGTTTTCTACTGATAATATTACAATGGTATAATCATAATTAATTTAAAAATTTTAGAGCTTTTACCAATAAGTCACATTAAGTGAAAAAATCTGCAAGATTTGAAAAAATTTTGTGGGCCCGAGGCGCAGAATTATTTTTCCAATATTCCACATTCAATAAATTAAAATACCTGAAGCCTCTCTGACTCGAAATTAGTTTATAGTATCATGCAGGGTAAGTTTTCTATTTAAAAACAAAAAAAAATTAATAAAAAATCCTGTTTTTTAATAGATCAAGCATGCAAGTATTTTGCTGAAAACACCATTACTTGAGTGTTCACTTAATGACATGGCGCTTTCTTAGAATGTCGCGCATGGACATGGAGAGTTTTTCCATTTTTTTTTATGACGTCAAGTGAAAGAATGTTGTTTTTGTAAACCACGCTACATGCTACATTAAAATCTACCTAATAGTGCTACTACAAATGCTGAGTCGTCATTTCTACCCTAGTTCATAAATCTAGTTAAAATTTAAACAAGACTGTAAGGAATTAAAACCTTTAAACTGGTTTTTCTCGAAATCGATTTTTTTGACAAAGCGCCTTTTTCCCCTGTGGTCTTCAAACATTTTCTGATACAGACTTGCAAAACTTTAAGTAAATGCTTCCAGAAATATAGGTACTCACAGTAGATTTAAAGCATTTACTTTAAATGTTGCAAGTACAACAAATTATTTTTACTCAAATGACTCCTTGTGTAAGGGTTTTGGGAAAAAATCCAGTCTAACAAAAAATCACACAAAATACGACTCAACAATAGCACAGTTACATCGTTTTGAATGAGAGAAACAACGAAGTAAACGTCACATTCAAAACCCACCCACCATGTATATCACGTTAAGGGTTGGTTGAGGGGGAAGAATACACAGGTTTCCACACGTAACCCACTTTTATTAAGTTATAGGGCAGAAGGAACACGGGGGGCGACGCTTTAACGGGGATGAATGAACCCTAGACTTAGGTCCGAGGGCATTCACCGAGCCGGTAAAGACGTGAAGAACCTAGCAAAGGGAGGTAAGTAGGAACGGCAACTTAAGCTGCTCGCCCACACTATTTCCTTTGCTAGGGCTGATCTAGGGTGTGGCACTTGGTCACCTACTGCTCCACGTTACGTTACACAATAGGCATACCCAGACTAACCCAGAGATCAGTCAGTGACCGCCCTCTGGGGAAAACCCCAGAGTTCGGTAATCTGTACGTGCTTTTGGTGCAGTATTTATACCCACATCATGACCCCAATTCGCCAATCTTGCTGACACAAACATTGTACTGGGGGAGACCGGGGCAACTTAGGGTAACGGCACCTAGTGTAATCTTTATGTTACAATATGTATATGTCTTGGCAAGTACATCATTTGGTTCGAGTATATTCTATAAGTATACATGTGTACATGTAATGAATATGAAAATGTTGGTTCAGTGTATTAACTCTGACACATTCCTGCAATATGTACAGGATGATTGATTGAATTTTGACCACCCTCTTAACTTCCATAATTTTGATTTTAGCAAAAAACGTTAAATACAAAACTAGAAGATATTTAGGTCTACTTTATTTTTAGCTAAACAGTTATTATACAGGGTGTCCCAAATTTGAGTAACGAACCAAACTTATGTTTTTTTAAATAGAATGACCAACTTTTTATCCGATATTTGAATTCTAGAAACGGTGCAAGTTGCCAGGCTTATTCAAAAAACACATGTTTATTGTGTAAAATGCGAAGTACATTTGTGCTGCTTTAAGGGTTTTTTATATAATATAAAGTTTCATAACAAATAAGAGTTTTAATAAATAAAATGTCCTCAACGTATATGTATATGAATTTTCTACCTAGACATATTGTCCGTCGACGACATGACGTCACGGCCGTAGGAAACTAATTAGACTTTACGAAAAATCATAAAAAAATTAATATTTTTACCTCAAAACGACAAATTTTTTCAAAATGTTTTCAGAAGGGTCATGACTGAAAGGGTTAATATACCGTATTAGTGGTGACCCGACGTGCAATCGACTCAAATTTGTATTCCCCAAAATAGTGCAAATACGAGTAGAAATGCCGTCGCCCCAACGTCGGTACCTGACGTTGCGTCGGGTAATCGAACGTTGGCTCGACGTCCAAATGCCGTTTGGGCATTATGGATAGTTCTTAGAAAACACACGTGATTAGCATTAATTCTTCGATATAAATAGGAGCTGAGCAGACACAAAAAGTTAAATTTGCTGTAGGATGTTAATCAGTTGGAAAATAAATTGTTCACTCCCAATGTCAACTTCTGCACAGTTACTCAGTTCGCCATGCATAGATTGACATTTAAAGGAATGACAATATTTCTAATACATCAGCATTTAGTTGGAAATTAAAGGAAAATTATTCGGCCAGATATTGTGGATAGAACAATGCTGCATATGGCATAACAGCAAATCGAAATCGCAAATAAAACTACACACCACCCGCGCCCCAATTCTTAGTTTATTATTAAATTAAAAAAAAATTCCAAGATTGACCTGGATGACTTTTTTTTTGCTTCTCGCTTCACCGGGAAAATTTCTGAAACAAAAAAAATAATTTTAATTTTTTATTTAAATTACCACGAGAATATAAGAAAAGTCAATGTGTTTTATTTTTGAACTCGGTTTTAACCAATGTTAGCTGAAGCTTGATTTTATATTGTAGCATAAAATCAGTATAAAAATTCATTATACTGTCACGAAGGAAATAAATCAAATTTACTTCACTTCGGAAACATAAAAAATGTGGAATTTATATTACTTGAGCGGAAACATTAAAATTGTGGAATGCGGTCAGAGTGCAACTGCACATATGATGCAATAGCTAGACTATGCACCGGAGTGTGACCGGACGCGAAAGAGTTGCGAAATATACGAAATATTGTCACGTTTAATTTATGAGCCCTTCTGGGTTCATCAATTAAACGTCGCGCCGGGATCTCAGTTTTAAGGATGGAATCAAACACTGAGTTTTCCATTAAACACTTAAATCTATTAAATACGGTATACACAAATGGGTCTGCACAATACGGTCATAAACACACTAAAAGTTGACAATTTAATAATTGTACTTACATAGACTCATAAGCTAAGGACTTAGCATTTTCTGGCGGCTGGCTTGGTCACTTTCGTGTTGGAACAATTTTGGAGAATGGACTACTTAACTTGATCTTCTTGACCGAGGAGAGTCGACATCTCGACTTCCTGGTTCAGCTGGTCGCACTACTGTCGATTGGTTCACACTCTTCCTATACTGCTGAAATCGGCGTCTTTTATACCCGATTGATCGGCTGACGTCGTTTGTTATTGTCGCTTGTTTTTCACATTTCTGTAAAGCAGGTGGTGGTGACTCATCACCGATATGGTGCACTCGGTGCATCGTGGTGCAACCTTGCCTCGTGCGCTTAATATTTCGCAATCCTCGAATACTCTTATGTTTTTTAAGTTAATAAGTCCATCTTTTGAATTAACGGATTTTCCATTCGTGACATATGCCTCCGCCCCAGAAAAACTGGTCCCCAGTTTTATATGAACAATAATTAAAAATTTTTGACAATAGTAAAAATATATCGTTTAGCCTAACACAAATTTAAAAGTTACATGTGTACATACGAAGACATTATAATAAATGGTTAGTAGGTTTACATATGTGAGCATTCCATAGTACTCAGTTAAGTTTGTCCAAGGACACGGGTTACAATCATTCCCTAATAATAAGTTAGTACTTATTCTAACAATATTATAGAATAAAGTTTTGCTTCTGTAATAAACATACATAGTTCAAATTATGAACTTAACCGTAATCGCTTTGCTTCCGGCAGAAAAAAAATAAACGCAACACTGGGAAAAGTTTGACAAGACTTACTCTTATGAGCAAAACTTCGCACCTCACATCACTTAACATCATCATCTTCTATGTCCTATTAATGTTTGTGATGTGGATTGTCCAATCGATAAACTCTTTACGTGTAGTTTATCAGTACACGGTCCAATGTCCAAGCCCTTCGTGAGTTCCAATAACAATACTAGCTCATCATAGTCTGCTTCCTTCTTATATAGTCCTCAGTGTTACATGAAATATAAGACAAAAGGTTAATATGTGCTACTTAAGGCTTAATATACTTATGTCCAAAGTATACTCTGCATGCAGTGTTACGTATTACTTTATAAAGTTAATTGACATGTAAAAATAAACAGGAATCCGGTCCTGAAACTAAAAAGTTTGAACTCCGTAAGTATAAGACGCTCTAGTTTTCATTTTATGGAAAATAGAACGTATTTGCCTGTTTCAAAAAAATACAGAAACATTAACCGTTTCTAATCAACTTCAAATCCTTTTGGAGAAGTTTGTTTTATCAAAAATTGGATATAATGTCCTCAATCAAATGCTTTTCCTTCATTCATTTCTGTAAAAATAAAATGCCATTAGTATGTAAATGCAAGTAGGTATTCAATGATTAACTTAAATCCTTTCTGGCGTATTAAAAAAAAACTCTAATTATTGCATTACCACAAATTTGCATTGTTTGTCTTGGTTTCACTTTGCCTTACAAAGCTGAATCAAGGCTAAAGTTTGTCTTACTAAAGATGTCACGTTTAAAAACTCAGATGTCAAGTAGACCTTATCAATCAAATCAAAAATGTCAAGTAGACCTTATTGCTGCTGATAAGCAGAATATGGAATATTCTTCCCTATATTTCCAAAAGGCTCTAACTGAGCAACAAACGGCTGTCCTACCGCTTGCTCTAGATCATCTCTAGTTTGAGGATTAATGGGCCCCCCTGCTCGCACTTGCGACTGGTTATCCGGATTTGGGCACAGTGCCGGATTGCGGACAACCTGACTTGCGTGGGATTCAGGTGGTCCCATAAGTTTGTGGTCCAAACGCACCTCCAGAAGATGCGCCAGCAGAATTCACTTCTGATGTTTCAACCCTTTGTTGTGTTTGGGGTACTACTGGTACCCGAAACTGGCGAAACGTAGCATTCGGTATATAAGTATGCGTGTATTGGGAGTGATTCGGTTGATTCAAAAATCACGTAATGAAAATCAATATGCACATAATGTAAACCGTCTTCCTAACTCGGACTATTTAAATTAGTCATTTATTTATGCGCGCAGCGACACATTCATTTCTCATCGCTCGCGAATTACATTCTTTGCCAAATGCATAAACAACTTATATGCCTAAGGTAATACGTCTATTACCGCATTATTGTACTTTAATTGCATTTTGCACATCTTGACCGTGCAATACAGTCTTTACTTGTCAATGTTCAATAATTATTCAGCCCAGTTTTATTTAGTAAAGTCTTCAATTAATCCATCGACTCATACAATGAAAAATCACGATACAAAACCTAAGTGTACACTTCTTAACTTTTATAATAACAATGGCCATTTTTCTTAATTATTCTCATATGCTAAAAATTTGCATGTCAAAATGAAATTACAATGATATTTATCCATACGCAGTTTTTGTGAACGTTCGTACCGCGATGACTTAAATAACAAAGTGATCACCATCTGCCTGCGGCATAAGAAAAGAATTATCTGATCAATTGGTTAGGTACTTACGTACCTATATATCGTATTTTTTCATGTGCACAAAAAACAAAATTTATCCTATTGTAGGATAATTCATTTAAGCAAATAAAAGTAAGTCATTTTTATAACTTAATTATGAGCATTTTGACTTTATCGGGCTTGTAACTTGTAACTCTGAATTATTCAGCAGTTCAATATTTGTTTCAAAAAGTAGTCGTAGTCAGTCTGCTAGAAATTTGTACAACTTATTGTACATCGTAATGAGACGATCCTATAAACGGAATTAAGGTAAACGATTAAAGCAACTAATACGCAAATTTCCAGGATAACGTATAACCGGTTGCTGTCAGGAATAGGAATCTCCGTTGCCTGAAAATGTTGACAAGTTTAGCTACTTCATATGGACCTTTTATAACCGAGTTTAAAGAAGTCTAGTATCAATTTGCTTCAAAGACCCAATTTTCAAAACTTAATAAACGTATGTATAAGGTTTAGCATACACACAATCATTTCAGCCTGCTATTAGTTTCGCATTCAACGAGTATTTTTGGTTTGTTCCTTAAGAAAAATTCATGCACCGCCCTAACATCGATAACAGCAAACAATATTGCTGTGTGGCACTAAAACAAATATTTCTCAACATGTACAGACCTTTCTGTATACGAAACTTCTCAACTGAGAAGGGAAAAATCAGAAACAACTACTTTGAGAGCTAATACTCCTACCAACATTGAATTATACTGTTTTTCCTGTTGAATTCTTGAGTATTTAAATTACTCCTTTATAAAAGATACCAATATTTTTTCATTGGCAATTCAATAATTATTTCATTTAATTATGAATCCTGAGCTGGACATCTTCGTATAGATGCACCAAAAATAGTTCAACTGCATGTAAGTTGAAACTTTATTACTCATAAAACTCATTACAATGGGTCGGTTAAAGAAACAAACTCTATGTGCCACTTACATAATAAGGTATTACGCTCACTAGCGTTTTTCACCTTAATTATTTAACGTAATAAAATTCAGCTGAAATAAATTAAAAATAAAGTCACATTATCATGATGTGTGGGTCTTATCGTCTCATTCGAGCAGTATGTCTGTTGAATGTGTTAAATATCACTTCAGAAATACTTTATTACCAATGTATGATTTTCCATTTGTATTAAAAAAAAAACTTGAGTCACTTTTTAAATCAGTTGTCATTTTTTCTATAGTAAAATCAAATTTAATTATTATTAGCCAATGCAACATTTCGACTTGTTATTCCATGTAGGTAAATTATCATGTGCATTTAGAAAAAAAAAACATTAAAATTCATCAATCAGCAGTTTCCTTATCGACACCTTCGCGGCGATGTGAAGAGACGAGTGCAATAAGGCAAGTCGGTCACACCGGCACGCGGCGTCAAATAGAACTAATTAGTCTGCTTTACTTTATTTTCCACTAATGTCGCGATTTTTGGAAGCAACCAAATAATAACCTTCGGTTTATTATGTACTGTTCGTTTTCAGCGGTGGAAACATATCGAAATCCTCTCTTAACTCTGCACTATGCTTTCATTTAAAGCTGGTACCTACACATAATAAGTAAAAAAATTATTTGTCTACAATTTTTTGTCGTTATCGGGAATGCTTGACCTCGACATCGAAATAACACAATCCGCTGTTTTACAGTGTGGATTTTATTTTTTAACTTTCGATTTAGAAGTCATGTAAAAATTAATTTAATAGCATGCTGCAGTATGTAAAATTCAATTTTTTCTCCAAACTATTTGATTTTTTTTTTTTTTAGCTTAAATTTTATACAAACTTTTACTAAACAGAAATGCTAAAAGCACACATTTTGCTTTGAATATTGTAATCCACAAAATTGGTATACTGGGAATGTTACATTTTTTAATTCGACTTGGTCAGCTGTGTCTCTATTTTGGTGTGAAGTTTTACGAGTTGATTTAAACATCGCAACTTTTCTTCGATAATCAATATTATCGATTTCATTTACGTTACTTGTCTGTAAATTAGGATGTAACATTTTCGGTTGAATAAGAAAATCGGACTGAAACTTATTAGCAGTTTTTGATTTGCGTTTTTCTGAAATGCAAAACATTGAATCCTTTGTCGTATTTGTATTGATTGATTCATTAACGTCGAATTTACCTATAACAGAATGCTTTAAAATAGGAACTGTTCTAAATCCCTTATTGACAATTTTAATGTATAAATTGTGCCCATTTTGCAAAAATGGTGTGTCTACACACAGATTTCTTGGACATAAATAACTGTCTCTTTTAATAAAATTACATTTCGTTAAATCAGGCACATTATTCGCGGTTTTCAATCTTAACGTTATTTGCGTATTTGGTTTTTACAATATACTTTTGAGCAACTTCAATTTTATTACAGGTTTTAACTGTTTTTTCGACGTCAGAAATTTCTACACCCATTAGATACTCTTTCTGAACTTGGTTTTTAGATGTAACATCTAAATCAGGTCGATTGAGATTAACTGTTACTTCATCGTTGTTATTTGTTGAAAAAACTCAAAATATTTTTATTGTAATCAATCATTGCGTTAACATTCGATAAAAAATTATGTCCCAAAATTAAAGATTTAGAAAGATTTTTCACTACTAATGCTTCAATATCCAACTTTATGTTGTTAATTTTTAGAGTTACTTTCGAAGTACCAACTGGGTTAAAAATATAACCTCCTACTGAAGTTAATTGGATTTTCTCTGATGATAAAGACATTTAGTTATAAGATTTAAATCAATTAAATTTGGTCACATCCTGTGTCTAAAATTACATCAAACAAATTGTCTTCGTTATTTATTGAAGCTTTGATTGACAATAAATGCTATCTTTACTGTTTGTCGATGTTAGAGCAACTTCATCGACACTTAACATCGAGTTTTCACATTTACTAGGAATCTGATGTGTAGAAAAATTCTTATTTTGTCCAAAATTGTAAAACTTGTTGCTACCTCGATTAAAATTTTGATATTCTGGTGAACAATTATTTCTGGTATTACTATTTCTTTTTTCTCGATTTTGATTAAACCTAGAATAATTTTGCTTTTCTTGTGACACATTTCGATAGTAAGAATCATTTTTGTTTAACTTGGTCCCTTTGTAATTATTATTTCCACAATAATTGTTGGACTGAAATTCGCAATTTTTACAATACTTATTTGGCCAAGTACGATAAGCACTGTATTTGTGAAATTTGTTTTTCAACCGATCATTACGAGAGCGAAAATTCATTCCGTCCGAAATGTAAAATTTACTTTGCCGATTCATTTGATTAAATAATACACGCTCTTTAATATCACTTATTTTCAAGACTAGTTGGTTTAAATCACTCAAATTTTTATTATTAGAGCTTAGCAAATAATACATTTCAAAACACGACGGATTTAAACCGTTTTCAAAATAATCTCTAAAAGTTTCAAAAGACATGTCCGGGTTAATTTCATTTGCCAAAGTACGTAAGTCATAATAATAAGTTTTAATGTCTTCATTGTCCCGATGTTTACGCGTGTTTAATCTAAATTTCAGTTTACGAAATGGCTGGTCACCTGCGAATTCTTTTAGAAAATCTGTTCGAATTATTGCCCAAGTATTCAAAACATTTTTTGGATCATTTACATATTTTTGATACCAAACTTGTGCTGGTCCGTCCAAATAATTATTAAAATATGAAATCTTTAAAGAATAAGTCCAGTTGTTTAATCTTGCGGACTTTTCATATTTATTTAAAAATGTAATGGGGCAATCACTTGATGGATTAAACGTAGGTGGACACGTAAATTTAGGGATGGCCGGGGCTTTTTGTTCGGCCAGTGCTGTACGTAAAGTTATATTAGCCATTAATTTCCTGACTTTTTTAACATAAGACACGATCAAACCAATCGATCAAACATGATCGTTTCAGTAATACTGACATGCTTTTAACAATTTAGAAAACAAATATTCAAAATGACAATGTAGAACAAAATTAATTATGCAAAAAGAAAAATTATATTTTTGCTTTAAAGAGGTAATTTTCACTCACGATGAGAGAAATCAAAAATATTTTTCCTGGTTCAAAAATTCACTTTTTTTTTTACCGTGTTTTTGTTTTTATTTGATAATCCTCCACTGTTTCCTGCTTGAGAGATAATAATTTCTTCCTCTTTTGAAGATGTACCACCCATATTAAACCAAAATTTTATCAAATGAGCGCTTCAATAGCAAAGGTAATCCCCAAAAAATCACTAAATAAATCAACGTTACTATCCCTAGCCAAAAGAAAATAATACTTAAAATTTCTTTTATAGCCCACACATTATTTTCCTGAATCTGTATCATACCCCAAAAGATAAAATAAAAATAAAAAACTCAACTATTGTTTTTCATCCATCTCAAAACAGACCGGCGCCTCCACCAAATGTCACGTTTAATTTATGAGCCCTTCTGGATTCATTAATTAAACTGACTCGCGACGATAAACGTCGCGCCGGGATCTCAGTTTTAAGGATGGAATCAAACACTGAGTTTTCTATTAAACACTTAAATCTATTAACCAAACAATACAGTCATAAACACACTAAAAGTTGACAATTAACAATTGTACTTACATAGATTCATAAGCTAAGGACTTAGCATTTTCTGGCGGCTGGCTTGGTCACTTTCGTGTTGGAACAATTTTGGAGAATGGACTACTTAACTTGATCTTCTTGACCGAGGAGAGTCGACATCTCGACTTCCTGGTTCAGCTGGTCGCACTACTGTCGATTGGTTCACACTCATCCTATACTGCTGAAATCGGCGTGTTTTATACCCGATTGATCGGCTGACGTCGTTTGTTATTGTCGCTTGTTTTTCACATTTCTGTAAAGCAGGTGGTGGTGACTCATCACCGATATGGTGCACTCGGTGCATGACACACTCGGTGCATCGTGGTGCGACCTTGCCTCGTGCGCTTAATATTTCGCAATCCTCGAATACTCTTATGTTTTTTTAAGTTAATAAGTCCATCTTTTGAATTAACGGATTTTCCATTCGTGACATAGTAGTAGTATACATACTAGTAGTCCTTTCTCGCTGGTTATGTTGAGGATCTTTTTTTCACTACACCATTTTTGGTAACGTTCAAACGTATCGTGATATTTTCTTCTTGATTTTTGTGGCGTAAGGCTTGAAACGACATTGAAAGCTTCGTTTTCAATGTCTGATGGTAGATCTTCGCTTGAACTCATTTTAAAATGTAAACTTTGACTACGGTTGACATAAGCAATTTATTAACAATCGTACCTACGCCTGTTGCCACAGTAATCCAATTTTTTTTACCTGTATTCAGTATTCTATATTTCAACTAAATAAATTTACTCAATTAATCATTAAAATAATAACCGTTGTAGATAAAATGTTGTACGTAACACGTAGGATATGTTATTAACGCACTGTGTGATTACACGACTTGGCCTGCGGCCTCGTCGTGCAAATTTTCACATGCGTGCGTTAATAACATTCATATCCTACTTGTTACGTAAATAACTATTAAACCAACGTTTCGGCAGTCACTGCATGCCTTTTTCAAGGTTATATATAACTGTAAAAAAGGAGAAATATGAGAATAATGGCGTTAAAACTTCTATCCGCACAAGCTTGATAACAAACAAAAGTGTACCAGTCAGTCAAGTTAATTTTAAAATATAAACCAAAACACTATAATTTGCTTAAAAAGGGGGTAACAGTACTTACGTTTAGTAACAATGAAAGACACTTTAAAACAGTATCAAACTACAGATCAATCAATATATGTAAATAATAATTTCATTATGACCCATGCTGAAAATGTAAACTATCTTTGGTTATGCTTCGCCGAGAATTACTGAAGTTCTGTTTATAAAACTTGTGTCGTACTCAAGACGTGCTCAAGACTCGACTGGTACTTCGCTAAGTCATACTTGAGTATGAGATTGAGATTTGTTTATAAATATGGGCATTAGTTCAAGCTCTCAATGCCCGTATTTATAAACAAATCTCAATCTCGTACTCAAGTACTGTTACGTACGAAATAGAGTTTTCGTCCGTAACTCGTTTGGTTTGTGTTTTTAATGTCCATGGGCCTAGTTACACTAGTAGATCGATTCCGATCGCTTAAATCCTCCATTTGCACTTTGTGCACATTTTGTTGTTAATGTGGGTGCGTGACCTGATAAGTTATCAGGTGCCGTGGTCACGTGATTGGTTTCGATTTTTGTCGGGGAAGCGTCGGTTTGTGGTCGTGTTTCTTTGTGTCAGGTGCCATGTGGCCTATTTAATCACCCCACTTTGTGATATCGGTCTCTTTACCACTACAGCACCCGAACTGCCGACATCTGACCTAGGTTCTGAGCGTTGTGGCACGTGTGTGACTTAAATTTTTTTTAATCCGTGATCATCTGGCCGAATTACAGGTAAATTGGTTTTATTGTTAGTTCTTTTGAATTATTTTGTATCGGCCCAATTTTCCAACACAGTATTGTGTTCGGCCCAACCGGAGATTCAAAGACTTTCCAACCCGAGATTCAAAGACTTTCCAACCGGAGATTCAAAGACTTTCCAACCGGAGATTCAAAGACTTTCCAACCGGAGATTCAAAGACTTTCCGACCGGAGATTCAAGGGCTTTCCGACCGGAGATTCAAGGGCTTTCCGACCGGGGATTCAAGGGCTTTCTGAGCGGAAATCTGAGGGTTTTCCGTCCGGAGATCTAGGGGCTTTCTGACTAGGGATCCGTGGGTTTTCCGACCAGAGATCTAAAGGTTTTCCCGACCAAAGAACTTTTCAATCAGGAATTAAATAAGCCTAACCGGGACTGCTCCGTCCAGAGTTTACCGGACCAACCCACGTGTTGGAAAAGCCGACCAGTAGCCACAGAGTTTAAGAAGGTCAGAGCCTCAGTCTGGGTTGAACCACCAGGTCAATTCCTTACTTGATTTAGTTTTATTTGTTTTTTTTAGTTCAACACTTGTCATTACCTCTGGTCACCTTTTTGGTTGCCGGAACAAGTGTTGAAGCTGTTTGTTCGTTTTCCCTGGTGTTCTGCTGTTTTCTGCCTTAGGTACCTGTCACCAGTCTCTGGACCCCATTTCCTACCTGGAAATCAGCGGTGGCCACTACTGACTACTGGGGAGAGGATACTGGAGGTTCCAGGACCCAAACATCGTCTTAAAGAACTGGTAAGGGCAGTTAGAGACGGCTTGGCACTGGGAAAACTTTTTCAGTTTTTTTTAAATTTAATTTCAAATTTCACTTTAATTGTTTTTTTATTTTCTCGGCAACTTGTAAATTTTATTAATATTTTGTAAATTGTAAATATTGTAGTTTTGTTTTATTTGTAATATACACGTGTACATATACAACTAACGGTTCGTTTGATTTCCTGCAGAATATCCAAGTGTGTTCATTTATAGCTAATTATGAACTCATGCAATTAATCCACGACCTTGAGCAATCTAATTTTAAAAATGTTGAAATCTCATTAACGTGAGGTTTCATCATAACAAATTGGCGCCCAACGTGGGGCCTTTTTGATTTTTAGTGGATTGAACACGCTTGGATTGTGGGTTATCAGACTGCCTTGTTTGTGCATGTGTATTTTTGCATGGCTACAATATTTACTTAATTTTTTTCACGGTGCCAGACGTGTTGATAGTTTAAAATATTTATTCTTAAATTAAAGAGTGTCAAGTTTGGAATTGCTGGTTTATCGTACTATCGTTGAATTTTTACCTTTTGCTTTGCTTGTGACCGTGCCAATCTATTTTTAGATCGAAGTTTCAGGTTTGCCCCGTTATCTTAAGTTTTTTTGTAGTTTTACCTATAACATTGTGGTTCGGTTTTGCAGTTAAAAGTGCGAATTGATTTTCTCTTTTTGTAGAGATTTTATTTGTACTGATTTGGACAATTTTAATTTTCCTTAATTTGATTAAGGGTTTAATTATTGATTGACTGATTTATTTGATCAGTTTTGAGTAACTTGGATCACAGGTAGTGATCAAGTTTTTGATTGTTGTCCAAGTCAGTTGTTTTTGTTGCGCTTTAACTGTAAAATTTATATATCACTTGTGTTTATTTAGTTTTTGGGGTTAAACTAGAAATTTTAATAATGGCTCTCCAAATTAATGCCTTGCAAGCCCATGAGCTAGATTATGAAATTTCCATCAGATCTATTAAGCCATTGGGTACTGTTGATCAGAGACGTAAAATTTTGAGGGGACTGTTGGCTCAAGAAAATGCCAATCGTAGTATTTGTCAAGTGTCGAACCCATTTGAATTTGATTTTGATGAAAAGGAGCTGGTGTTATCTATTGCATCAATTAAGGTTAAAATAGTAGGTTGTACCGGTACATCTAGTGATCCTTCATACAAGAACATTTCAACTCGGCTCTGGCATGTCTCAGGCCGACTTATTCGTATGAATCATACTTCTGATGAGGAAACTCAAAGGAAGAATGATTTATATGTTGAGATATTAACTTTGGAAGGTGATCTCGATGCTAAAGTTTTTCCAGCTGCTTCAACTCCTCTCGACCCAAATTTGGGTTCTGTCAGTTTTAATGCTAATGCAGTTAGACAGGTTGTTAGCAAGTCTGTGCCTGTACATAAATGGGGACTGCAAAAGTTTACTGGCGAGGGTTCATTAATGGCTTTTCTTGAAAAGGTAGAAACCTTTAGAATGTCTCGTGGCTGTTCAACAGATGAGGTTTTTGCTTCTGCTGGAGACCTTTTTGATTCGCAAGCTTGGACTTGGTGGTATAATCATCATAAAAAGGGGCGTTTTATTGATTGGGATGATTTAGTGGGTAAATTGAAAGAGACTTTTTTGCGTGACCACTATGATAGAAACCTATTAGAAGAAATCAAAGCTAGGAAACAAAACTCTAAAGAACCAGTTTGTTTATTTATTAGTTCTATGGAGAGTCTTTTTAATCGATTAACTGAGGCTCCTTCTGAAAAAGAACTTGTAGACATTATCAGAGAAAATTTAATGCCGGATTATGTTAGGACTTTGGCATTGCATGACATAACCGCTGTTAGTTACTTGACTTCTTTGTGTAAACGAATAGAAAACAGTCTCTATGTTTCAAATCAGTACCGACCAACTACACATAGAGGTAATTTAATGGAACCTGATCTTAGTAGGCCAGGCTTTTCTGGAAATATTAGTTCTGTTTCCTCCAGTGTGGTTTGTTGGAATTGTAGGAAACGCGGTCATATAACACTGAATGTACTGCCGAAAGGAGTTTGTATTGCTACAGTTGTGGTAAAGAAAATTTTACGAAGTCCAACTGTCCTAATTGTTCAAAAAACGTCACAAGACCTGGCAGCAAGACCAACAATCCTTCTGTCAGGTCGACAAAAAATTCTCAAAAGAAAGAGAACAAAAAAGACAGTCAGTAGTGACTGATCTTTTGGATTGGCATAAATGGTTAGACCAAGTGAAATTTTTTATGTCTGAAAAAGTTCCTATTGTTGGTGATAGTCAAGTTACTGAAGACGCGTTGTCTTTGTCCACGGAAATTTCCGTTAACCCTGTTTGTGCTAAAAAATCGTTTGATGACCGTCCATATTTAAATGTTAGAATTTCTGATCTGAAGTTCTATCTCTATTTTGGGTTTTGATGGTCTGCAGATACTTAGAGACGTAGACTTATGTTTGACCGAAGATTCGTCATTTCACGTCACTACTGCTGACGGAAACTTACAGAGTGTGTCAGGTTATTTTTGGGCTCCTATAACTTTAGGTAATGTTACCAGACTTTTGAAAATTTTAGTTATTCGTTCTTTAAAACATGAGTTGATTTTGGGCATTGATTTTCTTAAAGCATTTAATATTCAATTAAATTTTAGAAACCTGTCATATCAATCAATCTTTAATTCAGTGTCTGTTATAAATAAGATTCAGTCTGCTGAAGAGTTAACTTTGACACAGACTGAAGAACTTAATAAGATCAAGGATCTGTATAAAACTATTGCACCAAAAAATAAATTGGGTTTAACCCATTTAATTAAACATACCATTAACACCGGTAATGAAAAGCCTGTCAAACAGAGACAATACCCATTATCATATGCAACGCAAAAGTGTCTTAACGAGCAGGTGGATGAAATGCTGGAACTTGGTATAATAGAACCTTCTAATTCACCTTGGTGTTCGCCTATGTGGTTTGTCAAAAAAAGTGATGGCTCATTTAGAGTGTGCTTGGATGCCCGGAAGCTTAACTCTGTTAGTATTCCTAGTGCATATCCAATGCCTCTTATTGATTCTATTGTCACCAAGGTTCGAGATGCGAAGTTCCTGTCTTCAATTGATTTAAAGCAAGCTTTTCATCAAATTCCACTTGATGACACTTCAAAAGAGAAAACCGCTTTTGCAGTGCATGGTAGAGGGCTTTTCCATTATAAAGTTTTACCTTTTGAATTGAGTGATAGTGCCCAAAGTATGTGTCGATTAATGGACATGGTTATAGGACCGGCTTTAGAGCCTTATGTATTTTATTATCTTGATGACATTATTATTGTCACACCTGACTTTGACACACACTGTGAGATTTTGAAAAAACTATTTATGCGTCTTAAGGATGCTGGTTTGACTATTAATTTGGACAAAAGTCAATTTTGTAGGTCATCTCTCAAATTTTTAGGTTATATTGTTGATCGTGATGGGCTTAGGACCAACCCTGATAAAGTTTCTGCTATTTTGGATTACCCTGTTCCTAAGAATACTACGCAAATTCGTAGACTTGTCGGTTTGATAGGTTATTATCGTAGGTTTCTTAAGGGTTTTTCGTCCCTGTGTAGTCCAATTACAGATCTTTTCAAAGGGCGTAAAAAAGGTCAACCTATTGTTTGGACCCCTGAAGCAAACATTGCTTTTGCTAAAATTAAAGAGGCACTTACTACTGCTCCTGTTCTTGCCAGTCCTGATTATACCAAGCCTTTTAGTTTGATGTGTGATGCTTCTGACACAGGAGTTGGCTGTGTGTTGTATCAAGAGGAAGACGGTTTGGAACAC
Organism: Ips nitidus; assembly: GCA_018691245.2. Classification (NCBI taxonomy): domain Eukaryota; kingdom Metazoa; phylum Arthropoda; class Insecta; order Coleoptera; family Curculionidae; genus Ips; species Ips nitidus. The sequence continues at coordinate 314,297 of CM042794.1, forward strand.
CCTATTGAGTAGAACTTTAAACAAATGTCAACGTAAATATACAACCACTGAAAAGGAATTGTTAGCTGTTTTGTTTGGCATTGAAAAACTCCGATATTATTTGGAAGGGACACATTTTACGGTTCATACTGATCATTCCTCTTTAGTTTGGTTGAATAACATGAAGAATCCTTCTGCTCGTATAGCTACATGGATTGTTAAGATCTCAGTATTGTAACGAAGTTACTAAGTTTTACCGTTTTCTTAATTAAATCGATCAACCGGAATCATCATTTTAATTACTTAAGTTCCAACAGTCGGATTTTCTCCGTTCTTGTCAGGTTAGGTTCGGGACGTCGGTTACTTTTCGTTAGGGTCATAGCGATGTGTCGCGGAAAACCGTTAATTGATAATTACGTGGCTAATAAGTTTTGCGCGGCCGAATGTTCAGCGGCTATAGTACCGCAGTTAACCTGCAAAGGCGTCCTGCCGGCACCCAGTGTGTGGCAGTGCGCGCGGTTCCGGTCCCCCATACGTGGTACGTAGGTGAGTGGGAGATGGCAGGAAATAAAACTGGCCTGCACGTGGCAAACGGCCTCTTCCACCTGCGGTCAGCGTCCGAACCAGACAACCTGCTCCGACTCGAGATCCGACTAGCAGTAAGTACCATTCAACCACGTGTACCGGTACGGCATCTGTTCTGGGCCTATACCGCAATACCTGTCCGTTCCTTTTGGTTTTCCCCAGTATTTAGTACACCGTAGTTAGCTGTCGTGGACTCGTAATGACCCGGCGGATTTTCCCCAGTATTTAGTACACCGTAGTTAGCTGTCGTGGACTCGTAATGACCCGGCGGATTTTTCCCCAGTAATTAGTACACCGTAGTTAGCTGTCGTGGACTCGTAATGACCCGGCGGATTTTTCCCCAGTAATTAGTACACCGTAGTTAGCCGTCGTGGACTCGTAATGACCCGGCGGATTTTTCCCCAGTAATTAGTACGCCGTAGCTAGCCGTCGTGGACTCGTAATGACCCGGCGGATTTTTCCCCAGTAATTAGTACGCCGTAGCTAGCCGTCGTGGACTCGTAATGACCCGGCGGATTTTTCCCCAGTAATTAGTTTACCGTAGCTAGCACCCGGATTCCTCCTATTCTTAACCGCCAGGACAGCTGCCGTAGACACCGTTAACGTGTACACCTTTTATTTGACCGCTTTTATTGGTACGTTTAACTGCGTCACCCGCGTCCCGACTTACACGCTTTAGGTTGAAATTGACCATCTTAACAAAGTTACACGCTCTCTCTCATATTTATACTTGCTTTCGTTTCCGTTTAAGACTTAAGATACCGTTAGGGTTCCGACTTTTGTTTTTCCGATTGGTACTGTTCGTTAACCACCGTAGGTCCGTAGTCATAATTTTGGTTAAGTGTTTCAGAGTGTTAATTTCTGTTTATTTTATTTGGAAACACGACCGGTGAGCTTGTAAATTTACTTTTGTTTTTCATTGGCCTGTCAGGCCTTGCAAGACCTTAGCGCCCGCTTCCCTTCTTCGACTGTCTTAAAAGTTACCCCGGTAGACGGAGCGTTTTCCTGGTTTACGCTCCGCGGTTATTTGAAACCAGGTGGCGCCCGAGGCAATTAAAATCAGACTAGTGTCAAAAGGGGTATTTCATTTGCGCCCCAACAAGATGGATTGTTAAGATCTCAGTATTCATTTAATATTGTGCATAGAAAGGGTGTTGCCAATACTGTAGCTGATGCTCTTTCGAGAAGTTTGGAAGATGTCGCAGTTTTAAATTTGACCAATCTAATTTTGGATAAATGGTATCGTGACATGTTAGTGAAAGTTCAAGAATCGCCTGATAAATTTCCGACTTTTAAAGTGGAAAATAACTGTCTTTATAAACATGTATTTGAAATTGTTGTACCTACGGCTCATAGACAGGAAATTCTTGAAAAGTTTCACGATCATGAAACAGCCGGTCATTTAGGCATCTCTAAAACGTTGTCTAGGGTTGCTGAACTGTATTATTGGGCAAATATGCGAGATTCTGTATACCGTTATGTTAGAAAATGCACTATTTGCGCTGCTAGTAAATCTAGTCATTTACCGCAGGCAGGTCTTATGGGTCAATTAACGTGAGGTTTCATCATAACAGTACGACTTAGCGAAGTACGGACATTAGTTCAAGCTCTCTAAGTGTTGTGAAAAATGTCAGTATTTTGTTGTACAAAAATGTAAAAATTGTCACATGGACAAAAGTAATATTTACTTTTTTACGTTCAATTATTTTGACAGTAATTGTGTACTAGGTTAAGGCCAGTAAAATAAAAGTATAGTAGTAAAAGTATACCATTCTTGAATGGATTGCTATAAAACTTTAAGACAACATTGTTTGAATACTATTTAGTAGCTAATATCAAAGAATAGCTATTTAACAAGAACAGACAAGAGAAAGCGAACTAGAGAGAGATGGATTCTTCCTACCAAAGTTAAATTGACAATCGATTGATATTGGCTTTGGCCGTTGAATATCAGGAGTTTCATTGGTTGGTCATTCAAGTTGTTGAAAAATGTTGCCGTATCTCAGATCACATCAAATATTTGTTTTGAAACATCGGTTTAAAGTTAATAACAGTTAATAAGGACTGATATCTTCCAATAATTAAGAGGCAAACTTAAAACACTTTGACTCAAAAGAAGTAAACAATGATTATAAGAAATTAGTTTATATTATATTTGATTCTGAAAATTGGATGCAATTTATATTTCAAAGAAAGAGACAACCGGCAACATGTTTCCTACCAAAGGGAAACCGAGGTCAGCCAAAAACATCACCCCAACATCAAAGGAATTATGTCCCTGATCCCTGTCCTTTCTTGTTAAAATATGTTCGGCATTTCACATTTTTTTTGCATGTTGAATATGTATTAGCGCCATCCGCTACGTATATTTCATACTGCTGCAATAACAAATTACAATCATCAATCATCATCATCAATCGACCAATCGCGTCCACTGCTGGACATAGGTCTCCCGTAGCTTCATCCATCCTTGCCGATCCTGTGCTGCCTCCATCCAGTTGGACCTTATCTTCTTGATGTCGTCTGTCCATCTGGTAGGTGGGCATCTTTTTTTTTAACTTTTGAAAAATGTCCAGTGACGTAGAAAATAAGGCGGGAACATAAAAACCATCCCCCTGTATCTACGCAGCTGCACAATTTTGACAAACGGCATTAACATCACATAATGAGTATTAATTTTATAATTCAATCATCAAATCAAAATTGCTTCAATGGTCTGACAGTTATAACAAAAAAACCATTTTTTAAACTGAAATTCGGAAAACGGTATCTTTCTTAGGAAGCAGTTTTCAAAAATGACATAATGCATGTCAACTTACTTTTTGATTAGCTATCGAATGGTAAATTATTGACATTTAAAACTGGACCACCCTGTATAACGCATTTAAAAAAATGCAACTTTACCACATCTTAAATTTCTGCGGCACTCTGTAAAGTTGACCATGAATTCCACGGATTATAGTTATATGATGGTGTTTTTAGGCACAATGCCTGATATTAGACAGTTAAAACTGACGTTTTTAAACTTTTTCTTTATATTGGCACACGAATATACAGTGTGACCCATTTAGAATGGAAACACCCCTATAAAATTTTAGGTTATTAACCGATTTCAATGATTTTTTTTTGAAATAATTAGGAATGAAATGTCTATTACGGGAGAAAATTTTAAATATTTATTTCAGTTTTCAGGTCATATTACGATTAGAATTTTTATTAGCGATTTTTTTATTGAAAAAATTACTACGCCACTGGATCTATGGTATAGTGCTTTCAAATAGCTGTGACCAAATTTTTTTTTTTTTTTTTTTTTTTTTTTTTTTGATTTTTTTTTTTTTATTTTTTTTTTTTTAGAAATTAATCAATTAATAATTAATAATAAACAAGTAAATAGTAACACCATTTCTATGGCAACAGTTGATGCAGGGTGTTCTTTTGTGACCGTTAGCTTTTCATTCCTAATTATTAAAAAAAAAAAAAATCATTGAAATCGGTTAATAACCTAAAATTTTATAGGGGTGTTTTCATTCTAAATGGGTCACACTGTATGTATTAGACTCAGCAAATAGTTTTTGTCTAAAAGCATTAAATAATAATGCATTTTTTTACTTTCGTATTATGAAAATTACATTTGTGGCAAGTTGATTTGTTTGTAACCAATCAGTTGACAGACTGAAAATACGAAAATTTTAGTTTATAGACTGAACAACTTATAGGCAAGGCTTTTTTACGGTAAAATTTAAGTGACTTGATTGTCAAACAAAAATAACAGGCGTTTTTAATATATAAGCGTTATAAGTTAGAACGTTGTTTAATTTGCCACCCTAAAAACTATAATTTGTTTCTCCCAAAAAACTAGAATTTTAAGTTTTAAACAAACAATAGGAAAAATTCATTTTTAACGACCTATTGAAAAATTGAGGGCACTGAAAAATGACCCAACTCAATAAACATTGTTAATCTAAGGAATAAATCACGTATATAAAATAATAACAATAGTGATTTTAAATACTCAACGACTGGTATTATAATTAAAATGAGATAGTCTAGAAATGCAAGTCAAAGTGAACATAATAAATCAATAAACGATTTATAATTACATTGCAATGTTTGACAAAACTTGTTCAGCCATTTATTTTATCAATTTTCTTGAGTTAATGAAGTATTAAAAAACAAACAAAAATATTGGTGTCATTATATTCAGTTATTGTCAGACATGTGTCTAATATTAGAATGAATAACGCAGAAACTATACGATCAGTATATAATATAGAACACCAAAAACTGTCTAATGTGGCTCCTATAGCGATCGAAAAAGAACGACAATACGGCTGGCCTGAATATTAAAATAAGTTTCCTGTTCCAAGAAATCTATTTTTAGCTGTCAAGGCCAAATCAGTCGGCGAACCAGACAGATAAAATTGGCAACTGTGTCGGTGACGCCTGCGTCGGTTCCACATGGCGCTGTATAGTGCGCGGAGGCCAGTAAACCGCAGCATCGTGGAGGCCGGTTACATTTAAACCCATACCGTATATACAACTTTTTTTCTTATAGTTTTTCCTTACCCCTCTACTGTGCCCATGAAAGACCTTGAATTATGAAGCGTAATCATGCAAAATACACTCCTGTAACTATGGCGGTTATAGTGGAGGCTTGGGCGCCTGTGTTATGTGCAGTATTGGCAATATTGATCTTGCAATTAATTTTAAAAGAAACTTTAAGTTGGTAGAAAAAACAAAGGCATTTCTTTAGTTGTTAATGGAAAATTAGTAAGTAATTTGAGAAAACATTTACAAAACGTCGGAAATATTAAAAATTTAAGGGATCGAGGCAGATAAATAATATACAGGGTGATTCCAAAGTTGGTGCTTTCCTTTCACCTGCGAATAGGGCTTCAAAAAATAAGGTTTTTTTTTCTTTGACGCTTTTTCGAAATATGAACAATAACGAAGATACAGGGTGTCAAAGTTTTACTGAAAAAATTAAAATTTAATGATTTTGGCCAAACCACTTGAAGTAATTAGACAAAATTTTATAGGTGTCAGTAGCTACGTGGAAAGGAAATTTTCCAAGAAACAACAATTTTCTTGCGTTTACCAGTGGCGCGCGTACAATTTTTTTAAAACATTTTTAAAAAAAAATATTACCCTACTGGTTTTTTTTCAACATAAAATTTATTATTGAATTCCTTGTTCAATTCTAAAAATAAAACCCCTTTTATTATTTTTTGCTACGACGCACCGCTTTCGAGTACAAAAATAAAAACCGTCTTAATGCGTGCTTAAAATTAAATGCTGTTTTAATTTAAAATGTCAAATTATTAAAACTTAGTTCAAAGGCGGCTGAAATCTTTTGTTTTTGTTTCTGTCTATTGATAAGGAATAACCTGTAGTTAGTTAAAATTAAATTTAAGTTATTTTTTATTTTGTTTTTTTTCAGTAAAACTTTGACACCCTGTATCTTCGTTATTGTTCGTATTTCGAAAAAGCGTCAAAGAAAAAAAAAACTTACTTTTTGAAGCCCTATTCGCAGGTGAAAGGAAAGCACCAACTTTGGAATCACCCTGTATATTTGTGGAAATCGACTCTGAGTTTTGCTTTCACTTGCACTCACTACTCCACTGCGTGCATATGGACTACTACTTTTCGATATATATATATATATATATATAGTTCCGGCATCATTTAGATGGTATCGATATATACGTTTTTCGATATATATTTTGATATTTTTTGTTATGTGTTATGGTAAATAGATGGTATCTAAATTTCCTAAAAAATACCATGTAATACTAGTTGCACATTTACTTTTTCCCCAGATATAAATATCATCAGTCGGTAGCTAATGCCAGAGATTTGGCAACCATGCTTAAAATAATTTCGAGTGACGGGACTGATGACTGATGGATAGTATAAGCCAAAAGAAGACTTTATCAATCAGTTGTTTTTAATAACAATAATATTGTTGTTTATTTGGTATTATTTTCGTATAAATGTGTTATTTATGGCATAAACAAAAGTGGAACTTTCTTGTACAGGAGTTCAAGAAAGATAAAGTAATTATTCAATTGTATTTGATGATTTTATAACATACGTGTGTGTTTAAAAATTTTAGGTATTTAGAAGGTAACTTACAATTAGAGGGGATTCAGGGTCAAGTCATGATCAAAAAATAAACGGAATTCTAAGGATTACTAAAGTACCTGATAATATGGATTCTATAAAGGTAGTTTTCCTGAACACATGTTAAAAATTTCAGAGTAATTACGTAATTTTTACTTTATAGAAAAGTTTTAAAAAATAAATGTCTACAAAGTAATATTTGTAAAGTTAACAATGTCTTAAATTATAGGTTAATAATTACATTTGTTTTTTAATTACAGGGCTCTCACAAAAGCATGTCGAGATTCAATATTGACATGATATTGACCATCAAAGATGCCAGTTGTATAAGATTGGAACATTGGACCACAGCTACAGGATGGATTACTGCTACTCAAAAGAAAGTTTTCTGCTTAGATTAATGACATTTTGTAAGCAAGGTAATAGTAAGCAAACTTGTTGTTTTATTAGAGAAAGTAAATTTTATTATTTTATACTTTTAACTAAAGTCTACTACTTTACTACTAAGGAACTTACTTTTAGATTGTAAATGATATTAATTTGTTACAAATTTTACTACTATTGTGTGTCATGTGTTGGGAATAAATAAAGGTGATATAAACAATGATTAATCTTTGTGTACTTGTTTCAACATTCAATTTGGACCACCCTGTCAAGAAATAAATCAAATTACAGTGTGTGCACAAAGTTGAAAAACAAAATTGTTGAAAATCTTATTAAGAAGATTTTATACAAAAGTGGTATGATTTTGAAGTATAGCATAGATCAAAGTAAAACAGAATGAAGTTAAAGATGTGCAGAAAGGTAAATGTTTTGATTGGGGTACATTAAAACAAATAATGGGTTGCAGTCCTGTATTTTCTCTAGGTAATTCAATATGACAGTACTGTAAATTTTTTATTATCCCAAGATAGAAATATATAATATATTGCTAATTTTGAAATATTTTGGCCAAAATTAAAGATGGAAAATAAGTACACTTTAACGGTTCAATATGAGATTAATGCAGATTTTTTACCATTTCCAGAATCAAGAAATAGAACAGCAAACTAGACCGGTATACTATATACTTAATAACATTTATGAGCTGATTTTGTAATATTTTAGCCAAAAAGTAGAAAAAAAAGTTTCATCGCACTTCAAGGGGTGTACATACCCATTGAGTTGCAAAACTACAAGAGAATTCGATATGTACGAAACTTTAATTTACCTCACGTTACCTTTCTTGCAGTAGGTACGTACCGTTTAAGTGTATTTAAAAAAAACTCGGTAAAAGTATTAAAACAATATTTAAACGGTACTTTTTTTCATAGAATTTTCTGTTTTGGCAAAAATTTTATAAAATTGGCTCAAATGTTAATAATAATGCATATCAACTAAAGTTACGCCTATTTTAGTATATCCGTCTAGTTTGGTTCAATTTGTGTTTGCTGGAATGCTAAAATAATTGCAGTATTCTCATATTGAATTCCATAGAGAAAATTTGACAAGCAAAATAATTATTATTCACAATGCAAGGCTGTAAGACCAATTTGAAAATGTTCTGTTAATGCAGTTTTCGAGAGTCTATAAATGCACTTAAACGGTACTCCAAGAGAAGTAGTAAATTAAGGTTCATTTCCGTAAGAAAGTTCTATATTCTTTTTTGTAGTATTCAGACCGTTTTAAAGCATGTAATAATTTAACAATCAACTTTGCATATCAGTCGTTTTAATAGGACTCTAAAATATCAATTTTATTTGATCAATGATGAATTTTATTATCTGATCATTAGCAGAAAAAACAATATTTACTTATAATTCTCATTTCGTTAGGCTACGTCTTATATAGTGATGATAGAATGTTTAAGATCTTGTCGAAATGTTTAGCGAATTGCTCGGTCATTGTGAAGAATAATAATTTTGCTTGCCAAATATTTTCTAGATAATTGAATATGAGATTAATGCAGATTTTTTACCATTTCAAGAATCAAGAAATAGAACAGCAAACTAGACAGGTATACTAAAATAGGCGTAACTTTAATTAATATGCATTGTTAATAACATTTAGGAGCTGATTTTGTAATATTTTAACCAAAAAGTAGAAGAAAAAGTTTGATCGCAATTCAAGGGGCATTCATATAACATTGGAATTTTAATTTACCTCCCGTTACCTTTCTTGCAGTAGGTACCGTTTAAGTGTATTTAGAAAAACTCGGTGAAAGTATTAAAACAACATTTAAACAGTACTTTTTTTTCCTGGAATTTTCTGTTTTGGCTAAAATTTTATAAAACTAGCTCAGATGTAATTAATAATACATATCAACTAAAGTTACGCCTATTTTAGTATACCCGTCTAGTTTGGTTCAATTTGTGATTGCTGAATTGCATCATCTATTTGGGCTAAAATTCACAAAATATGTCACTCTACCTGCTACCTGCCCTGCCACTCCTCCCAATATCAAAAACAAGCACCACCGTACATACAGAAAGTATGAAAAGACGAAATATTTTCAAAAGAAGATGATTTTTTGCAAGTTTGTAAACACTTTTTAGACTGAATTGTTAAACTTACTTAAGCTTCAGGGTACTGAAGACACACCTGCAGTTCCGAAATAACATGGTCTAACATGAGATTAAAAAACTAACACGTGAAATCCTTTGTTGCGCGTTAAAAAAACTCACTGTATATTTATGTTGATTCGTTTTTTTTCCACTCGTATTTAGACACCCAGTATATTATATGAATTTACTCATTTGTCAGTGGTTTCAAAAGAAAATCTTACCACTTACCCCCATTTGCACCGTTGTATTTTAAGCCCGGCTTAAGTTAAGTGTGGTTCAGACTGTGACATTTCTCACTTGTGCTTAACACAGTCTGAACCACATTTAACTTAAGCCGGGCTTAAAATACAACGGTGCAAATGGGGGTAAGTGGTAAGATTTTCTTTTGAAACCACTGACAAATGAGTAAATTCATATAATATACTGGGTGTCTAAATACGAGTGGAAAAAAAACGAATCAACATAAATATACAGTGAGTTTTTTTAACGCGCAACAAAGGATTTCACGTGTTAGTTTTTTAATCTCATGTTAGACCATGTTATTTCGGAACTGCAGGTGTGTCTTCAGTACCCTGAAGCTTAAGTAAGTTTAACAATTCAATCTAAAAAGTGTTTACAAACTTGCTTGGCTACAAAATAAACACATCTTGCACGTTATTATTTTATTAATTGAAAATAAATATATTAAAATACACATTAAATTTTTTTTTTCTTATAAAATAAACAAGAACATAAATCAGTCTTATGGTTAAATACAGGGTGGTCCAGTTGCTATTGCTAACTCCTAAATCGTAAGAGTTACAAGGTGAATTAATCCAGAACAAAATTAAAAAAAGGTTAGTGTCGATATTTCAGAAATCGGACAAATTTTGCCAACTGTGGTTTATATTTTTACTTCCTGATAACTTTGTCAACTTTTGTCTAATTTAATATAGACCTTGAAACTCCTACGGTTTAGAAGGTAGCAATAGTTGCCCATAGCATTTGGATCACTCTGTAGAGTATATTAACACAGATTGCTTTAAAATAGTACGGGCAAATAAACAGAAGAATTTCTGTACAAAACAAGTAGCTAACTTAATTAAAAAAAAGCGAATTCCAATCACTAACAAATTTAAAAGTCATCCAATAAAACCGCTAATACAAATAAATGCCCGTTTCGAAAAAAAAACAACAAACAAAGAAGCAGTTCTAAAAGAACACTATTTTTTTTCAGCATGCTGACTAGTAGTGTGTGACTTAACAAATTTACAAATCAACAAATGCGGACCGTCTAAAAAACAAAGTTATATAAACAAAATTTAAATAAATATATGTTTAAAAAATCACTAAAATGTCAATCACAAAATTTATCATTCTGCACTTTTATAGAGTTAACGCCCTGTTCTATTAAACTCAAATGTGAGTATTCATGTTGAAGCTTACTTCTCAATATGGCAGCCGATTTCATAGATAATTCGGGAATAGTGCTAACAGCCAGTTCTAATTCATTCTGACTGGGGTACAACATTTTTCCAGTCGCTTTAGTTCTTGCATAATACTTAGCAAAATGACTCCGTAGTTTAATTTTCTGAGGTGTAGTCCATCCTTTTGCAAGTTGTGGCTTTCCTGTAATTTAAGACACCATTAACATAACGGACGTAACAAATTATTAGAAAAAAAGTACCTTTCATTTTTTTCCCACGGCCAATCTCTGATCTAATCCAGCATTGAATCTGCAACGCAGATCTACTTATTGAAACGTTTTTTTTTAGTAGTTCCTTTTGGACATCTGATAATCGTGGTACCGATCCTGTCTGAAGGTAATTCTGAAATACTTTTCGACAAACAGCTTTCTGTGGTGTACGCCAAGTTCGACTTGAGGTTACTTCTTCGTATCGTATATTTTTGTAAGTATTAATTTTTAAATCAAATTTATTTTTTCTTTTAGCAGGACCTTTTAAAGTCGTTTTTGTATTTGTTTGGAAACTGATTGAATCATCCGATGAACTATCATCCAGTACTTGATCAAGATTTATGTCATTCAGTGCTTGACTACAACATTGTTCTGCTTCAAATTCCTTAGTTTCACGATTGTCTGAGCGATTGAGGTGAGCAAACTCAGACATCACTTCACTCGATGTATTGCTAGAAGCATTTTGTGATGTAAATTCCGTTGTTTGGATATTGTCGTCGTCAGAGTCAGCCATTACTTGATCAATGCCCACTTGTGAAATATCTGATGTTCTATTAGAAGCGACTTGAGGTATTAATTCCATAGTTACAGGATTGTTTGTGCGATTTAAGCCAGAAGCATCATATAAAAGACGTCCCATTACAGAAATGTCAGTTTGAACTTGACGCTGTTGGTAAATGTTCTCGTGAATATTGTAGCTATGACCCATAAAATCAGAAACAAGTTTTTGAGTTGTCTGATCCATATTTGACGTAGCGGTTGCAAAATGTTTTCTCAGTTTTGTGGGTTGATACTTCTTATAATCCAAATTTCTTTTCTGACAAATTCGTTTCAAAGCTGTATCAGGTCTAAAAAAAGGAGATCGTTTGGCTCTTGGATTAGAGAAAACGTATATGTCTTCTTTAGGAATTCCTACATTGCTTCTGTTGCTAATAAGAAAATCCAGGGCATTTGCCATATCCCGAGTTATTAAATTGGATGTTGTTTTATTGAGTTTTCCTTTTGTGACGTACCTACATAAGTTCGAAGCCATTTCTTTTTCCGAGCCTTCACTTAAAGTGGATAAATAGGTTTGATCAACAGTACTTAAATTCCTATATTCATTTACGGTAGTTTTACAGACGTCTCCGGGTCTCCTTCTATTCATCACCATTATTTTTGCACTCAAAGCCATGGCAAGGTTACAGTATCGATCGACTGTAAGACTTTCTTTAGCTTTTAGAAAAGCTTGCTTCCATTCAGCTTCTATTAAGTCATTCATCTGCTTCACTTCTGCTGTAGTTGGAAGTGTTTCTGTTTTCTTCCTCCTGTGACTAACCCTTGATGCTAACGCCAATTTGGTAACATTAGTATTTTGCTGATCCTTCAACAAAATTCCAACCGCCTCATATCTTTTAAACAGATCATTTTTACCCTCTACTAAAGCCATACTTTTCAACTTTGAGCAAATCTTTGATAATAAAGTGCAACACTGCATGGCTGGATACGGATTTGCATATACTCCATTTTGATATCGACCTCTTTCTCTAATACATTCAACCACTAGAGTGTATCGAGATGGGTAAAATAAATCATCAATTTCTTTAATATCGGTATTTTTAGATTTTGCTATTATAAGTATATCTGCTAACAGTCTCAACTGATTGGATACATATTTATATAAATCAGCGGATTCAGGTTTCATCAACTGCTCTTCGACCAATACATTACCTAATATTATTGCAACTGGATCATGATATATTATTTGTCTATGACTTTCTTTAATAAAATAAGGAAATATTTCTCGTTTCAGCACGGGATGAGCTTCTTGACTAATCTTAGATGTCGCTACCCTTGCGGTACCTGTTAAATTTCTGCCTTCATTATCTAATTTCAAACAAGCCGTTTTCGGTGTCTGGTATAGTTTTTCGTTAAAAAGTATCCTTTACATCTGACGCAAATTATATATTGCGACTCATCTCGAATTTCAGATTTTCGAACGACAATAGGAATCTTGTGCGCCTTGTTATATTTTTCATCACCCAATTTTCGCAAACTATCGAATGCTCTATGATGTTGTCCCATTTGACCTGGAACAATGACCTAGACTGTATTTATGTATTTGTTTTAATGTAAATGCGTACTCAAATGTACAATAATGAAACATTAAATTTTTTTTTTATTTAGATAATATAACATAACTTAGAGTAACACACACATTTGTACAGCAAATTTATAAAAAAATGCAAAGTAAAACCTATAACTTACTACTTATTTCTAATGCTGCTTGAAATTTTGGTTCTGTAGAATGTTTCACCCGCCAATGTTTTCTTAGGTTGGTAAATAATTTTCCGCAAAAATAGCAGCAGTGCGACTTACAGGGTTTTTGCTTTTTCTTTCCAGTGATTATCCCTTGGTTTGAGTGGCTGAGGTTGCCATCTGTATAATGTAGTAAATATTACATATTTGACATTTGATAAGTATGTAACTTAGATAGGGTGTGCTGAATTTCAATGGTTTTATTTTACATCAGAAAATAATAATTTGTTATACAGTGAGGTCGTGCAGGTTGAAACAAACTCATTTAAAATATGCTTGGGCAAAAATAAATTTCACTGATGGTAAATTTATGCATATAGGGTGGTAAATCATCATCTTTATTTGGTAAATTAGAACGAGTTCTCTTTTCATATTTGAATTTAGAATAAAATGCTTAGAATATTTCATGTAACCGGATGTCCGGATATAGTGTGTTTTGACAGGAAAACCCCATTTCCGGGCTAGATAGAAAAAAACTAGTATACATGTCTAGAGCTCAATTTTTGAAAAAAAATTAATGGCAAAAACTGTATTTCGATATCTTGTCAGTTTGCGGCGCTAGAGGGCATTTTTCGAATTTGACTCATTTTGAAAACTCTTCACAACTTTTTTTTTATGAAAATATCGAAGTGAAACACAAATATTTTTAAGGTACTTTTTTAACGTGCATCCAGTGGCGTGCTTAGTTGTGTGCTGCTACCTTCCGTTTTCTCAATAATTAACATAACTTTGTATTTCTTTAACAAAACATTTTTATAGTTTATATAACTATAGTTATTTTTAGTCGTAGAATTCGCAGTCTAAGTTTGCGAATTAAATACCCTGTATACTACCATAGATGCAAAATTCAAAAATAAAAAGATAATTGTTTAAGTACGATATATTTATTTAAAAAAATAATGATAGAAAAAGAAATAAAGATGATGAACTTGTTCGTGGGCAAGAACACAGAAATACATAAATTTCCGATCAGAGAAAAATGAACTTTTAAGTGTCTGAGCATTTTACCAAAAGATAAACTGCTGATTTTTAAGTGAATTTGGTCCAACCTGCGCGACTTCACTGTATAATTTATTTTAAAACAATGCAATATTAAAATTAATTTTCAAATTTTTTATTAAGTATTAAATGTTACTAATATATTTTTGTATTAAATTTCGTCCTATTATGAACCAATTATTCAATGTTTTACGTTTTATTCACTACAGATCTAAACACTTTTTGAATTACTTTCGCTTTTTTAGAGTTGTGAACAAACGAATATCATCGTCACATCTACGGGGCTCGGTGAAAATTTAGATACTAGAAAAGTAATTTTATTTTTTTATGCAAGACGTCAAAATTTAATAATAGTTATTTATGGGACAAGTGTGTAGTCTCGATAGAAAAAAGTTAAACCATGAGCCGTAAGGCGAGTGTTTTATTTTTCTGGAGTGACTTATTTGCCATCACACAAGCGTATCATACATAATTTTATCCAACACCTCCACAACTTCGTTAAAAACAAATTTTTCCTATTGACAATTTCAGCGTTTTCAATTTGACAATAATTTGACACAGTGCTTTAATAACATATCCTACGTGTTACGTACAACATTTTATCTACAACGATTATTATTTTAATGATTAATTGAGTAAATTTATTTAGTTGAAATATAGAATACTGAATACAGGTAAAAAAAATGGATTACTGTGGCAACAGGCATAGGTACGATTGTTAATTGTCAAAGTTTACATTTTAAAATGAGTTCAAGCGAAGATCTGCCATCAGACATTGAAAACGAAGCTTTCAATGTTGTTTCAAACCTTACGCCACAAAAATCAAGAAGAAAATACCACGATGCGTTTGAACATTACCAAAAATGGTGTAGTGAAAAAAAGATCCTCAACATAACCAGCGAGAAAGGACTACTAGTATCTTACTACCGGTTAATATTAATATTAACAAGAAGCAAGATAGTGGAGGCAACAGAACTCCAGATGTACAAACAAATTGTTCTCCGATTATTAACGCACTAGTGCGGTAATAGATTCAAAAAAGCACTAGTGCGGTAATAAAGGTCATTATGACACTGAAAATAGTGCGAAATTACGATATTATGTAACTGATGTAGATAAAATTATGTATGATACGTTTGTGTTATGTCAAATAAGTCACACCAGAAAAATAAAAAACTCGCCTGACGACTCAAGGTAAATCTCTAAA
The DNA here is from genome assembly GCA_018691245.2 of Ips nitidus. Lineage (NCBI taxonomy): Eukaryota > Metazoa > Arthropoda > Insecta > Coleoptera > Curculionidae > Ips > Ips nitidus. The sequence goes on from CM042794.1 coordinate 329,706, forward strand.
TCTCTTTAATTTTCTTGTTAGTGAGTTATACTTTAGCCTAGTATAACTCACTAAGTATTATTTTCAAAACGCTTCAGTCAAAACTTACCCTGAATTACGTCGTTAAATGACCGTAAGAAAATTGGTGCTCTCCGGCTCACTGGCCTCGCTGGAGGAATCGTCAGGTATATATTCAGAGCCTGAATCCTCAAACGGATCTTTTTGTGATTCAGTTTCTAAGGAGGTAAAGACAAATATTACTTTATCCGTTTTAATTACAATCATCAACTTTTAATTTTTTATGGGTGCCATGAATGATTTTTCCATATTTTTTTCTGATTACGAAGCCTATGCTATGGTTCAGTCCTGCAATTTTGCGTAACTAAGTATGTTCCACGAAATTGCAATGTGGTTATATTATTATATTATGTTTTTATGGGAAGCGTCTTAACAATAATATCTCAACAACTTATCAGGTCACACGACAATAGTTCACGTGACATTTTTACCATTTTCAACATAGTAATCATATGACAAACAGTCAGATGATAACACGGAGCGCGCTCTTATCTGATCAAGTTGATTGATATATCCAGGGACCAAGGTACTCTTTGTGAAAATACAATTTTTTAGCTATACTGTAACCTAAATCATAATAATAAGAAGTAGGTGAAAAAGTATGAAATCCCAATGATCTGTTTGAAATTGAAGTGCATTTAACATTGCCAATGATTCAGAAAAGGTATTCAGCAATGACCTTAGATCTTTTGCATTAATACTTTTTAATGTAGCTGCCAAAATGGCATTTATAGTATATTCTACATTAAGAGCCGAAAGTAGATATTTGCCGCTTGCACATGAAAATTGCAGCTTGAGGCGAAGTCGAACGCTGCAATCATGTAAAAGCGGCAAAAGTACTTTTGGCTCGAAATATAGACGATATTTTTTCGACGACTGCTGTGGGGTGGAGTAGAAGGACAATTCACATCATTTTCGTAGCTCGAACTCATTGTCACCGATAAATCACTTTGACGGAATGGCTTTATTTCAAACAGGTATGTCAAGCGTTGTTATGGAAACGCCGAAAAAGTTGGTGAGTAGATTGTTAGTAGAAAGCGAAAACGCTCTAGAGCAGAAAATCTCTCTTTCTGCTCGCGCGCGGCAAATAACCCCTTTCTGCTTCTAAATGGAAGCGTACATGAGGTACTTTCAAAGTAAGTCGTCGAAAAAAGCATTTGCTGCAAGTAGGCGTTTATTTTGATATCTACTAACTAATTTATCAAAGGCAATGTCGTAGTTGTCATTAGTAATAGTAATTCCACTAAGCAGCTTCAATGGCTCTTCCTCAAGGTAAGAAAGTAAATATTGATGCTTTTCAACATTAGAAAGCTCTTCATTTTCATGTATTAGTTTTTTGAACAAATCATAAAATGTAGGCCATAGTTGCTGATCTCCCTTGAAAATAGGTATGGTAATCTTTGGAAGCTTCACATTAGGTTCGACTTTGACACAACTAGGTTGGCTATGAGATGAGATAGACGGCTTACAAATTGAATTGTTTATGAATTTGGAGTCATAGTAAAATTTATCTGTGTCTTGCCTAATCTTTTCCTGAACTTCAAATTCGGAATCTTCAGACAAATAACCGATAATGTCATTATGAATTTTTTGAAAAGTATCGTAAACTTGCTCTATATCTTGAAACCTAACAGTAAATTGTTGTATAAGAGAGGAGTCGTTCATAGCCTTAAGAGCAAGCGTATATATTCTCAGTAATTCGGTTAATATAGATGTAAGAATTGAGGGAAGAATAAAAACAAATTTCCCGTACTAAACCAATTTAATGATTCTTATTCCAATTATACCACTCTCAGAGATCAGAGATCAGATCAGAGAACTTATGGAAAAGCTGAAAACTGAATGATGCGGCATTAATGGTGCTGTTCCTAGATTTTGGAACGCCATCTGTACTTTCTAACTCATAGAGTTAAGTACAGATGTCACCAGATGTTGCACACAACTATCATTTCTGGCATCCAGTTGGGACTATACTGGAATGAAGGTTTTGTTCTTTGGTTATCAAGCCCTATAGCCTCTCTGATGAGCCGTAATACGGCGAAACCGGTCAGAGGATTGGGATTGATAAACAAAAAACAAAAACCTCACCGTTTTCATTGTTGTTTTAAACTGCAGTTTATTTGATAACCAGTTTTTTGTAATTAAAATTGCTTACCTAAATCATCTTCATCTTTATCATCAGACTTTTTTGAAAGATTTTCAGCTTCTAATACAGTCAGTCTCGGAGACGGTCCTGGCATTGCAGATAATACCACTGAAATAATTACATTATGCAATTTGCATGCTGCAAATAAATTATGATTTATTCCATACCCGGTTTATCCTCAAACAATATCGTTTTTACTTTCAAAACTGGGGTACTATTATTGGAGTTGTTATTTGTACCTGCAAGAAAATAACAAAACTTTCATAAATAAAAGATGTTTTAACACCATTGCTGTTATAGACCGCTTCCTTTCAGAAATTTTTCTCACGCGGAGACAAAAAAATTAGACTGATTAAAACATGTGATCAATAAAAAACAGTTAGACTTAAATTTTAAATGTCGTTCATATACACGGTCTTGCATATTTGTTATCATATATTCCATTTATTTCTGCTAATGTATATACAGAGGGTTTCAGGCTTTAATACACAAATTTAAACCGCGTATTCTACGTCTAAAAATAACTATAGTTTGCTATACAAACTAAATTCCAAAAATGCTTCAAAGAAATAAGAAATACAGGATGTTAAAGTTTTCAGTTTTACTCCGTCAAACTTTTTTTCAGCTGCGCCAGTGTAATTTTTTTCTTAACAGTTTAGAAACTTTTTTGTATCATTTATTTCTTTCATATCTGTACCCGTTTACAAGCAAATTGCATTTTTTATAAAAAAATTATTAGCGCACTAGAAAAATGTTTGAGAAAAACAAAGGGGGCCCAACTCCAAAAAATCACACTGTACATTTTTTCAAAAAGTTGGCCAATATTGTCACGTTTAGGGGGTAGCGTGGGAAGAGAAACCAGATCGTAGCTTAAGTATGTCGTCTTTATTTAATACTCGTTTAACAATAAGCTAGCTCTTACCCCCAGATTAGGAGGGCCGCTAGCACCGCCGCTGGCGGGACGCGCATGGAACACTTTCCAAGAGGGGGTGTGTAGGTGTGTGGGTGGTTGTGCGTAAGGCCTTCTGATGTGCCGCCAAGCGGTACCCGCTCGATACGAGCAGGGTGCCCCTATGTCCGACACGCCCAAAGGATTTACTTAAGGCACTGCAAGCCCTCTTGAAGTGTCGCCAAGCGAAACCCGCTCGATACGAGCAGGGAGCCCCTATGACCGACACGCCCAAAGGACTCACTTAAGGTACTTTTAGGGTCAAGAGTTCGGACGGTCACCTCTTGGTTGCGTAAGAACTCTTGTCTTTTCAGCCTGGGCTTCCAAGAAGGTATCGAGCCGTCCGGGCACTAGAAAGTTCGGACTGATGCTCAACGACCGACCTAGAGACCAGTAATCTTCGATGGCTTGAGACGCTGATTAAATACCCACATCGTGACCCCAATTTGCCGGATTCAGACAGTGCACTGGGGGAGACCGGGGCCCGACTAGGTAACGGAACATAGTGCAATTTATGTTATTCGTGACAATATTTATTAAAAACTTCATGATTGTGTATATTTTTGTGTTTAAACAAATTATAATATGAGCTGTCGTTAGCTTCAATCATTGTTGTCTATCTAATCTGATTAAGATTGAAAACAATGATCTACTAAGCCCATCCACCTACGTCAAGGTCACACAGCTCCATGGAAGGGAAACTTTTAGATTAGAAGTAGGTTGATTTTTAACCTACTACTTATCTTTAAATATACTTTTATGAACAATTCGATTTTATCTTTAAAAAAAATATTGCAATTATAGATTGTCAAAAAATTATACTGAACCTTTTAAGTTTCAAATTTGAACAGAGCTTTATAAAACAATATGTTAACATATGCAATCTTTTTTCTTTTAGTAAATATAACCCTTTCCAAGCAACAGAGTCGTAAACCACATTTCTCCACTTCCAAGCAAATAACGCTAAGACTAGTGTCTAAATGAACAGCTCCAAATAAACAAGCAGCAAATCCTACAGCCAACAAAATACAAATATGCAGAAACAAAATTCTAATAGTGCACCGAAAATTAAAAATTAGAACAAAACACACGAAAAATACATAATATACATATAATTTTGAAACAAGAAAAATCTAGAAAGAAACAAAGAAAATGTAGCGTATATTGACAATTATTTGAAAGGAAAGGAACCAAATTTAGTAACTATCTAAGTTAACCTTGAAGTCATTACCTGTAGAAAATTTTGTCACCAACTCAAATTCATCACCTTCCCATTGTTCCCCTTTCTCAACTAGCTTTATACAGCTCGTCTGGAAAATCTTGTCTAAAAGACAACTTATTATCAGTTTCCCTTTTAGTGCGTTTTTCCCTTTTGCTCTTTTCTCCAAATCCTTTGCGACTGAAATTAAATTTCCGATTTGGTCCTTAGTTCGTAAATGGCCGAAAAAATCAGTTTCCAGACAAGTTCTTAAGCTACTAGGCCGGTCATTGACATAGTAGCGATGGTGTCTGTGATCATTCACGATCCCGAGGAAGGTTAGATTAACGAAGGTAAACACTATAGATTTGCATCCTCCTACTGTACACAACCACACAATTTTGTTTTGGTCTTCGGCCGCGATTAATTTACCAAACCAATTTCTCTTATAGGAAACGCACCGTTTTATTTTTCCGTTTATATTTTTAGGATAGTCTTTGAGAACGGTATCCGCCGATCTTGTAGAGTTGCTTAGACTAGACATCTTTGCTGCTCGACAAAATAAATACTGAAGTCCAGCTAAAGAGATTCTACATAAAAGGACAGGTAATAAAATAGGTGGGGGATAACTCAGGTATAGAAGAAATAATGCACAACAACTAACTGTGTCATTCTAAAAAGAAAAATACTTTTAACATTTATGGCGGGTCATAAAGATAAAGAGATATTAGAATTTGGCATCCGTTAGAACAGGTTTTGCGTCGACCGATGTATTAACAGACTTTATAAAGGAACGAAAACCGAATGCAAATTATTTCGTTAAAGAGCCAGGGTGTTACAAATTCGAGGCATTAGCATTGCTATCTCAGATACTATAGTTGATACAGCTTTAGTTAAATGAAGGCAAAGTTGCGCATTTTATTTCTTAATAATTTGGTAAGACATTGAATGAGGTTATAAACGCAACTTACAAGATTTTTGGGCTGTGGCTACTGATAAAGTATTTTTATCACGATTTATTTTTATTTTCTGTGCATTATGTGGGTAATAACTCACAAATTATTACTAAATAAACTTGTTTTGAATGTTTTGATTACAGAATGACTGACAGCGATTTGTTATGATTTTGAAAGGTTGGTAGCACGGCCGGATATGAATTTTCCTTAACGACCGCTTGGCGCGAGTTTTAAAATCGTCCTCAAGATTGTCTTTCGTCCTCAAGATTGTTGTCCTCGGCCGTAAGACGGCCTCGGACGCCAAACTTTCTTTCGGCCGAAAAAATACCATTTCACGGCCTAGGTATACTGTAACATAAAGATTACACTAGGTGCCGTTACCCTAAGTTGCCCCGGTCTCCCCCAGTACAATGTTTGTGTCAGCAAGATTGGCGAATTGGGGTCATGATGTGGGTATAAATACTGCACCAAAAGCACGTACAGATTACCGAACTCTGGGGTCTTCCCCAGAGGGAAGTCACTGACTGATCTCTGGGTTAGTCTGGGTATGCCTATTGTGTAACGTATCGTGGAGCAGTAGGTGACCAAGTGCCACACCCTAGATCAGCCCTAGCAAAGGAAATAGTGTGGGCGAGCAGCTTAAGTTGCCGTTCCTACTTACCTCCCTTTGCTAGGTTCTTCACGTCTTTGCCGGCTCGGTGAATGCCCTCGGACCTAAGTCTAGGGTTCATTCATCACCGCTAAAGCGCTGCCCCCCGTGTTCCTTCTGCACTATAGCTTAATAAAAGTGGGTTACCTGTGGAATCCTGTGTATTCTTCCCCCTCAACCAACCCTTAACGTGACAATACAAATAACTATTTTTTGAACGAATGAAAAGTACCATAAGAAACTCTCTTTCTTTTTCGAAGCAGCAATAAACCTAATTATTAAATTATATCAAACCAAATTATCTACTCATTGTGACAACATATCAATGTCATTTGCTTAATTTAGTTAAAAAACTTAATGTACCAAGTACGTAAAACATTAGGTATATTTTTTTGACTAGTGTGACACATCGTTAGTTTCGGAAGGTCCGTACCTACTAAAAAACGAAATAAAAAGTTCAGGTGCGTATTTTAATAATTAAAAACGAAACGTCGGGTCTGAAAACTAAAACTATTTTCATGAAGAGCACAAAAAAGTTCTTCCAAACTGTGCCATTGGTTTTCTAAAATAATCAATAATAAAGTGGTAAAAAAATAAAATAGAAATTAGACTTTTTCGGTTACTGTCGGATATCTGCGGATGTAATAAAAAAAAAATATTTTTTTTTACCAAATTATTAAGAAATAAAATGCGCAACTTTGCCTTCATTTAACTAAAGCTGTATCAACTATAGTATCTGAGATAGCAATGCTAATGCCTCGAATTTGTAACACCCTGGCTCTTTAACGAAATAATTTGCATTCGGTTTTCGTTCCTTTAAAAAGTCTGTTAATACATCGGTCGACGCAAAACCTGTTCTAACGGATGCCAAATTCTAATATCTCTTTATCTTTATGACCCGCCATAAATGTTAAAAGTATTTTTCTTTTTAGAATGACACCGTTAGTTGTTGTGCATTATTTCTTCTATACCTGAGTTATCCCCCACCTATTTTATTACCTGTCCTTTTATGTAGAATCTCTTTAGCTGGACTTCAGTATTTCTTTTGTCGAGCAGCAAAGATGTCTAGTCTAAGCAACTCTACAAGATCGGCGGATACCGTTCTCAAAGACTATCCTAAAAATATAAACGGAAAAATAAAACGGTGCCTTTCCTATAAGAGAAATTGGTTTGGTAAATTAATCGCGGCGGAAGACCAAAACAAAATTGTGTGGTTGTGTACAGTAGGAGGATGCAAATCTATCGTGTTTACCGACGTTAATCTAACCTTCCTTGGGATCGTGAATGATCACAGACACCATCGCTACTATGTCAATGACCGGCCTAGTAGCTTAAGAACTTGTCTGGAAACTGATTTTTTCGGCCATTTACGAACTAAGGACCAAATCGGGAATTTAATTTCAGTCGCAAAGGATTTGGAGAAAAGAGCCAAAGGGAAAAACGCACTAAAAGGGAAACTGATAATAAGTTGTCTTTTAGACAAGATTTTTCCAGACGAGCTGTATAAAGCTAGTTGAGAAAGGGGAACAGTGGGAAGGTGATGAATTTGAGTTGGTGACAAAATTTTCTACAGGTAATGACTTCAAGGTTAACTTGGATAGTTACTAAATTTGGTTCCTTTCCTTTCAAAGTAATTGTCAATATACGCTACATTTTCTTTGTTTCTTTATAGATTTTTCTTGTTTCAAAATTATATGTATATTATGTATTTTTCGTATGTTTCGTTCTAATTTTTAATTTTCGGTGCACTATTAGAATTTAGTTTCTGCATATTTGTATTTTGTTGGCTGTAGGATTTGCTGCTTGTTTATTTTGAGCTGTTCATTTAGACACTAGTCTTAGCGTTATTTGGTTGGAAGTGGAGAAATGTGGTTTACGACTCTGTTGCTTGGAATGGGTTATATTTACTAAAAGAAAAAAGATTGCCTATGTTAACATATTGTTTTATAAAGCCCTGTTCAAATTTAAAACTTAAAAGGTTCATTTTTTGACAATCTATAATTGCAATATTTTTTTTTAAGATAAAATCGAATTGTTCATAAAAGTATATTTAAAGATAAGTAGTAGGTTAAAAATCAACCTACTTCTAATCTAAAAGTTTCCCTTCCATGGAGCTGTGTGACCTTGACGTAGGTGGATGGGCTTAGTAGATCATTGTTTTCAATCTTAATCAGATTAGATAGACAACGATGATTGAAGCTAACGACAGCTCATATTATAATTTGTTTAAACACAAAAATATACAAAATCATGAAGTTTTTAATAAATATTTCTAAATCCAATGTATACAAATTTTAGTCAGGTAAGTAAATATTGAATCGTCTGTACAGGGTGGTCCAATGGGAAGTGCTCTTATTAATATAGATAGGCATAAACTGCTTAAGTTTGATATAAACAAGCTTAAGTTTGATATAAAGCTTAATGGCGAAAACCGTTGGTTATTCTTGGGCTTAATCAGGAAAACCTTATTTCCCGGGTAGATATGAAGAACTAGTATACATGCCTACAGGTCGATTTTTGAGAAAGGATTAATGACAAAAACCGTATATCAATATAGGGCGCCGCAATTTTTGTTCAAAATTTTTAAATTTTGCCCATTTTGAAAACTCCTCACAACTTTTTTGTTTATTAGAATATCGATGTAAAACACAAATATTCTTAAAGCGCTTTTTCGATGTGATTTCAATGGCGCGCTTGGTTTTTTGCTAATATCTTCTGTTTTAGAAAATCCTCAAAATTTACCTAACTTTATTATCTTAAATTGAAACGACAGTTGGCTATGATTTTTAAAAAATGTCCATTTTATGCCGTTTACTTCAATGGAATATCTATAGTTAAAAAAAGTTTAAAAATGGAATATCTATAGTTAAATTAAAGTTTCAATGGTATGTCTATAGTTAATCTTAAAAATTATTGAGATATTACAATTTTATGTTTTTGTTCAAGTTAGCTTTGACTCAGGTTTTGATATCAGCTTTCAAACGTGACGCTTATTTATTTCTTGTTTTTATGACAACACTAAAATGTTTAAAAATACTGCTTTTTAACTTTTGAGTCAGTCTCATTTTTTTTTCTACCGTTAATTTAAAAATTAGTTCTTTTGTCGTTAGTTACTTTAATGTGTGTAAAAATACTAAACAAATAATTTGTTATTGGGTCTATATCTGCTACTCATTGCAAGTTAACTTCATATTTCAGTTATTTGTAGGAATAATTATAGACATACTTACATCGTAGTAATTGTTTAAAAATAGACATTTTGTAAAGTTATATTCGATTATGAGTTCCATTTAAAAAGGAGAAAATTTAAACTTTTGGCCTGCACTGTATAGGCAATGGGTTCACAGGTCATTGTTGCTGGTACGGTTGCTCGACAACCGCTTATACAGTGCAGGTAAAAAGTTAAAATTTTCGCATTTTTGTTCGTGTTTTACGACAAAAGCGCTCAAGTTAGAGATCTGAAAAAAATACAGAAAACTAGTCCGTGATAGGTACTACAACTTTCATTAATACGATTTTTCAATCAAATCAACCGTACAGGAGCAAAAAAATCAAAACCGTTTTCCCATGTTAATCTCCTATGTACAGGGTGATTGATTGAATTTTGACCACCCCCTTAACTTTCTTAATTTTGATTTTAGCAAAAAACGTTAAATACAAAACCAGTAGATATTTAGGTCTACTTTATTTTTAGATAAACAGTTATTATACAGGGTGTCCCAAATTTGAGTAATAAACCAAACTTATGTTTTTTTAAATACGATGACCAACTTTTTATCCGATATTTGAATTCTACGTCAAATTCTAGACCTAATTGATGTAAAATGTTTGTATCGATATTCAACTGTTTCCGCAGCAGCGTCCTTGATTGGTTGAATTTTGACCACCTCCTTAACTTCTTTATTTTTGATTTTAGTTAAAAAACTAGTTGTAACAACTTAATTGTAGATATTTAAGTCTACTTTACTCTTAGATAAACAATTATTATACAAGGTGTCCCAAATTTGAGTAACCAAATTAACCTTTAATCACATAGTCGAGGCAATATTGCTAATATACAATAAGTATAACAGATGCTGCTGCGGAAAAAGTTGAATATTGATTCAGACATTTTACATCAATTAGGCCTAGAATTTGACGTAGAATTCAAATATCGGATAAAAAGTTAGTCATTGTATTTAAAAAAACATAAGTTTGGTTCGTTACTCAGATTTGGGACACCCTGTATAATAACTGTTTATCTAAGAATAAAGTGGACCTAAATATCTACTAGTTTTGTATTTAACGTTTTTTGCTAAAATCAAAATTATGGAAGTTAAGGGGGTGGTCAAAATTCAATCAATCACCCTGTACAGGGTGCTCTTGGACACCTGGTATTAAAAATGCCTGTTATTTTTGTTTGACAACCAAGTCACTTAAATTTAACCGTAAAAAAGCCTTGCCTATAATTTGTTCAGTCTATAAACTAAAATTTTCGTATTTTCAGTCTGTCAACTGATTGGTTACAAAAATCAACTTGCCACAAATGTAATTTTCATAATACCAAAGTAAAAAAATGCATTATTATTTGATACTTGTAGACAAAAACTATTTGCTGAGTCTAATACATACAAACGTAACTTTACCAATAACTGTCTAATATCAGGCATTGTGTCTAAAAACACCATCATATAACTATAATCCGTGGAATTCATGGTCAACTTTACAGAGTGCTGCAGAAATTTAAGATGTGGTAAAAAGTTGCATTTTTTTAAATGCCTTATATTACATTTATTTAAATAATTCTATTGTTTGTAACAACGATTTGTTAAATAAATGACACCTCTAGCGAGCACCGTTTTTTCAGAAAAAAACGTGCAAGGGTTAAAAATTTCCATGTTTGCAAATCCGAAAACCAAAGAAGAAATTAGAAGTAGTGAACGTCAAGGAATTTGACTTGAACTTTTTCATTTATCATAAACTATGTCAAATGCCGTTTGTGATCCTTTTCCGGTAAAAAAATTATCAGCAAAATTTGGAATAAAATGTCTACTTTAAATTTAAATTTAATACAGCATATAACTAATTCTTCTTATAAAAAAATAAAACTATTCACAAAATGTAACAAGGTAAAACTACCAATAGAGACGATCTATAAAAAGTCTAAAAAACTTAAAAATGAACCACCAGGCGAAGGGTAAAAATATTTGACGGAATTTAAATCAGTATAGTTTGTCCAAAAAGAAGTTATTCCCATTGAAACTGATGTACTACCTGCCATAAATATGGAGCAACATTTATTTAGAGTATGGCAGTCGGAAATCAGTATGAAGAGAGAGTTTGGACGAAACTGAGTACCAATGTGACTTTGCGAGTGTCATCTATTGGCAAGATGGCCATGCCATCTTTTAGTAGAGCATGTTGTCTATTGCTTAAAACGAATGCCATCTTTTAGCAAATTGGGCATATTTATGTAAGGGATAAACACACCGCAAAATAAATCAAAGTTATAAATTTGTTGTCGAACCTTTTATAAAAAAACTACTCTATAGGTCGATAAAAAAGGCTATGGCAAATAACTAGTGCATACAATTTTTTTAAAAACATAATAATTTAAAACTGTAAAATGTAAATGTAAATGATTACATTTTATCTTCAGAGAGCCACATATAAGAATGATTACCTTAGTATACAGGGTGTTCAATTTTAAGCAAATCTTTTCTACACCACAATTTTCTGGGACAGCCTGTTCAAACCGACACTTATTTTTTTCAATTGGACAAGACATAAATCCGTATGCATCCACTGTATATTAACTTGTCTTAAAATATTGTTATTTGTAGCTTATTGTAATTTGTTATTGCAGCAGTATGCAATATACGTAGCGGATGGCGCTAATACATATTCAACATGAAAAAAAAATGTGAAATGCCTAACATATTTTAACAAGAAGGGACAGGGATCAGGGACATAATTCCTCTGATGTTGGGGTGATGTTTTTGCCTGACCTCGGTTTCCTTTTGGTAGGAAACATGTTGCCGGTTGTCTCTTTCTTTGAAATAAAAATTGCATCCAATTTTCAGAATCAAATATAATATTGTTACGATTTTCCCGTGGGTTTACACAAAGTCAGTTTAACTCAACAATTAATAAATTTATTTACATTTCAAAACACTCCGTACAATAATTAACTCAGCTACCAAAAACACTACTACAATTCCACAATTATTCCACTATTTAAACTTTACCGCGTTTCTAAATTCACTACTCCTGCGGTCGACACCGCTTCTTTTATATTCGCAAACCACGTTCTAGAATGACCGCAAAACGCTTCGCGATTTGCCTCGAATATCAAAGATTCTTCCAGGTGTGGCGCTTCCTAACTGTGGCCTACTTTAATACGCGCCCGGCCAGATATTGTGGCGCATCGGTTTCATCCCGAAGCGAGCGCTCGTTCAGAAGTATCGAGCATAGTAGGCCCAAACCGTAACACTGCCCCCCTCTTAAAGCTGATCGTCCCGATCCGCTTCATCTAATCCCTGGTATTTCTTGAGTCTGTCCAGATGGACAATTTTCATCTTGCCTTTGGGGCTGCGTTGGACTCTGTACACGACGTCGTTTAACCTTTTTACCACATTGTAAGGTCCCTCCCAAACAGGTGTTAATTTCGGTCGGATTTGCCTTTCTTCCTCTGAGGGTTAAACTGTTAAGCGAATCACTCTCGGGACTAGGTCGTTCCGAAGGTCTCCGTTCCTGAACCGTTGGACTTTTATCTATTCGCATAATTATATCATCTAAACTTTCTCGAGTAGTACTTCAGATCTCGGCCTATCCTGTTCACCTCAAACCGCTCGTCCAAAACTCCTCATTTGACGCCAGCACTGGTTTAGGATTAGGGCACAGCCAAAGTATTGTCCAAAAAAAACAAGCAGGGAAGAAAAACCAAATTCACCACGCGATAACTCGTCAACCGTATTATCGTTTCCGCGTTTTTCTTCGGTTTTCAGCTCAAAATTCGCAACTAAATCGTATTCTAAAGTAATGACATCAATCTCAAGTCAACAATTGACAATTCTCTACCTTTTTTTTTTCACCTGAATCACCCTAGCATTCCTTATAATTTTTAATTTACGCACACAAAAAAAAAAGAAAAAAGAAATCTTAAAAAGAATGGATATTTTTAAGACAGTTTCTCTTGTTTTATTTAAAAAAAATATTCTAAAACTAAAACTTAAATTATTCTAATATTTTAAAATAAACAAAAATAGTTGTAAATTAATTTGTTTCATTGTCCTCTTCATTCTGGGCAGCATGAATCAGATTCATAATTTCCCTCCTTAGGACTCTGCTGCGTTTGGGATTTTTGATCTGCTTCATCTCAGCTGCTACTGATCTAAAAGTACATAATTTTCACTTTAGTTTTCTATCTTCTAGAAACCTGCTAATTTGTTCAAACTTATTTATGCTGAACATTAAATATTTATGTACAAAATTCATTATCTAAAAATGTAATTTCTTAATATGTGTAATAAAGAAAATTGATACATGCAAAGCAAAGGCATCAATGACTCCCAGATCTGTTGCATGTAATCCTGCCTCTGACTCTAAGGCAGTTGTAGCTTTCCGCAAAAGCTGCATTGTTTCTGTATTCCTTTCGGTCTTATCAGCAGCCACCTTTCTTTTTTTTTTAGCAGGTTCCCTTCCAATTGAAAAACTTGTTGAGGGCCTTGAATGTGGGGAAAACATGCTTCCTTTTGACTCGTAGTTCTCCACGTCTGTAAAAGTGAGGGGCTGTTCTACTTCTTCATCTAGAAATAACTGAATTAAATATCAGTTAAAATAAATTGAAAAGTAAAAATTACCAGTATTCACATAAATATTTGCCTCATGTAGCTCATGGACTTTTTCCTTCAAAAATTATATTAGATCTGTCCATTTCATTGTCCTGTGACTCCTGTGTAGACATTTCTGGGCTCACAATATTGCTATCTAGGATTGACCGACTAGGTCTCATTGGATTTCCCAAATCAAAAAAACTTAATAGAGGGTAGCACCAAAGTGTCGGCTTGTATACATCTGCTGTCCCAGCACCACTTGACAAACTCTTTAAAATTTTGTTTTTTTCGGCATTGTATTGAGTTCTTAACCCATTAATTTTTTTTCGAATACTGTCCTCAGTCACTGCATTTTTCAAATATGGGTACTCCAAAAAGCTAATTTTAATATTGTTAAATGCCTTGTAACGTTAAGTTTTGTTTTTGTAGTCTGTATTTTCAACATCATAAAGATATGGGTATGTCTCGTATATATTAATTAAATCCTTTAGCTGTTCTCGCGTATAAGTATATTGTTTCTGAAAGACAAAAAAGATTTACATATTAAATTAAGGTATCTGCCCACTATACCATATCATACTTACCAGAACGTATGGGGCATCACTATGCAAACTATAGGGATGAAGAAACGGTCTAGTGGGTATTGTCTGATTAATTATTTTTACATGGCAGTAAAATTAGTTTGCATGTGCCCCTACGGTCCTAGTACGGTATGGTGTAGTGGGCAGCCGTCTTTAATAATGACGATTCGAAATTTATTATATAATTACTTGCTGTTAATACTTACATCTTTTCCACAACTCATTTTGCTTCAATTATTATCAATTTTCCACAATTCCACTAATTCCATTTACCAAGCCTGACGCCATACACTATACACTTAACCTAGCTTTTTTCCTTTTTCGATATTTCGTTTTCATTTTAAAAGGTTGGCTGCCCGAACTGGGTAAATTCACGTCAATAAATTGACGGAAAATAGAACATGTTCTAATTTCGTGAATAACTTGACGTGAATTTCTTCACGATAAATTTTAAGTTAAATTTTGCTTTACACTGATCTAATTTGTCCTTGAAGTCCTTTTGTGAATAAATTGACGAATTTATTGACGTGTAGTCGTCGGTGTAAAACCAGTATATTGAAATTAATAACAAAGAGATATGCGTTGAAGCATTAGTGGTTAAAAATTTGTCCAAAGCTCTAATTTTGGGACGTAACTTTTTGGAGACGACAAAGTAAGTCATTGACTATAATAACAATAAAGTGACATTGTAGCATGGTTCGAAAAAATTGATCCTAAACTTTGGGGATAGGTTTGAAAGCAGTTATGAAACAACTGAAGAATGCGAGCCACAGCAAGATTTGTTCGTAAACATAGCAAACGAGCCGACAGTAAATTCCCTGAAAATTACCGTCGCCACCGACTACGTGTTGAAGCCCGGAAATGATATAATTACTCGATTGAACTTGAACCTGCGACCGTCCGACTTAGCAGAATATTGTTTTATTGAGAAAGATAGTTTTTTACGACCAAGAGGTCTTATTTGCATAGGATTACCGTTTTTGCAGAATGGACATTTTGATATTAGGATTAAAAATGTCGGTCATCGTAGAATTTTTGTAATAAAAAATTCCACGATTCGTAATCTCGAGAAAACAATTAAAATGGACATGACAAAACTACAAATCTATTGCTTAACCGAAGATGAAAGAGATAGCGTTGTGGAATTACGTCACAAATTGGAAACATTACTTTTGGAATATAGGAATGTTTTTTCGAAATCGCCAAAATACATGGGAAAAACGGACGTAATTGAGGATGAAATTGACGTGGGAGATGCTAAACCAACAAAGCAAAAGGTTTATCGCGTTTCACAAAAAGAAAGATAAATTATAGATAAACAAATAGTGGAAATGGAAAGGAATGACATAATAAGACCGAGT
Source organism: Ips nitidus (assembly GCA_018691245.2). Taxonomy (NCBI): domain Eukaryota; kingdom Metazoa; phylum Arthropoda; class Insecta; order Coleoptera; family Curculionidae; genus Ips; species Ips nitidus. The sequence goes on from CM042794.1 coordinate 345,417, forward strand.
AATTCTCCATGGTCAAGTCCAGTAGTGTTGGTAAAAAAGAAATCCGGAGAAACACGATTTTGTATGACATAATAATTTTTTCAGAAACAATAGGTCAACATTTGGAAAAAATACGCAAAGTTTTTGATCGTTTGAGAAGCGCAGGCTTGACGCTAAAACCTAAAAAGTGCGAATATCTAAAGGGAAAAATTAATATCCTTGGATACACAATTTCTAAAGATGGGATTTTTCCAGACAAAAACAAAATAATTTCGGTAGAAAATTTTCCAAAACCGAAAAATATCAAAGATGTTTAAAGTTTTCTAGGACTCTGTAATTACTACCAGAAGTTCATAGAAAATTTTCAAAATTTCACGTCCATTGCATGAGTTGACCAAAAAGCAAAATAAAGCATTCGTATGGGCCACAGAGCATGAAACGGCTTTTCAAGAATTAAAACTGAACTTGATGTTAGCGAACCTGTGTTAGCTCATTTTCAGCCTAACAAGGAATGTGAGTTACGCGTTGACGCATGTAAGGATGGAATTGGCGCTATTTTGTTGCAGGAAGACACAGGAAATAAGTTACACCCTATCGCTTACGCAAGCAGAAGTCTTAGCAAAGCGGAGCAAAATTATTCTATAACTGAATTAGAAGGATTAGCCGTTATATGGGCACTTTAATACTTAAGACACTTTATTTATGGTAAACCTGTAAAAATCGTAACTGATCATCATGCTTTATGTTGGCTAAAGACATTAAAAGATACCACAGGTCGTTTAGCCAGATGGTCATTAAAACTGTCAGAGTTTGATTACACGGTGTGCAGTGTGGTTGATTACACATGCGACTCGTACTAGGCGTAGAATCAACTGAAGTACCAACTTCTGACGGAGGAGGTGGATCATCGATGTCAGGTTGTTCGAGATCGTCGTCCTCAACTTGACTGTGACGTGTGATCATAGGTTCGTCGTCGAGCTCTCCTTTTACAGAACCCTCTTTTTCGGAATCCAGACCAGAACTGTTCGAGTTGAAACATGCGGTACCTTGGCAATATCCACAAATCGCTGCGCATTTTAGACCTGCTTTCCGACATCCACACGATGTAGTACATCCCTTTTTGCAATTGCATGACAATAGTGTCAATACAGAATCTGGAGCAGAAGCCTGCAGTGTTTGAACCGGCTGAAGAAAATTGTCGACTTTCTTCCAACCCCAGAGTTCGGGAGATTTTTCATGACCGAGCCATTTCTGGACTTGGTGGTAACGTAACATCGCTAGATTTGGTTTACTCTTGTACGCAGATTTTTTTAACATTTCATAACGATGTTGGTTTAATGACTTCTCTCCAGTAGTTGCGTTATAAACAGCTAAGAAAAAACGTTCTCCAGCCTGAGCGACTTCTTCGTGTGTAGAATCAGGGTTATTGAAAATTCGTACGACGTCTTGCAAATCATCTCGCTTCTCCAATAATTTTAAACATTTTCGTTTACCTTTTCCAAAAAGACATGACGTGGTATCACATCCACTGAAGGCATGTGCGTACAAAATCATGTTCGGAAATCCTTTCTGCGATTGTAGAAGATGCGACGAGTATATTTTTCTCTCAATTTTTCCAGTCCCTGGTTTCATGAAGTAAATATTTCTCTCCTGTCGTGCTAATGTAGTTAATAGAACAAGGAGATCGATGTCCTCACCAACGATAACGACTTGTGCAGTCAAAGATAGTTCTATCGCCGTCGTAACGATAAGGGTATCAGCATCGTCTTGAGCTTGTCTAACCTCAACCCCTTGATTTTGAAATCTCTCTGTCAACATTGCGATCAATCGGGTTTTGTTTTTATCGTTTGACAAAAACTTTTCTTGCGTGACTGTGGCGACCATCGTCGCATCGAAAAGTATATCAACGCTCGAATGCTTCATAGAACGACGATACTGTTCAGTTTTCTTGGTGCTTCTTGAGCTATCGGTATAACCATCAAAGACGATTACGGATCTGGCTCTGAAAATTCTTTTCACGTATCCTAAATAAGCTGCACAAATGGATTCGTATGTCTGATTCTGATGCCACACTACACGATGTAGAAGATATCCCCCGTCGATGACATGTGTACGATCCTTGTGATTGGGTTCTTCACTTGATTCTACAAAAACTTCGTACAACACCGATTTTTTAGTTTTTCGCATACCTGCTTCGTTGAAAAGAGCAAGTGGAAATGGAGCCAATTCGTACTTCATGTATTCATTGAATTCGGCAACATTTTTTTTCGCAAAAACAATTTGTTGAAATAGCATTAAACGATCGATAGGCACCCCCACATCGTACACCTTGATCGTGGAACTAATTGTCGCCAGAGGACGAACTCGGTTGTCACGCTTCATTTTTACATCCTTGAAATTTTCTCCAACGATAGCCTCGATTGCTTTTGTTCCGATATCATGTGCATTTTGACAGTTTATTTTGTCATCACCAACTACTCCTGAGCTGATCGACATGATTCTCTCACTGATTTGAAATGGATCATGGCAACCAAGCCAGTTTTCCAGTCGCTGCACGTCTTCGTTATCCCTTTCTATTCTGGATTCTCGCGAATCTACATGCTGTTCTCCGCTGACAAAGGCTGTATCACAGTATTCTTCTAAGGATTCGCAGATTTGATGGACAGCAGTCATCGCTAGAACCCATTTGGAGAGTGAACTATCAGTGAATCCTCGACCTACAACACCACCGGAGACTTTCGTAGCTCGCATAAGATCTTGCTCGACCACCATATCCGACCAAGTTTCCGACCAATATTTATCCGTTCGCCTTAGGGCGTTTGTCCACCGCCGCCGTCACCGGGACGTCACCGATAAACGATTTATTTTGGCCGAACGTGACGTCCCGATGATGACAATCGTTTGTCCACCGGAACCGAACTCGGCGCTCGTCAGGTTCAGTATGATCTTGCTGTTATCCAGAGTAGGCGCAATTTTGTGAAAATAAAGCGAAGGAGGATGGCTAAGTTAAACCGGAGGCAACTTATGCTTCTCCTTTTGTACGTTCGAAGGCGTAGGCGACGCAAGGCATTCTGGATTCATCCTTTAATACGTGAACGATACATCACAGGGTCGTTTTATGTACTTCACGACAAGTTGCGGCATGATGATAAGAAGTTCTTTAACTACTATAGGATGTCCACGAGTACGTTCGATTTCATTCTCTATCACATAAAAGATGCCATCACACTCCAAAACACAAACTACAGGGCATGCATACCACAAACTGAAATGTTGGCTGTAACTTTAAGGTAAGCAGGGGAAGTTTACCTAAAATGGGATACTTAAGGTTTGAACCTGGTTTATAAAAAAGTTTAGCTACAAAATCAGAAACAAACGTCATGATGGATATATCAAACATAACTTTATTAAAAAAATAAACATAACATATGAACGTATTAAACATAGGACAAAAACATTTTTTCTTCTTAGGTGAGTAAAATTTCCCATTTTAGGAACACGTATATCTAAAACGGGATCAGTATTGTTTCTAAAATGGGATTATGTGCATACGCACAGATCACATATGAAATAGCTGGCTTCGTTGTCTGATACACCGCAAGCTTCGTGGACCCATCTTTGACAGGAACTGCATTGAATCCACTGGTCACCAGGTTTGCTGCTTATAAAATCTACTTCACAATAAAAGCACACTGGATTTTCTTCCTCATCACTGTTTTCTTTGGTCATGTCTATTTTTTGGATATTCTTGTCTTTGGTCTTGTTTTTCCCATTCACATCTTTTTGGTATCTAGTCTTGTTTGTTGCTTTATCAGTCTTTACTTCGGCCGAACTATTTTTCCGTAGTTTGGAGATTTTTTTTACTGATTTTTCCTTCGATAGTGCCTTTCCTTTCAAAGATGGCAATTTACCGGTTGACACTTTACGTTGTTTCCCTTCTATACTGGCATTTAATTCATTCTTATAAGGTGAGCTCGTTAAGATGGCAGCTTTACCTCTATTTCCAGTTTTCGCAGGCCTTCTTAATGCTGCTTTTGGGTATGGACGAATCATTTCTGGTGAAATTTGAAAAATATTGGCCAAAGGTTTATCATCATCACTGGAGAAGCTGTCATCTGAGTCAAGAGGACGAGTTGATTCTGATTGTGGCAGTGTGTGGGTTGAATATGAAGTTGATGGCGGTGGCGTTTGATGTCTGATTGGAGAGGTTGATTTTGATTGTAGCAGTGTGTGGGTCGAATATGAAGTTGATGGAGGCGGAGTTTGGAGCCTGATTGGAAATGGTGTTTCTCCGTCTGGTGAGCCGTCTTCCGTTGAAATTAATTCATTTTCTGGCTGATCAGTGGGATCAGCAGCTATAAACATATCGTCAGTGAAAACGTGGCGATTAACGGGAAATAAGCCAGTTTTCTCAAAACCATGAATGGCATTATTGGGTGTTGCTGCCCTTAAGTAGGCCTTTCCAAATAATTTGCCTATTTGGTAAATTGTAACGACTCTACCTGGATTGTTCCTTAGAAATGTTTCAACCTCTTGAATGTAGAATGTCGATAAAGGTGCCATAAAAGAAACGTCTAGCGGTTGCATGCGATGACTACAATGTGGTGGTATGCACAATATTGTAACACCGTGATCCCTGGCTTTCTCTATCACAATTATGTTTTGGGTATGAGTTTTATGGCCGTCCAATATAAGCAAAGAAGGGTTTTCTTTTGAGGCATTGGTAAATTTTAAAAAATGGTCGAACCGCTTTTCAAAGAGGTTCAATTGCATCCAACCAGAAGAATGGCAGGCTACTATGGATTCAGGGGGTAGCCCAATTGAAAACTCTTCCTTTACGCGAACTCGTGGGAAAATGACCATGGGTGGAACATATGTTCCTGCAGCACTTATGCATATTACCGCAGTGCATAGTGTTCCTCGTTCTGCTGAGGTTAACGTTCCTACTTGCTTCCTACCTTTCATTGCAATCACCTTAGATGGACGCCCTTGTACAGTTGTTAATCCCGTCTCATCGACGTTAAATATTCTAGATGGTGCATACGCGTATCTATCTTGCAGGGGCTCCAGCAAATCAAAAAATTTGTTTACGGCAGTTGCATTGAAACCTTTAGCGCGAGCTGCCGATGTTGCTTCTGGTCTCCTCAGGGAAAGATGATTTTTTTTTCATAAAAGATCGGAGCCAAGCCCAGCCAGCCATTTTTTTATTTTTATTTAAATAGTGTTCCAAATTGTTCCTTTCTGCTAACTGAAACGCTAACCTATGAACATCTGTACACGTTAATCCAAAAAGCATGCTCTCCATAGTTTTTACGTAGTCAACTAGAAGTTTTTCCATTTGGTGCCAAAAAGTTCATTGTCTACTTCCCAAGCCTTTTTGATGCCCGGTAATTTGTTTATTTAAGTTTTTTACTCTTCGCTCAAGGGTGCTTTTTGGCACTGAAAAAATTTTTGATGCTTTTAAGTAACCGTATTTGCCAGTTGAAACCGATCTGATTGCTTTCGCCATTTCTTCCTCGGACCAAGACTGACGAGTTGTTTTCCGAGTTGCCATATTTGCTAATAATAATGATTCTGAAATGAAAAAAAATATCCCGTTTTAGAAGCACATGCCGCATCCCATTTTATCAACACATGTACATATAACCGAAAATGGCTGCAATTTTTTTATATAGAAATATAACCTTAAAATTTCATAAGTTAAGTGATTGTTTAAGCCCTAGCAACTGACAAAAAAATAATCGGCGTCATCTCATTGGTCATATAGGTCAAAAACTTATGTTTGTAGATCGAAATTATAAACATAAAAACTCACCTAGCGGCGTTACACCTATCACGATTTTGGTCAAACTGCTGCACGTTACTCATACACGGACTGGAAGTATTAAGTCAATAGTACAACAGGTGGCGCTATATCTTACTACGAAATAATTAGGGTATCCCGTTTTACCTTAGTATCCCATATTAGGTAAACTTCCCCTACTGCAATATCGCAATTAGAAGACGCATGTCAAATTTCACTTTTCACGTTTTGACAGATTCTCACCCAATCAATTAGCACTAATGGTGATTGGCTGAAGACCTGTCAACTTTGGCAAGCGTCTTGTAATTGAGGTAGCGTGTAGTAAGTAAATACTTTATGTATTTTTTGTTTTAATAGATGTAGTAAGAAAAGTAGTGAAACATACTAAAAATAAGATGGATTTTTTCACCTACAGTTCATATAAATCTTGAGAAAATAATTCAGCGACAGACTGTATAACAACCAGTGGGGAATCTTGCTGGGATGACAACTGAGGGGTTTCTTGCTGGGTTGCTGGCTGAGGTAAAAGTTGTTGATTTTCCTCCTGGGGTGAAAAAGGACTCTCTCTAGGTGACGTAATATGAGAATTGCTCAATGACGTTGAAAGCCTGCGGTTTTTGAAACTGCGAAGCAATTGCATAACTTCGATTCTAAATTCAAACTTATCATCGTCGTTAATTTTTTTTACTGTTGGCAAGAGAGACATCATAAATGCACGGTCATCGTCAACTAAGTCAGATTCAGCAGGTGTTGCTTGTATAGCCTTTAGTATTTCTGCATCGACCGTATTGAGCCGCTTTGTTCCCGTTCGCTTCTTGGATTCCTGCGTGGATTTAGATGTGGATGGAAATGATTGGTCAAGGTGACTTGTTGATGACTGTTGGCTTTCAGGACGATCTTCAGAATCAGGTTGAGTTGGTATGCTTGAATCAGTTTCATCGGGTGTTACAGTCTTGAGTAGAAATTGTAGGTTATCACTGTAAACATTTTTTTTTGCGGCTTGTCCAGACTTTGTTTTGAGCGACTTTATAAATGTGTCTCTAATGTTACTCCATTTGCTCATCACAGCATTTGCTGAAATAAAAATCAAAATTGTCAAATTATAATTTCAATTTAATGTAGGTATAATAAAAGTTTAAAAGCAACAACTTTTTTTACAGATATCTTGCAAGTGGAAATACCTTCACCAATATGTCATACAGCTTTCAACTGGGTATCAAGACGGTAAACAGAATAGTGGCACAAGTATGTCACTAAATATGGACTATTTTAAGTGGTGAATTCTTGGCAGCACCTAATACTGAGCGATGGTTACAAATAGGGGAAGGATTTAAAAAAAGAGCTAATTTTCCAAACTGCATCGGCTGCGTCAATGGAAAACACATACGAATTGAAAAATTTTCCAAATCTGGCACAACGAACTTCAATTATAAAGGGTACTTTTCCATTGTACTGCTGGCAGTAGTGGATTCCGATTACAGATTTGTATATGTTGATATCGGTTCATACGGTAAAGACTGCGACTCCGCAATTTTTCAACGTACACATTTTTATCGGCTACTGACTGAAGGTCGGTTGAACATACCTCCACCTGTTGCACTGCATCAGTCTCGAAATATTAGAATGCCACATGTCTTAGTAGGCGATGAAGCTTTCCAGCTCACTCAACATTTATTACGTCCTCTTGGCGGTAACCACTTAGACGTGAAAAAGCGGATATATAATTATCGACATTGTCGTGCACGAAGGTATGTTGAATGTGCATTCGGAATTATGGCCAATAAATGGCGAATATTTCATCGTCCTCTAAATGTAAATAAAAGTCTAAGCAAATCTATAGTAAAGGCATGCGTCGTTTTGCATAACATTGTGCGTGAAAAAGATGGCTACAGAAATGAAGATATGTTCATGCCTATTGGGCACGACGGGTTGACTAACGTGCCAAGAGCAGGAAATGTACCACACGGAGGACGTACCGCTAATGACATTAGAAATAATTTTGCTGATTACTTTGTAAGCCCAGAAGGTTCTTTACCTTGGCAGATGAATAAAATATAAACTTGTAAGTAGTTAAACACAATAAAATTAACGTATACTTACTAATTTCCTCTTTGGTTTTCTGGTCCATATCCTCAAAGTCTGGCTCCAGAAAGACACAAACATCGTGCCATGCATTTTTTCTCAAAATTTTGTCTTTCGACACGTCCTTGGTCTTATCCCACAAACATACTTTGCTTTCTATAACATCTATTAATGAATAGATATCGTATATAAATTTTTTGGCCATTTTTACTACGATATGATATGCAAAATGGTGTAAATATGTAAACAAAACAAACCGGGGGAACAGCACAGTGCGTCACGTCAGCGAGTGGACAAAATCAAATGTATTTTGTATTGCCAGTACATCGGCCCGTCAAAATCTCGGGACTGGTCTTGCGGTGGACATGCGGCCATTAGTAAAGTATTTACCACTACTTCGGCGCCGTCATCTCGTTCTCGGTGACGTCCCGGTGACGGCGGCGGAGGACAAACGCCCTTACGGTGAAGTAGCCGTCGTCCACAAACTTCCGGTATTCGTCAATCTCCATGTGAGATTGTAGATTCAACATATCTTGTAAATACATGTGACATGCTTTCGCGTACGGGTAGTGGCCACTCGCGTGGAATAATGGTAGCATTTGCTGAGTAGTTTGTAGGTGACCGTTCCAGTTACCTTTTTCCACCTGTATAAATTGTTTCATCAACGTGACCATGTGGAAATACTGCATCCACAATTTCGCAGTCGGACCGTTTTTTCCCACTTCCTGTAAGTGTGTTCTTATTTTGCTGCAAATCTCTTCAATCACAGTGTCTTCCATAATGATTTCCAAACTCGGAGGATTGTGAGTGAAATCGCGTAGGATATTTTCGGTGGCCTCACGTTCTGCGATGTCAAAATCTATATCTTAATCAAAACCACGCTCAATAAGTCCTTCAAGCCACTTTCCGCCATTATAAATCCGATGCAACCAAAAAACTTTCCGCACATCCAAAGTAAATCGGTCGTTGATGGCATTTGCACTTTTGTGTTCGGTGCCTCCAAGCACGGCAGAGCTTCAATCGCAATATTTTTTAATCCCCTTCCATTGAGGTTTTCGAATGTTTTCAATTGCAAAACACCTCGACATACAATACTCTTGTCGGTTGGTGCTTTCGTGATTTTTTCAAGCGGCTGAGCTGTAACAAGTGCACTTTTTGGCGTCAATCACTCAATGCCGCCCATGCTATGGAACGTATTCAGACCATCCAGCGTACTAATGTTGAAATCAGCGTTATCGAAGACGAATTGACAAAATGCCCCTGGTGTGATTTGTAGCTCCGGTTGAAGAGTTGCTGACGTTTCCAACATCTGCGCCTCGTTGTACGTGGCACTGAAGCCCAAATTCGATAGTAGTGTCAACAAATTTCTAGATCCAAATTTCCGGTACAAAAACACAGCGACGCCGATTTGCAGTGGGGACAGAGAGGACCGTGGTCTAGTCGCTGATATGATAGCCTGAGCAATAGCAGAGCATTTCCGTTCGAGCGGTTCAATCTTACATTTTCTAACTTTCGTTATTACATTTTTCAAAAAAACATCCAGAGAGTCCGGAATGCAGCTGTTGACGTCTTTTAAAAAATCATCGCTCGGAGGATATGATGAAGTTTCATAAACCTGTGTCCTAATATCTTCTCGGATTATCGCCGCAGCTGCTGTGATTATTCGAAGCCGTTCCTGATCTGCATCAGCTTTTTTCTGCGCGTACCAATGATCCGACAACCTTTTATATCACCCATTTTTGCGATATTATCAATAATTCCCGAGATACAACCAAAAAACTAAAAAAGTGTACCTTTTTTCCAAGATGGCGGCTCGAGCGCAACACTTATCGATTGGGCAATTTAGTATGTTCATCCGGAAGCCTTAATAAAGCAAAGAGATAAGTTGTGCACGTAAGCAGAATATTACCTTATTATGATCCCTGGACCCCAGAATGCACGCCTTTATAAGATTAAAAAAAAAAAAAAAAGATGGGAAACTACACACAAAAGAGACAACTTTAAACACCAAAGATTTTATTATGATTAAAAATTTTGTTTTAAAAAGAACGAAAAAAAAAAATAATAATTAAAATTGACAGTGCAATTGGTCCCACTAATGATAATTGTGGCTCCATGCTTGGGAGAAGGAGCCTCCTCATCAGCGGGCTGTGTTGCAGCCCTGTCTCCCGTTTTTGTAGGTTTCTGCTCTTGGGCCGGGAGCGTCGCAGGCTTCGACGGCTCAGAGGACACCCACGGATTGCTGTGATGAGTAGCTGGTCGGGAACTGGTTTCAACCTTTTCACCGTCCATACGGGCGCCCCATGCAGCCCATGATACGTAAGGCGGCAATGCGCGACCCGTGCACCCACTGTCGGGAGTTGGGGTGAATCGTGGTAATGAATTGTCTATAAAATAAAGGAAAACACGAGGTTACATACCCTACGAGTAACGAGCCATAGAGCACAAATCAACTTACCGCTCATGATTAGGCACAGAGAAAAAAAGGAAACATTATTTGTTTTGAACAGAAAAGAAACAACTTCCCTCAGACTCACAAAGAAAGTGACTGGAGACGAAAAAGTAAAGGACCGTTTCGTCCATAAAATGACAAAACTGCTGTGAATGCAGTGCCGCATAAGTAAAATAAATAAACGATAATAAGGCACCGTCTATCCCTAACTGACATGAAGATTGTTACACTTTGTATACAAAGTATTAATTCTGTTAAAACTTAACTCCACAAACGCACAAAATTATACTTAACTTATTCAACAGATGCATAAAAAACAACGTAATACCAGACACTTGGAAAACGGGAATAATAATTCCCATTCCAAAAACGGGACTAAACAACACACAAGTACAAAACTTTAGACCCATTACACTACTTCCTGTACTGAGCAAGATGTTTGAAAATATTATAAAGAATAGACTACAACGCTTAATTGGACAACACATACCGCCATACCAATTTGGTTTTAAACCTAAGCTCACCCCTTGTTTATACTAACTAACAACATTCAAACTACGCATCTTGAAAACAAGAAATCAGCATGTCTCTTTATGGACATCAACAAAGCCTTTGACAGCGTATGGCACAAAGGACTACTATACAAACTACACAAACTGAATACTCCAAAATACCTAATCCACATTATTAGAAACTTACTGGAAAACAGACAATTAGAAATACGTATAGACAACACCCTTTCCTTTCCTTTTATTCCTGAACAAGGACTAACACAAGGATCGCCTTTATCACCCTTCCTCTACAATATCTACTGTCATGACATATACAACCACAATCTACTTGACAAAAACTACATAAGCAAACATGACTACATTCTACAATATGCTGACGATACAGCACTCATAGTTCATGCCAAAACTACGGCAAAAGCTGTAGAGGAGCTTCAGACATTAACAAACCACACGACGGCATGGTTCTACAAATGGAGATTAACACCAAACCCCACGAAAAACCAACTACTCTTACCAAATCACAAAATAAAAGACAACTCTCCTACAATAACAACAGACGGTAATGTAACTACACCAAGCCCAGAAATAAAATACTTAGGGATAACACTTGACCAAAAACTCAAATTTACAAAACATGCACAAAATGTGAGAACTGAAATTATTAAACGAACTAAACATTTCAGAGCCCTGACGTACAATAACAGAGGTATAAGCACAAAAACTGCAACTAAAATATACAAATCTATTTGCAGACCTCTACTCGACTACGGACACATACTAAAAAACGTACGTGAAAAGTTATAAGCTCGCGGTGAATAAAATGCTAGGGTCATGGCAAAAGATCTTAAAGGTTCAGAATATTTTCTGGTCTTTAAATTTTGAAGCATTTTTTCCAGGATATGCTTTGCTGGACCAGATAAAGACGCCTGAAATAGTATAATAGTGCAGAAAATGAGTTTACCTATTAATGAAACTAAAATGTATTACCGTTATAACTTCTTCCGATTCGTCAGATATATAACTTTTTTTTTCAGATACTCCATTAGCCCATTCAGCGTTTTTATCCTAGCCCTTAAGCATCTCACTGTACCTCTTAATTGGTGTATTTTTCTTCTATGCGCACTCACAGTTCTCCTAACCATATCAAGATTTCGTTTTCTTTTACGTGGAGTAGCAAAATCTTTAGAACCAAGATCACCCACGTATCTTACTCTTTTCCTATTTAATAACCTATATTTTTGTACATTATAATCACCCAAATACTAAGCTAATTTTATTATTTACCTTTTGGTTGTCTAAAGACCAAAAGTCTAAAGCAGCTTCCACAACACTTTTTATAGATCCTGTTTCTGAAGCAGTTAAGGTCTGAGATAGAGAATAGGCAGTATCTGTACTTTCAGACTTCTCAAGCTTGCTAAAAATGTTTAAAGTGAATAGTGATTATAAAAATAACAAGGGTTTTTCATTACAATCAAAAAAGTTAATTCCACCTTATAAATAGACATTTTTAGCAGTAGTAAATGAATCCTAGTTTATAGGGTGATTACAGCTGGTTTGTTTTAGATAACTGTTAACCAAAAAATAAATTTGAAGAAGTAGGTATTGACTCACCTTTCAAGCACTGATTCAACATTTGTGGCTAAAGTAGGTTGTTGGGTAGCCTCTGTTGAAATGTTATCAAAGGTGACTTGATAACTTCACTCCTAAAATTTTAAATAATATTAGACAAAACTAATTTTATCACCCAAGTAATAACATAACATAAGCATTATTAATATACATGATAATGTTTTTTTAACATAACTTATGCAGTTGAAAAACAGGCCATCAAAGTTTACAGTTTGGTGATTGGTTTTATTGAAAAATAGTATACCAGGTGTCCAACAGCACCCTGGACATAGGAGATTATGTTGAAGCTTGTACTGCGTGTTCTTTGTGGCTGCAAGGGTATAACAAGTTTGGTTTATTGAGCAAGATTGATGTTATCAAATAGACAGACTTAGAACGCTTCAGTTATACAAAAAAGACTTTCTAACTTGACTACTGACTAACTTGACAACCAGTAAAACATGACTCGACAAGACTACTCAATCTTGACTAATTACTAGGTTAAGATTTACGAAACAACTTACAAACAAGGTTAGGTACACATTTTCCTTAATTCTAATAAAAACAAGAGAAGTATGTCTTCTTAAAATAATTCAATTCATCACTCCTCCTTAATTATTTTCAATTTTAGTTCTTGGAACGTTTTACGACTTAAAGGCTTTGTTAATATGTCTGCCAACTGATCACAAGATTTTACATGTTTTAGATTAATTGTCTTTCCAATATGTTCTTGTATAAATTTCCTAGAAATTTCCACATGCTTTTTTCCTTTTGTTACTTTTCCATCGCAGACATTTTGCAACATGTGAATGGCAGACCGATTGTCAACACAAAGTGTGGTTGGTTCATCTATGTTCACAAAACCAAGTTCTTGTCCAATCCGTCTGATCCAACATATGTCATCAATTGAAGAAACTGTAGCGCGATACTCAGCTTCAGCTGTAGATGTAGCTACTAAGCGTTGTTTTTGGGCATACCACACAATTGGTCCTCCTTTATGTCCAGTTTCTGAATCTCCTCCATAATCAGAATCGGTATATGCCAAAAGATTAGTATCACAGTAAGATTTACGAAACAACTTACAAACAAGGTTAGGTACACATTTTCCTTAATTCTAATAAAAACAAGAGAAGTATGTCTTCTTAAAATAATTCAATTCATCAGATTAACATGGGAAAACGGTTTTGATTTTTTTGCGCCTGTACGGTTGATTTGATTGAAAAATCGTATTAATGAAAGTTGTAGTACCTATCACGTACTAGTTTTCTGTATTTTTTTCAGAACTCTACATTAAGCCCTTTCGTCGTAAAACACGAATAAAAATGAGAAAATTTAAACTTTTGGCCTGCACTGTATGGGCGGTTGTCGAGCAACGGGTAAACAGGTCATTGTTGCTCGTACGGTTGCTCGACAACCGCTTATACAGTGCAGGTAAAAAGTTAAAATTTTCGCATTTTTGTTCGTGGTTCACGACGAAAGGGCTCAAGATAAAGATCTGAAAAAAATACAGAAAACTAGTCCGTGATAGGTACTACAACTTTCATTAATACGATTTTTCAATCAAGTCAACCGTACAGGCGCAAAAAAATCAAAACCGTTTTCCCATGTTAATCTCATGTCGAGGGTGCTCTTGGACACCTGGTATAATAAATATTAATATCAAAAAAATATGCAGTTTAACTCTTAGCGGTGCGTAATTTGACTAATAAAACACACCCTAGTGGAGCAGTAAATTTTTTTTCAGTCTTTACGTTTGCCCAAGCACAAAGGAACTTTACATGTGGAACAAAGCCAATCCGTCCTTACTGGATTCGCTTTAGTGCTGCAAAGGGCATACCTTCTTCTGGTAGTCCTTGTAGGCTGATGAGCAGATGACTGTTGCCTTATCTCTATGGGTACGTAAGGCTTAAATTTCTTTATTTCAACTTCTGACGAGGTAAAAGAGTTTCTCTTTGGGTTCACAAGTCTTTCAGAGAGTAATCCATTTATGACACTTCGTCTAAAATCTTTAGCAGATATTTGTGGTAACTTTAACCGATTATAGATATTGTTTGAATTTATAATTGATGCGTCCAGTAAGTAAAAAAAAATTCGATGCCACCACTTTTTACTGCGGCGGTCAATTTTGTAGTACGAATGTCTCTGGTCAAATATGTCAACTCCGTTCATGTTATGGTTGTAATCACTTACTACTTGGGGACACGGAACATCGCGGAACATCGATAGTTTGGCCATCCTTCTCTTTTCTTTTGACCTGCCCTACGTCTTCTGGCTGATGATAATTTGACAACATGTGAACACATCGTTTGTCTCTCCATTTCATTGCTAACAAACCAGTATCGCTTGTAAACCATTGTATATCACCGCGTTTCAAGCTCTTGTCTGGCTTGAATTTCGGCATATGGCGACGATTAACATTTACTGTACCAACAGCATGGATTTTCTTCTGTTTTAATTGTTGCTGTAAATCAACAGAATTAAAAAAGTTGTCAATATATAGCACATGGTTTTTATTTTCCAAGTGTTTAGTTAAATTATTAACGATTAAGGCACTTTTCTACGTCACCGGTAGATGATTTCCCAGTATACATTTCAAATTTTATGCAGTATCCTGTTTTGTCCGCTAACATCCATACCTTATATCCTCTTTTGATGGGTTTTTTGGGCATATACTGTTTTAGACTACTACGGCCCTTGAATTTGATCATTGACTCATCTACTATGATCACTTGATCAGGATTTAGGCATCTCTCAAAGTTGTGAAGTAACAAATCCAAAAAAACAAAACAACAGCAAAGTGACAAGTTGGCATTTGACATCATAACAGATGCAAGATGGTCTATCAGCAGAACTTCTTTCCTCAATGCGTTACGCCGGGTGACGTCACAGTGGATGCTCGAGTGCACAATATGCACCCAAGGGATTACAGGCGTCCGTCCGTACGTTGTCCGTGGTTTTATATTACTATTTGATTCTCTCTCTTCATTAAAGTAGTCCATCTTCACAGAGTGGAGGCATTACATTCTTCTGAGATGGTATTTATAGGAAGGGGTAAGTTCTACGAAACGAAATATCTAAAAATTTAGATTCATTAAGTATTGGATTTATTGTTTAAAAAAAACATAGCAGCAGCACAAAGATGTTTTTAATGCAGATATGCAGTAGGGTAATTCAAACACCAGAAACTTTGAGTTTTAAGTTTTAATAATTAAAAGAATGTTAAACTAACATTAACAAAACAGCTTGTCTTTTTTTTAACTTCTCAAAAACATCGAACTTTGACTTGACTTACATGACATTGAGTTGACGACCCGTAATTAACCAACCAGCCCAAGCTTAACCAACTAAACTAACGGTTCAACTGGATTACCATTGCTACACTTCTATAACACACCCCCTCAATGGTAAGTCCAGTATTAAGCAAAAAAATTTTTTTTTTTTATATACATCTAACATCCAAGTCCCAATTGACTACAAAAAACATTGAAAACAGTTGGAGCCAATGGCTTGGTAAAAACATCTGCCAATTGATTTTTAGTACTAATGTACTTTATTTGGATTACTCCTTCTTTCACTTTTTCACGAATCAAATGAAACTTTATATCCACGTGTTTGAGCCGCTTATGATACTCAGGATTCTTGGCTATTTTTATAGCGGATTGATTATCTTCATATAAAGTGACACATGGTACATTTTTAAACAACTTTAAATCAATCAACAAATGTTTGAGCTTCACTCACTGTAAAACTTAAAGCTATGTACTCAGACTCAGTTGATGACAGGGCAACTGTAGATTGCTTTCTGGAAGTCCAGGATATAGTACATCCAAATAATTTAAATACATAGCCTGATGTACTCTTTCTGTCTACCCCATCACCAGCCCAGTCAGAATCACAAAAACCAACAATACAGTTTGCTTCATTAAAATGAATGTATCTTAAGACTCTTTTTAGTGCTTGCCAAAGTTCATAACTAGCACATTTTTGATATCTACTTAAAATACTAATAGAAATGCTAAGATCTGGTCTTGAACACAACATATTATACATCAGTGAACCAATTAAAGCTCTGCACTTATTTTCAAGTTCACAACTTTCAGAAGCACTCCTAAGTAATACATCATGTTTGAAATTACAATCCATTGGTGAACTTACAGGTTTGTAATTTTGCATATTATATTTCAGCAAAATACTCTTTAGTTAGTTGGTTTGATTAATTTTAATTTCTCCTGCTGTAATATCTTGAGTTATTACCATACCCAAAAAGTACTTTACCAAACCTAAATTTTTCATTTTGAAGTTGGAATTCAACATTTGCTTAATATACTCAACTTCTTTTGGATTAGTTCCAGCTAAAAGCAAATCATCAACATATATTAAAATATACATTTTATAAGATTCTGTGACTTTTACATACAAACAGTATTCATTTTCAGAGCGTACAAAAGATAAATCAGTCATTACAGAATGAAATTTCTCATACCAACCTTTTGGAGAACCCTTTAAACCATATAATGACTTCTTTAGCTTGCAAACTGTTCACTTTTTATATTTACAACCTTCAGGCAAAGAAATATATACATTATCCTTAATATCACCATTTAAAAATGCACTAACGAACATCCAGTTGAAAGACAGGTATTTTTAAATTATTACATAAAGCCATAAAAATTCTAACAGATGTTAATTTTGCCACAGGGCTATAAAAATCATTAAAAAGCACATTTTCTTTCTGTTGAAAACCCCTAGCTACAAGACGAGCTTCTATTCTTCATCACTTGCTAGTGAATCTTTATAAGTTTTGGGATCTTCTTCCTCTGTCAATAAAAGGAAAGAAGTATCAAAATCTAGCTCATAATCCTTCAGCCTGACAGGTCTTTTAATATTAATTCTTAGGGTATAGTTTTCTTGGTTTCTTTCAGTTTGATCTTCATCATTACTAATGTCATTTTCAGATTCATTATTTTCTTCAAAAAGCTCAGAGTTTTCACCCCCTAAATCAGAGTTGTAATCAAAATTTGGAACTTGACCTTCTTCAGATTGGCTTTCAGTCAAAACTTGTTCTAATTTGCTTTCCTGAAGAAAAATTACATCAGCATGTGTTTCCACTTTATTCTTTGATGGAAATTCGTAATCCTTTAACCTCAGTCCCATATCCAACAAAAATTCCAATTTGGTTTTTCTTGTCCCACTTTAGACGTTTTTCTTTGGGAACATGACAAGATACTTTTGAGCCAAAAATTTTTAGTCCTTTCAAGCTAAAACTTTTATTATGCCATAAATCATATGGACATTTATTATTTACTACAGTTGGACCTGTTATATTTATGATGTAAGTTGCGGTATTAACTGCTTCTGCCAAAATTTCTTGTCCATATCACTAATCATGGTTCGAGCTGATTCAACTAGGGTTCTTATATCACGTTCAGCCCTTCCATTTTGTTGAGGTGTATAATTGACTGACCTTTGTCCGATGTTTTATGCCATGTTTTTCAAGAACAACTTTTAGATCTTTATTGTCAAATTCTAGACCATTATCAGTTCTTAACACCTTTAATTTATTCCCCGTTTCTCTTTCAGCTAAAGAAATAAACTTTTCAATATTGTGTTTTACTTCACTCTTATTTTTCATGAAAAACACATAGCGATATGAGGAATAGTCATCTTTCATAAGTAAAAAATATCTAGAACCACCAAGGTCCACAGACTCTTGCATGCACCAATTCTAAAGTTTTATTTGCTCTGGAAGAACTCACAGGATAAGAGATTCTATGCTGTTTACCTGCTAAACACTTTTCACAAGTAAAATTTTCTGAGTTTTCTATAAAGCTTATATCATTTCTAGCCAAAATCTGTTTTACAGGTTTAATATTTTGATGGGCTAGACGATCATGCCATACATTTAAACTCTCTACAGTTTCAACTGCATTACACTTCGATAAATCAACAGTATTATCAAAATAACTTGACATGCAAGATTCAAAAGTACTTACATCATGTACAATCTCCATTTTGTATAGTTTGTTATCTCCTTGCTAAGGCACGAACTGATCCATTTTTGTCCACTAACTTGCACATTGTACAATCAGACAACATCTGATATCCTTTATCCAGTGCACAACCCACAGAGAACAGGTTAAACTTGAGTCCAGGAACAAACAAGACATTTGTTAAAGTAGTTTTGACAAGCTTACATCCATTGTAAGCCCACAACTCAACATTGTCAAGACCCATTGCCAACTTTTATTTTCCTGTTTACATTTGTCTCACTAAAACTAACAAAAACATCCTTCTTCCAGCACATATGTTCTGATGCTCCTGTATCCATACACCAATCATTACCACTGATTTGTACTGAAGATCCAATGAATGCATTTGTATCAGGTGGGTCCTCCGTTTGTTTTCTTGGCTTAGTATTTTTCTTAAAATAACAGTCAACTTCAAAATGGCCACTCTTTTTGCAAAAACTGCATTGTTTATCCTTTTGATTCTTTTTCTTGAAGCAATATTTTTGATTGTGACCAACTTTATGACAAAAGTGACATGTTGGCTGATTTACAGTACCATTTTGATTTCCTTGAACTGAGCCTTGGATCCTCCTTGAACTACTTGTCAGGGCTGTGACTTCATCTGCAGATTTTGATCTTTCTTCTTCTATGAGCAATCTAGATATTAGCTCATCTAGGGTTTGATTATCTTCAGGTACAGACTCCCAGGCAGATCTAAAATGTCTAAAATGTTCTGGCAACGACATTAAGATTTTCGTCATTACCATTTTATTGGAGATTTCCTCCCCTGCCTGTTTCAGTTTACTTTTTATTTCTTCCAATTTTGAAACATATGTTGATACTGATTCATTTCCAAATTCAAGCATGAAGAATTTCTGTTGAAGTAAATGAATACTGACCACAGACTCCTTGTCAAAAACTGACTTCAGCTTTGCCCACATTTCATGTGATGTTTTACAAGACAGCAAATGAACTAAGGGTCCCTCCTCAATCCGGGTAACTAGTATTGTTTGGGCTTTGGCATCTTCTTTTTCCCAAGCTGCTATAGCTTCAGCCCCCGACGTAGGTTTTTCTTTACTTCCAGACACTATGTCAAATAGCGACAGTCCTTTTAGTATTACTGTTGTCTGAAATTTCCAAACAACCCAATTGTCGCCATTCAGCTTTAAAGGGTAAATCTAGATTGCTCATAGAAGAAGAGAGATCAAAATCTGCAGATGAAGTCACAGCCCTGACAAGTAGTTCAAGGAGGATCCAAGGCTCAGTTCAAGAAAATCAAAATGGTACTGTAAATAAGCCAACATGTCACTTTTGTCATAAAGTTGGTCACAATCAAAAATATTGCTTCAAGAAAAAGAATCAAAAGGATAAACAATGCAGTTTTTGCAAAAAGAGTGGCCATTTTGAAGTTGACTGTTATTTTAAGAAAAATACTAAGCCAAGAAAACAAACGGAGGACCCACCTCATACAAATGCATTCATTGGATCTTCAGTACAAATCAGTGGTAATGATTGGTGTATGGATACAGGAGCATCAGAACATATGTGCTGGAAGAAGGATGTTTTTGTTAGTTTTAGTGAGACAAATGTAAACAGGAAAATAAAAGTTGGCAATGGGTCATTGCTTGATGTAAAAGGCATTGACAATGTTGAGTTGTGGGCTTACAATGGATGTAAGCTTGTCAAAACTACTTTAACAAATGTCTTGTTTGTTCCTGGACTCAAGTTTAACCTGTTCTCTGTGGGTTGTGCACTGGATAAAGGATATCAGATGTTGTCTGATTGTACAATGTGCAAGTTAGTGGACAAAAATGGATCAGTTCGTGCCTTAGCAAGGAGATAACAAACTATACAAAATGAAGTTTGTACATGATGTAAGTACTTTTGAATCTTGCATGTCAAGTTATTTTGATAATACTGTTGATTTATCGAAGTGTAATGCAGTTGAAACTGTAGAGAGTTTAAATGTATGATCGTCTAGCCCATCAAAATATTAAACCTGTAAAACAGATTTTGGCTAGAAATGATATAAGCTTTATGACGTTGACAGCTGACAGACAGGGTATGACCCGTAATTAACCAACCAACCCAAGCCTAACCAACTAAACTAAAGGCGGATTCACGTTCGTACTTACAAAGTCATTGTCGTAAAAAGTCGCACACGTAAAAAGTTAAATTGTATGTAATTATATGAGGCAGTTTTCAGTAGTGCGTGGAACGGCGCAACATAGAAGTTCGTAATACGGGAATTTATAGTGCAAAATTTGGCGGCGTCGGCCGGAAATCTGTCGCAATTAAACCTAAATTGTATTATTGTCTTTTGAAATGAATGTTATGTTTATATGTATAGCGTAGGGCAGTTTTCATTGTTTAAAAAATTTTACTTGGCACATTTCATGACTCGTGAGACAGACGTTCCGCCAAGAGAAACTCCATTTGTATGCGTACTTCTACGTGACGTAAAAGTATGAACGATTTCAACTTTTGACGTACAAATTAGTACGTTTTTACTCCTGATTGAAGTTGACAGTCGACTGACAAGTGGCAATGAATCAAAATTTGGCGGCGTCGGCCGGAAATCTGTCGCAATTAAACCTAAATTGTATTATTGTCTTTTGAAATGAATGTTATGTTTATATGTATAGCGTAGGGCAGTTTTCATTGTTTAAAAAATTTTACTTGGCACATTTCATGACTCGTGAGACAGACGTTCCGCCAAGAGAAACTCCATTTGTATGCTTTAATAATTTCTACGCATATCTACGTTATAGTGTTATACGACTTTTTACAACAGAGAAGTCTCAAGTGTGAACGTGAATCCGCCTTAAGGGTTCAACTTCTATCACAAAATCTTTAAAGGATTATCATTGCTACACTTCTATCACCAATAGACAATGAACATATTTTTTTAATCTGTCCTTCATAATGATGAGATCCTGGGTGGATATTTTATTTTGAGAGAAGAGCTAAATCATTGGTTATATTGTTGACAACATCATTAAAATTAAGAAATACCGGCTTAAAAATGTTTGCAGCCAGAAACATTATTATTGTTTGGACATCTTCAAATGATTTACCAATTTCCAAAAAAGTCTTTTTGAAATATCAAATTTAATTTATTCATTTCCTATAAAATGGGAATTAAGAAGACCAAATATAGGTAATTTTGAGAATCCTGTAACATGCTATTTAAAGTCCTAGCCGTGTAATATTTTTCTTTGTCTACAACTAATGCAAAGTAGGCTTTTAACTCTGTATACTGCTCTAAAATGATTCTAATGCCATTATATCTGCACAGCCATCTAGTTCTCCTTAATTTTAAAAAATTGTGATATACATATCGCTCAAACTTTTGACAATTTGCCAGCAATTTAGTTACTTAACACCAGATATCATTGATGCTAGACAAGTATTTAATTACTTACATTTTTCCAACAACAAATTTTTTTATGTGCGAATAAAAACAGTTAAAGTTAACTGTTTTAGTTAAAAGTTAACTGTTTTTATTCAAACTAAACTATAATTCCAATATATTAACATTTACTGAAAAGTGAAGTAGCCTCAGAGTCATAAGAATATGTAGCCTTATCTAAAAGCATGTTAAGTAATAGTAGTAATATTTTTGAATAAAGTGTAGTTTGTGGTGAGTTTAAATATGAGTTCTAGAAACCACTTATATGAGACATCTACCGATCAAGTACTATGATTGTAAAGAAAACATCTTTGTGCTGCTGCAATGTTCTTTTAAAACAATAAATCCAATACTTATTGAATCTAAATTTGTAGATATTTCGTTTAGTCGAACTTGAACGTGAACCCCTTCCTACAAATACTATACTTTAATGAAGAGAGAGAATCAAATAGTAATACAAAACCACGGACAACGCCTGTAATTCCTTGGGTATTAAGTGCATATTGTGCGCCCGAGCATCCACTGTGACGTCACCCGGCGTATCGCATTGAGAAAAGAAGTTCCGCTGATAGGCCCTCTTGGATCTGATATGATGTCAAATGCCAACTTGTCACTTTGCTGTTTTGTTTTCGTTTTGTTGTGTCAAAAAAACTAACATGCAGCTAAAATAAATTGTATTTTTATTACAATAGTCTAATAATTGGTGAAGATTATTCACTAAATTCAAGTAAATGTATATTTTTCGATAGACATAATGCACACAACGCGTGCTAGCCCAGGTAAGATTTCAATGGCAATTAGGCAATTTCATACCTAACCTAAATAATCTCTGCTGATGCATCACTTGTATACATTACTAAAAATTTGTCTAGTCTGACAATTTTTTAAGGGTGGTTCAACTAACAAATTGGGCCTATTTCACAGATCTGTATCCTGTATATGCTGAATACTTCAGTACTTTTCCATGTGGATGAGAAAATACAACTTTTATGAAGAAATTGACCTAAGCGAAGAACAGATTACCCACTAAGAAGATTGCAACTTATCAATCAAGTTGAAGAGTGAAATGGTGTGCAATGGGTTCAACTACTTACATTAGAACAGTGAATAAAAAAGAAAGTTTTAAGGTCAGTATATTGATTTTACTTAAATTAACATTCAAATGAAAACCAATGCATTTTTCATTATTGTTTTATGTTTAATAATTATCATTGTACACTTTAGTAAACGGCATTGCTCAACATTGAGTTAATATGTATTATACAATGTCTTGAATGTGATGAAATGGAAGGGACTTAAGCCTAGTTTATAAAGCAAAATTTAATTTTAGTTATATTATTAATATTAGGACTAAGAATAGAATCAATGCTTATGACCAAAGAAGTTTATAAGAAAAATTATTTAAATTTAGTATCAGTAATAACTGAATTCACTTAAAAACCAAAATTTTTTATGGCTAATACTAAAATTAAATATTTTTGCCTTTTTCGCACCTGCAGGATGGTTAACCTGGCATTGACAGATGAATATTATCACAAAAGTGATAGTTTTTAGGTACATGATTTTATTAACTTTTTTGTTTTTGTTTTGGGTTCCAGCATAAAGAAAAACGATTGCAGCTACAAGCTACAACTTTTTATTTAATATTTACTATTTATGTACTGGCACTTGTCAGTCTATATGTCATGTAATAACCTCCATAAACTTATCATTTATAATCACCTTTAATTTTTACAGTGAATACTAATACTTAAACTAAATTTTGTGAGCTTTACTTTTTGCAAAAACACTTGGAACCTTATTTTTATAGAAGGTTTTGGATTCAACAAACAATTCTTAACATATTTCATGCAACATACTCCATACTGATATTCAATTGTTTTTAAACAAATGTCAAAAACACTTTTCAAAATTATAGGTCCCACAACTTTTACTTAAAAAAATTGAAAAAACTAAAAACAGCTGTTCAAAATGAACTCTATGGACTGTTACAATAACCAAGACGGTTTATTATCTTTTTACATTTTTTTTAAAATGTCATCAATAATTTTTGGGGATGTTAATCTGATTTATTGGAAAATTATTGGTTTCAAATTATCAATATTTACAGGACAATTGTGGTACAAGTTGCATGGAACAATACTTAGAATTGTTTGTTTCTAGAATCCAAATTATACAATAATAAAAAAGTGTTGCCATTTGAAAGATCAAAAATATTTTAAATACACAGTTTTTGGGACCTGTATAATTCCAATTCATACAACACAAGCAGCAGTTAATAAAATTAAAAACATAGGGGTCCGAGAATTTTTGTGAAAAGTTAGTCTTTTTAATTTTATTGAACTTAGGCAGCATGCATGTTACAAAAGCACTGTATGTAGTGTTATCTAAATGCATGTTTGAAGGAACAATAATAATCTAATTCATATATGTGTCAATTCTTCAGATCAAATTATGGCTACGAAATTACTTATATGATACAACATTAAGCTTAATAATTCAGCAATTTCATAAATTGTTATCCTTTTTCCAGGATTTGTGGCAAGCCAAGATCTGCATGCTTCATTGTAGTAATGCTTTAAAGGGCCATACACGCACTTATCAAGAGGCTGTAATTTATGGCTTGTATGCGGTGAGAGTGTGAAAAGAATGATTCCTGAATTCTTTGCAAGCCGGATAACTTCATAAGATCATAAGTTCATGATTATCCATTATTAGTAAAACAGGGTCTTCTAATGATGGTTTGGCAAATTTAATAAAATGGTGCATCCAGTTTTCAAATAATTTAGAAGTTATCCAACCATTAGACGAAGCGCCGCCCATTGCACCTATTGGACCATTTTTTATCATGTTTTCCTTGAAGTGAACTCTTGGAAAAATTAAATAAGGCGAAATACAGTTTCCCATCGCGTTTATTGTTCCGCACATGGTAACCAGGGTGCCCCTTTCAGCAGAAGTAATCTGTCCAACTTGTTTTTGCCCCCTTTGTGCTATTATTTTGTTTGATCCCTGCACAGTCGTTAAAGCTGTTTCATCTGTGTTATATATTCTTCCTGCGTTTAAGGTTGGATATTTTTCATATAATGCTCTGAGATCATCATAAAACTTGTAGACAACCGGTTTGTTAAACGCCACTGCTCTTGCTATGGAAGTTGCTTCTGCTTCTCGTAGAGAAATATTTGGATTTCTCTTCATAAATGATGTAAACCATTCTTTTCCAGCAGAATGGTCTCGATGCCAATTTTCTGGTACAGTTTTGTTGTTAGCGATTGCAAGATCGTATGCCAGTTTTCTAGCAGCCTTCGGAGGTAGACCGTGATGTAAATTTCCACATTTTATTAGATATTTAGATAATTCCTCCTCCTCTTTGAGAGTAAAAATTTTCCGGCACTCGTAATTAGGTCGCATTCTTGGGAATGCTGGATCGTTCCAATTAATGTTTGCATCGCGGCATTTTTGTAAATATCTACGTAATGTGGTGCGCGGTATATTGTAACGTGCTGCTGCAGCTTTAGCAGCTAAACCTCCATTTAGTACAGATGCAACTGCAGTTTTCATAACATTCTCATCGGTTAAACCAATGTCACTTTTGCGTTTTCTGTTTCGTGGCATCTTGTCATTCTGAAATTAACACCATAGCTAATTGTCTAAAATTGTGTTTCAAGTCACCGAAAAAAAATTAACTAAAAAAGGGTCACAATGGCCACCCAAAGGTAAATTCACATAGTAGTGGCCAGTGTGTCCCAAATAACCGTGGCCACTGTGGACAAATGGCACCATTACAAAAATATTATTTTTTAAAAATAATTTGTTACGTTACGAATCCAAGCTTGCGCCATTTATTAGCATAGTAATACACCAATCATTCAGAGAAAAAAAGGTGGTGGAATACGATTTTAAAGTGAAGTAGTACAAAAAGTAAAACTTACCGAACTTTTACACGTGGGGCTTTATAATCACGAAGCAGCAACTATCTTCTCCAAAGCAAAATTACCAACTAAACTCAAACATCCCATTGTTCCGTACTTAGTAATGTTTCTATATACGAGAGGGCAGCACAACTAAGGAGTGCGTTCAGTATTTATTTGAAAATGACCACTGTGCCCCAATGGCCACTGTGACCCGCTCTCCCCTACTATGATTATCAAGCAAACACCTTTGTGCAGTTGCAGTGTTTTTAAAACCAAGTAAAGTCTTCTGAATTTTTAGATAATTTGATTATTCAAGCTATTCCCTTTCTATAAATAATGTCTCAGATAGACAGGAATTAACATTAAGGTTGATTTGATTATTTTAATCAGAGTAAACGATTTGGGTAGCTACAAAAAGCATCTTGTAAAACTGTGACAGTCCAAATTGTCTTTGTTTTATAATGTATATTATTGAAATTTTGATTCATCAGAAAGACTTGTTACATCTAGCGTGCACCGTTTTGTGATCTTTGTTTTTTATAAGCTATGTGATAATATCAGTTTTAATTTAGGCTGGGAAATTTTTTTTAAAAGAAAAATTAGAAATTATTTTTTTTTTCACTATGCTGGGTGGATTTTTTTTTTGACTATGCAGGAGTTAATAACATTGTGGTTTAAGCAGTTCAATAAAAAATCGATTTATCTCGAAAACCGTTTATTTTATCAAAATAAAAGAAGAGTAAAATTTTTCGATAAAAATGTCAAGAGTATACATTAATGGCGTTTGCAACTGAAAATAATGACAGCTGTCAAAGTTTAAGCAAATTTTGTCTTAGGTACCAGTTAGTTCCTGTCTTTCTGCTAAGACGAGATACCTGGTTTTGATATCAAATAGAAGGTCTTCTTCGATAAAACATTAAACCCAAAAATCATTACAATATACAAAGTGGTTCAAAAGTTACGGCCAAAAACGTTAATTGGAAGGCAGTTCTTTGGGGCTCGATATCTCCCTTAGGAGTGACTTTAGGAAAAATGTTTATATGAACAAATAGTATTATTTTTTTATTATTTTTTAATTGAAAATAAAAATATATTAAAATACACTTTAAATTATTTTTTTTTTCTAAAATAAACGAGAACATAAAAAGTCTTATGGTTAAATGCAGGTATCTTAGTTGCTATTTTAACTCCTAAACGTAAGAGTTCGGTGGTGAATTAATCCAGAACAATATTCTCCCGGTTAGTGAGATATTTCAGAAATCGGACAAAATTTTGGCAATTCTTTTATTTTTACTAATCCTGATAACTTTGTAATTTTGTCTAATTTAATTTACGACCTTGAAACTGCCTAACGGTTTTAGAAGTTACAATAGTTGCCCATAGCAATTGGTCATCTAATATATATTAAAACACAATTGCTTTAAATTAATCTACGCAAAATTAACAGAAGAAGTTGCAGTACAAAACAATAGCAAGATTAATTTATCAAAAGTGAATTCCAATCACCAACTGATTTAAAAGTCATCATAAAAACGCTAATTTAAATAAATGCCCGTTTTCGAAAAAAAAAACAACAAACAAAGAAAGCAGTTCACTAAAATGAGCCTATTTTTTTTAGAATTTGACAGTAGTGTTTTAATTAACAAATTTACAATTTTCAACAAATCTTGCGGATGTTTTCTAAAAAACAAAGTTTATATAAACAAAAATTTAAAAAAATATATGTTTAAAAAATCACTAAAATGTCAATCACAAAATTTATCATTCTGCACTTTATAGAGTTAACGCCCTGTTCTAATTAAACTCAAATGTGAGGTTATTCATTGTTGAAGCTTACTTCTCAATATGGCAGCCGATTTTCATAGAATAATTTCGGGAATAGTGCTAACAGCCAGTTCTAATTCATTCTGACTGGGGTACAACATTTTTCCAGTCGCTTTAGTTCTTGCATAATACTTAGCAAAATGACTCCGTAGTTTAATTTTTCTGAGGTCCATCTTTTTGCAAGTTGTGGCTTTCCTGTAATTTTAAGGACACCATTAACATAACGGACGTAACAAATTATTAGAAAAAAAGTTCCTTTAATTTTTTTCCCACGGCCAATTCTGATCTAATCCAGCATTGAATCTGCAACGCAGATCTACTTATTGAAACGTTTTTTTTTAGTAGTTCCTTTTGGACATTGTAATCGTGGTACCGATCCTGTCTGAAGATAATTCTGAAAATACTTTTCGACAAAGAGCTTTCTGTGGTGTACGCCAAGTTCGACTTGAGGTTACTTCTTGGTATGTATAGTTTATGTAAGTAATTAATTTTTAAATCAAATTTATTTTATTCTTTCAGCAGGACTTTTAAAGTCGTTTTTGTATTTGTTTGGAAACTGATTGAATCATCCGATGAACTATCATCCAAGTACTTGATCAAGATTTTTATGTCATTCAGTGCTTGACTACAACACTGTTCTGCTTCAAATTCCTTAGTTTCACGATTGTCTGAGCGATTGTGTGTGAGCAAACTCAGACATCACTTCACTCGATGTTATTGCCTTAGAGCATTTTGTGATGTAAATTCCGTTGTTTGGATATAGTCGTCGTCAGAGTCAGCCATTTACTTGATCAATGCCCACTTGTGAAATATCTGATGTCTATTTAGAAGCGACTTGAGGTTTTAATTCCATAGTTTACAGGATTTTTTGTGCGTATTAAGCCAGATGCATCATATAAAAGACGTCCCATTACAGAAATGTCAGTTTTTTGTTTAACTTGACGCTGTTGGTAAATGTTCTCGTGAATATTGTAGCTCTGAACCATAAAATCAGAAACATGTTTGTGAGTTGTGTGATCCATATTTTGACGTAGCGTTGCAATTTTAAATGTTTTTCTCAGTTTTGTGGCTTGATACTTCTTATAATCCAAATTTCTTTTCTGACAAATGTATCAGGTCTAAAAAAAGGAGATCGTTTGGCATCTTGGATTAGAGGAAAACCTATATGTCTTCTTTAGGGTTCCTACATTGCTTCTGTTGCTAATAAGAAATCCAGGGCATTTGCCATATCCCGAGTTATTAAATTGGATGTTTGTGTTTTATTGAGGTTTTCCTTTTGTGACGTACCTACATAAGTTCCGAAGCCATTTTCTTTTCCGAGCCTTCACTTAAAGTGGATAAATAGGTTTGGATCAACAGTACTTAAATTCCTATATTCATTTACGGTAGTGTTTACAGACGTCTGGGTCTCTTTCTATTCATCACCATTATTTTTGCACTCAAAGCCATGGCAAGGTAACAGTATCGATTGATGTAAGACTTTCTTTAGCTTTTAGAAAAGCTTGCTTCCATTTTCAGCTTTTATTAAGTCATTCATCTGCTTCACTTCTGCTGTAGTGGAAGTGTTTCTGTTTTCTTCCTCCTGTGACTAACCCTTGTTGCTACGCCAATTTGGTAACATTAGTATTTTCTGATCCTTCAAACAAATTCCAACGCCTCATATCTTTTAAACAGATCATTTTACCCTCTACTTAAAGCCATACTTTTCAACTATTGAGCAAATCTTTGATAATAAAGTGCAACACTGCATGGCTGGATACGGATTTGCATATACTCCATTTTGATATCGACATCTTTCTCTAATACATTCAACCACTAGAGGTATCGAGATGGGTAAAAATAAATCATCAATTTCTTTAATTTCGGTATTTTTGATTTTGCTATTATAAGTATATCTGCTAACAGTCTCAACTGATTGGATACATATTTATATAAAATCAGCGGATTCAGGTTTCATTCATTTGCTCTTCGACCAATACATTACCTAATTTTATGCAACTGTGGATCATGATATATTATTTGTCTATGACTTTCTTAATAAAATAAGGAAAATATTTCTCGTTTCAGCACGGGATGAGCTTCTTGACTAATCTTTGATTGTCGCTACCCTTGCGGTACCTGTTAAAATTTCTGCCTTCATTATCTAATTTCAAACAAGCCGTTTTTTCGGTGTGGGGTTTAGTTTTTCGTTAAAAAGTATCCTTTACATCTGACGCAAATTTTTATATTGCGACTCAATNAAACACAGACGNATGNNGGCACACTGCANNNGTNCCTTANTGCGNGCACTNGGCGCCCTCGNNAGNGGCCNTGGANNGANAGAAATNGNNTCAGCNTGATGCCGAGNNNCCGTGCATCAGGACGNTATCAGGTCCNATNNTGNCGAAANCTNCACGNTATTTAGGANNGNAANCTCATGGCCGGNGCNCANNCNTCCTGAACNTGNTAACCTACCTNGCCGNNCCNCTGNTCTTACNAATANATTTTACACTTNTTNGTGANGAGTNGTGGCCATNNNACTNAGCNATNANGTGNGANTGAANCGNGTGCTCNAATNGTAGACTTNNCCCANAGTNGTCTNTGTTACACGACNATAGGCGANGGGATGANGGCGGATGGNCTGNCACGGTCCTTTTTTAGGCTTNAAGANGGAANTGTCGCNANNTNAAGGAGGATGCGNGGTCGATAANNANGGTCTAGTCNCTTACATGCTTATNGNGTAAGTGCTANGACAGCAGTGCAAGATTTGTGAAACTAAGGTGTTTGGAAAACCCTCCAAAATTCTCGTAAAGAAACCACGTAGCCGCTTGACCTAAAGCCTGTCGCTTCAACTCAATACAACATGTCCAGAAGGTACTGTATGTTTTTGGAATCTGAATAAATGTTTAATCCGAGATTGGTGGTTGTGTCATTTAGGGTATAGCGCTTGCCCCTCGAACCCCAAAAAAATAAGCTTGTAAGACCCAAAATTGGAAGAAGGCATTTTTCGGCCATTACAATTGGTTTTAACATCAAACTCTTACACCGAATTTAAACTGTCATGACGGTTATTAAAACCTCCAACAGCCAATAACCGACCATTCAATGATACTATTACAAAGGCCTCATAGCCAGATTAAGATTTCCTGAAATTTAGGGAAAAACGAGGGGGTCACTATATAGAATTTCCCTAAATTTAGGGAAAAAGTGCACAACGTGACAACACCGCATCCTAGGGGTGTCCCAAACTTACCTCCCTAATACGAAGTCTCAACCCTCTAGGCCTTAAAATTATATGATCAACTGACTTACCTTAAGGAAGATTGATCCTAATTATACTCAGTTTCGTCCGTAGATTACAAGTACATGTAGTAGCTTCTAGTCTACACTGATTGGTACAACGTTGAAAGGAAAAAGAAAGAAGCGGCAACACCGCTCTGTTCCTACCCATACTCCCATAAACCCCAACTATTCAGTGCCTATTTTGGACACCGTTTTGTAGAATAGATCGTGGGAGGGTACAAGGGGTGGGTGTGTAAGCTACGGACGAGATTGAGTATAATTAGGATCAATCTTCCTTACGGTAAGTCAGTTGATCATATAATTATACTGCAGTCTCGTCCTATGATTACAAACAAGTACATGTAGATGTTGAAAGAATACTCGATCTATTCGAAAAAACGTAAAAGAAACATATAATTCTGTTTTTACAACATGTAATAACAGAACAAGAAAAAAGGATTCACATAAAACAGTTAAAGAGAGTCTGGAATAACACAGTTTCTTAACATACGGTCCGCAAATGTAGTTTTCTTAACTAAAGGTTTATTATAGAACTTATTAAAAGTAGTAGATTTCTCTGTCCATCCAGCCGTACGCCGAATTTCTTCAAGGTCTACACCTGCACGGAATGCAGCTGAGGGAGACGCATGTCGGATACTGTAACCGGAAAAAACAGAAACGTCTATACCGGAATCTCTAAGGACTGACTTTACCCAACGGCTAAGTGTCTGAGGCGAAGCTGAATGGACAGGCGCCTTTAAAGTAAGAAATAAAAACTCAGAATTTGACGATCTTAGTTGAAGCGTTTGGTTTAAATATGCCTTTAAAGTACGCGCTATACAAAGATCAGGCCTATCATTAAAAAATGGCAAAATCAAAACAGGAGGCGCCTTATTACAAAAAGTAGTTTTAATAACATCCGATATTAAAATTTCAATTCTATCATGAAAGGTTTTGATATTACTTAGCCTTATTTTAGATAGGGTTTGTAACCTATGTGCTGTAACAAGACACAAAAGGGTTACCAATTTAAATGTAAGTTTCTGTAAGGGCAAGGTCTCAAGTGGGAACCAACTCGAAAGAAGTTCCGACCGGCGACGGATCCCAAATCTCAGAATACCTCGATCTCTGAGGTTTACACCTCTCTATACCTTTAAGAAACCGCTTGTAGGGAAATGCCATCACATTCCTTCATATTGCTTCGATAGCTCAACAAAACAAAAACACAATTTTATTTTGTTAATATAAGTGGACTGTATTTTCAAAAGTAAATATGCCAACATAGGCCAAATAGCAACAAGCTTTAACAAGTTTACGCCGCGCACAAATCGAAAACGCATCGACCTGTCACTTACAAAATCTAATCGCGACTGCAAACACGGTGCTAAGAGTTTCTTAAAATTATGGCCTTGGCCGGCCGACAAGGAACACAGTCTATTTTTATCCCGGCAAACACACTTAATTTTAATGGGTACGCATGGTAACAGAACGGCGATTTTCGAGCACTAGATCACAACATACTCCCCCGGTTGGAGGTTTTCACCAAAAACGTCCAACACAATACTTAAAACTAGGAGCACAATAGCTTAATCCTAAACTAAAGTAAACAAATGCAGTCAATCCTTTGCTAAACAGTCATCAAATGGTAGAGGACAAAGTTTTGAGACTGACCTGATAAATGTTCCGCATTCAGTAATTATTCTAGCTACTCTAACCCTACCGTCAGAGCTGGGACATACTTCTATGATTCTTGCTAACGACCACTTAAGAGGTGGTAGGTTATCATCCTTGACCAATACTATCTGATTAACCTTCAAGTCACGTGAGGGTGTCAAACCATTTTGGTCGTTGCTGAAGCCGATTCAAATATTCCACCGACCACCTTTTCCAGAACTGCTGTTTAATTTTTTCACATTTTTGATAATTAGATAAACGATTATCAGGCACCTCTAAAATATTCTTTTCAGGAAACGCGGTAAGACTCTCACCGATTAAAAAATGTCCTGGAGTCAATGGGTTCAGATCATTAGGGTCGTTTGATAAACTGGTTAGTGGTCTTGAATTTAAAATACTTTCGACGGTTGTTAAAACAGTGGCAAATTCTTCAAAATTTAACACCAAGTTACCTACAGCACGTAAGATATGGTGTTTAGCACTTTTAATTGCGGCTTCCCAGAGGCCGCCCCAGTGGGGAGATCTAGGCGGAATAAATTTCCATTCTGTCTGATTCTTACTTAAAAAATTTGAAACAGTTTCCTGTTTCTCTTATTCTTAAAAAAGTCATATAGTTCCTTCAAATAGTTACTAGAACCGGAAAAGTTTGTAGCATTGTCGGAATAGATCACAGAGGGATTACCACGCCTAGCAACAAAACGTTTCAAAGTCAACAGAAAACTCTCGGTAGACAATCCAGACGCTAACTCTATATGGACACTTTTAGTTGCCATGCAAACAAAAATCGCAATGTAAACTTTAATTTTGGGAGCGCGTCGCAAAGTAGATGCCTTTATATAAAATGGACCTCCAAAATCCACACCCACACACAAAAATGGTCGAATAAGGCTAACTCTATCAAGAGGTAAGTCGGCCATAATTTGTTCTGTGCCCTTGGCTCTAAATCGAAAACAAATAATACATTCATGTATTATGCGCTTGACTGTTCTCAAACCATTTAGAGGCCAAAACTCTAAGCGGAAATTACTCAAAACTGTCTGAGGACCAGCATGATATAATCTAACATGCTCCCTTCGTAACAACATATCAACCACATGATCTTTGGAAGGTAGCAAGATGGGAAACTTTTGAAAAAAAGAAAGTTCTGCATTACGGAGTCTGTCTCCAACTCTTAATATGTTATCCTTATCCAGAAAGGGATTCAGTCTTCGTAACTGCTTATTGCTTAGCAGCTGATTATTTTTTAGAATATCAATTTCAGAAGAAAAATATTTGCGTTGTACTGACTTTATTATAGCTAGTTTAGCTGCCTGCATTTCATTTATAGTAAGAGGGCCACTCAAAAGAGATTTTAACTTAGAGTTAGAAACAAATCTTAAGCAATGTGCAATCACTCTTTGCAACTTAACAAAATCTGAAAATTTATTGAAACTATCTATAGGGTAGTATTCATCAACGGCCAATAGAGTAGTTTTCTTTTCTTCGGGCAAACCTGTACACTTTAATTTCAAAGTAAGTGAGTCTAAATTAAATGCTGGATTCTGTAAGTAGCATGGACCATGCCACCACATCTCAGAGGATACAAGCTTATTTGCAGTAACTCCCCTGGATACATAATCAGCAGGATTGTCAGTCGTTTTGACATGTCTCCACACAGCACCCGCTGTCAGTTTCTGAATTTGTGCAACCCGGTTCGCAACAAAAATGTTCCATCTGCTAGGATGTGAATCAATCCAGGCTAGCGCTATTTGCGAATCAGTCCACAAATTCACACTACTAATACTTATTGTAGATTTATCATAAATCTGTAATATCTTGTGTATCAATTGCCCCAAGAGCAGACACGCACACAACTCCAATCTTGGAAGACTTACTGTTCTTAATGGAGCTACTCGTGATTTAGAGCAAATCAGATTGCATTCTGAAAAATTATTGTTATATATTACTCTCAAATTAAATATAAGCTTTAGTGCTTGCATCAGCATATCCATGAATCTCTATTTTTGATACAGTTAAGTTATAATTAAATAAACTTTTTAATTCAAAAATGTTTTCTTGAAAAAGATCTCCACTCTTTAGCTAAAGCTGGACTCAATGGTTTATCCCAACTTAATTTAGCACTCCACAAATGCTGAATGAAAATTTTTGCCTTTACAACAAACGGCCCAACAAAGCCAAGCGGATCATAGATCTGAGCTATGATTGATAAAACAGTTCTTTTCGTTAGTGGTTCAACACTCAATTGTTTAGGCAAAGTTATGGTAAAAGAATCTAACTTACAATTCCAATTTATGCCCAGCACTTTGCTCGAATTTTCTTCGGAGTGAATAATGTAATTTACTGAATCAGATTGATAACTAATAGTTCTCATGAAATCAGCAGAATTAGACATCCATTTATGTAGGCTGAACCCTCCCAATTTTAACAACTCAGTCAACTGATACTGTAATATAGATAGCTCATCCAGTGTATCTGCTCCGCACAATACATCATCCATGTATGTCTGCGTTTTTATGACATCTGACGCCAACGGAAATTTAGCTTTATTACTTTCGGCTAACTGCAGTAAACATCGGGTTGAAACAAATGGAGCAAAATTTGTCCCGTAACTAACTGTAAGGAGTTCCACTATTTGAAGATCCTTATCAGGGTTGTCTCGCCATATAATGTTCTGTAAATAACATTGATCTGGATTTACGAGTATCTGCCGGTACATTTTCTCGATGTCTGTCACTAAAACATGTTTAAATGTACGGAAACGACACAAAATATCGAATAACTCCGGCTGAACCACATATCCTTTCAAGCATATATCATTTAAAGAGTACCCAGATGTTGTCTTCATGGAAGCGTTAAAGACTACTCTAAGTTTAGTAGTAATTTTTTCGGCTCTTACAACACAATGATGTGGTATGAAGTACCTGTGGTCTCCTTGATCATTTTTTAAAGCAAAATCAATGAATCTAGCATGTCCCAATTTAACATACTCTTCAATAAAATTTTTGTATTGATTAAATAAATCTAAATTTTTATGCAATTTTCGTTACAATAGTAAAAAACTGCCTTTTGGCAGTGGAAAATGACTCTCCTAATTTGTTATAATCAGACGGGTTTTTAAAAGGTATATTAACCTGAAATCTACCACACGGCAGTAAAACGGTAGTGTCTTGAAACAGTTGCTCGGAAAGCTCCTCTTCCTCGCAGGGAATTCTTTCTGTACTGACTTCTTCTAGTGACCAAAAACGTTTAAGATATTCATCGATCTGACCTGTGTTTATAAACAGTGAAGTTGGTTCAAACACAAGCTCAACAGAGGAATTCTCAACACCAGACAGTTCGGAAAGAGCTAAATTGGACACAAACTGTTCAGAAATTTGGCCTCCTAGTACCCAACCCAAATGAGTATTTTGTATCATAGGCCGATGGGAACCCAATGAGATCAATCCAGGTAATATTAAATGAAAGTACAAATCAGCTCCCAATAGTATATCCACATTTCCAGCCTGGAAAAAAGCAGGGTCTGCCAATATGACATTATCTGGGATATCTAAATTATTTTGGTCAATAAGAAACTGAGGGAGTTTTCCAGTAATGCGATCCACTACCGTACAATTTACTACAAACTTACGTTCACCATTAACCCGAGAAGCAATTGTCAAATTGACAGCTTTTTGACAGTTAATATTTCCGCCAATTCCCCTAACTGCAACTTGCAAATTATGTGTAGAACAGCCTAACTTTTTTACCAAATTTTGAGTAATTAAAGACACTTGTGACCCGTTATCTAAAATTGCCCTTGCCTGAACAACATTGCCCTTTTCATTAATAATATTAACAAGTGCCGTAGCCAACAAAACATAAGTACTTTTTCTTGCGAGTAAAGTTGTTCCAAGCGTTACTTCATCAGTTTCAGTTATATTTTCATCTCTATTACAATGTGTCATATCATTTGAATTACTTTGTGTTGCTAAACTAACATTTGTTCCATTTGGTTGAACATTATTAGATGAATTTTGAGGAAAACCTCGAAAGTTTGAAACTCTACTGTCTCCTGATTTATTGTTATCAAAATGCACTAGAATATTGTGAGCTTGCCCACAAGCTGAACAATTACTCATTGTACATTGTGCCGCTGAATGTGATTTGAAACATTTGAAACATAATTTTTTGTCAAACACAAATCTCCGCCTTTGTACAACGGTCAAAGCTTTAAATTTTAAACATTTTATCAAAGAGTGATTTGTCATTTTACAGTACATACAAGAAACGTCCTCTTGAACAA
The DNA here is from genome assembly GCA_018691245.2 of Ips nitidus. NCBI lineage: Eukaryota > Metazoa > Arthropoda > Insecta > Coleoptera > Curculionidae > Ips > Ips nitidus. The sequence goes on from CM042794.1 coordinate 382,225, forward strand.
CGTGAGAATATTTACGAGATACTTTTGGTGAGTGGTCAATCAAAAAGTCAATCAGTGTAGGCATATTGGTAGGTCCCCGCTCCAACTCATAGCTACGCCTACTATTAATATCTAATTTATGGGATAATATATACACCAATATTAAATCCCAATGCTCAATTGGCACCTTCAAATTTTTTAAACATTCAGTATGCTGTTTAACTTTTACTACAAAATCACGCAAATAAGTTGAAGTAAATTTTGTCATTGATGGTATGTCAGTTATACATTTAATGTGGCTATATATAGCAGCCAACTTATTGTCGTACCTCTCTTTTAATATTTTAACTGCTACCTCTAAATTCGACCCATTTTAAAGGCTCACCAACTAAATATAATTTTAAATAAATTAATTTCTGAACGTCAGCCAAATCCTTATTGTTCATAACTACAGCATTAAAAATTTCAAAAAAACTGTCCCAAAGACTCTGATCTCCAGAAAACTTGTCTATGTGGATTTCAGGCATTCTAGTTACACTAGGTTGCGCAGAAAACTGAGAACTTACAGCCTCACTTGCCTCTACAACTACATTATTTCCCTGGGTCGAGTTAGCAAATTTAGTTTTCAAAATCATACTTATATCAGCCTTAAACGAACAACACTTATTTTCCGCATCAACAATGTCACCAACTCTTTGTGGATCTGTTTCTAAGTCCTCAATATCTTGAGCTAAACACAACTTTTGATACGCATTTTCAAGTATTTCTAAGCGATTTAAATATTCAAACTCATTCAAAAGAGTGTCCTTGTTTGATTCTAGAAAATTTCCTGTCCTAGTGTAGCAGGAATTTTTTTTTTGGCTTGAATAAAAACAAAAAAATTTTGCAGAAGTATAATATGGTGTTAACACAAACAGGTAGGACCTATCGACGATATAATAAATATAATAAAATATATATATATATATAGTTCCGGCATCATTTAGATGGTATCGATATTGTGGGTTGTTGTGGATAACGCAAAGACACACCCGTAAAACAAAATAACTATATTGAGGAAAAGGTAAATATGATAGAAATTAGTAAAACCTTCGTCGTTTAGTAAACGTTTACGCGTCGCTTCGTCGTTCAGTTCGTACGTCTTTCTACTCACTGTTGCGGTCGCGCTCGCGCACTTTGTTGTTTACACCATCTCGACCCGCGTCCCCTTCGCCTCCTCTCGTCCGTCTGGCTTTTGCCAGTGGCGGCGGCAACTTATAATTTCCCACAACTCGGCCGTCCTGTAGGTCACTCGTCTCGGGTGACTCGATGTCAAAGAAACTTGGGTCGTCAAGATGCTGGCTCCATGGCTTCATAAATTCTGTACAACTTGAAGTTCGCATAGGTCCTTCGTGGAAGCCAACTTTTTCGACATCATAAGAATTCTTTCCTTTTATCCTTGTAATCTTATAAGGTCCTAAGTACTTGGGCTTCAATTTGGAGCCTGGTCCAACTTGGGTTCGTTTAATGGCAACCAAATCGTTTAGATTGTACTGTCGGCTTGGTCTTCGTCTCAAATTGTAGGTCTTACGGTTTTCGTTTTGGATCTTCTCTATCTGCTGCTTTGCTTGCTGTCTTAACTCTTCTCTTTTTTCATCAAATTCTTCTAGAATCTCATCTTCAATTATTTCCCTTATTCGCAGGTCTTCTTTGTTCTTCATAGGCACGCCAAACATCAATTTAAAGGGCTCTGTCTTTATAGAACGTTGATAAGTTGAGTTAATGACTTGCTGGACGTGATCTACGTGCTTGTACCACTTCTGCGGATCTTCCAAACTTATCTTTGTAAGTACGGAAATCACAATAGAATTGATGCGTTCTATCTGGCCGTTAGAACGGGGTAATCCTGTAGTAATTAACACGTGGTTAATGTCATTTTCAGCACAGTAATCTTGAAATTCTTGTGATGTAAACGCAGTGCCTCGATCTGAGATGATAGTATTCGGGCTTCCAAAATTCTTTTGTTGAAGCATCAACTTCGCTATAACTTCATTACTGGTGGTCGATTTTGTAGGGTAAAGCCACACAAACTTAGTAAATGCATCAATTACAGCCAAAATATGTTTGTAATTTTTACTCGTCGATTCTAAAGGTCCTAGGTGGTCTATGTGGTAAGTGTGTAATGGAACAGCCTCTTTTACAATTGGTTGTAAAAAGCCTTCCAGCTTTCCTCTTTTGCGATTGGATAAGATACATGATACACAGCTGCTTATTAACTTCTCAATCTTGGATTTCAGCTTTGGGATAAAATAGTCTTTTTTCACTATTTCCTCAGTTTTCTTCGTACCGAAATGTCCATATTCATGTGCATTTTTGATAATTTCGAACTGCATGGCATCAGGCAATACCAAGACATTTTTGTCATCCAAAGTTTTATATAACGCACCATTCTGTATAAAATAATCCTCATAAGGTCTTGAATTCAGAATTTGGATTATTGGCTTCAGCGACGGGTCTTCTTGTTGCAGCTTCCTAATCCTTGACAAAACAGAATGTTCAGTTACAAACATGACCGGATAGCGACTTAAAGCATCCACGTGTCTCATTCTTGTGCCGGATCTATGTTGAATAGTGTAGTCAAATTCTTCAAGTAGTAAAGCCCATCGAGCAATTCGTGTTGTTAGGTCCTTTTTATTCATAGTTTTCTCGAAGGCTGCACAGTCGGTTATAATCTTGAATGGAAACCCCAACAGGTACACTCTGAATTTCTTTAAGGCCTCCACTATAGCCAACACCTCCAATTCATAACTTGAATACTTTCGTTCAGCATCAGTAGTTTTCTTGCTCATGTAGTAGATTGGATGTAGCTGATTATCTTCATAAGACTTCTGTAGTAAAATAGCTCCATAACCATCAGCTGAAGCGTCTGTATGAAGTTCCATCTCAGCTCCCTGACGATAAATGTTTAGAACCGGATTGTTTGTTAAAGCTTCTTTAAGTCTTTCAAAAGCAATTAATTCTTTGTTGCCAATAACAAACTGGACATCTTTTTTCAATAGGTCACTCAAATCCTTAGCTATAATTGAATAGTTAGGAATAAATTTTCGAAAATAACTGGTGAGTCCCAAAAAACTTTGTACTTGCTTGACGGTGGTAGGAAGAGGGAATTTAACAACAGCACGAATCTTTTCTTCTGACGGGTAAATCTTGCCTCCTTCTATCCTGTGTCCAAGAAATTCTACTGACTTCTTTATGAACTGGCACTTCTTTAAATTAATTTGCAGTCCGTAGTCTTGTGCGGTTTTCAAAACTAACTTTAACCTTTCCAAAGCTTCAATGTCATCTTTTGCGGGTATAATAAGGTCATCCATATACTGCAGGGTAATTTCTTTTACTATCAAGTCTCGAAACACATGATTCACAAATCTTTGAAATATAGCCGGAGAGTTACATAAACCAAACGGCACTTTTAAAAATTGGAATTGTCCTCGGTGGGTCACAAATGATGTATATTTTCTGCTTTTCTCATCGACCCCAACATGAAAAAAACCATTCTTCATATCAATAGTAGAAAATACTTTAGCTTCTTGAAGCCGGTCTAGCTGATCTTCTATCAATGGTAAAGGGTATCTATCCTTGATGATCTTTTTATTGATTTGCCGGTAATCAATACACACCCGTGGAGATCCACACTTTTTCTTGACTACTACGACCTGAGAAGCAAATTCGGAACTGCACGGCTCAACAATCCTATCTTGAATCCACTGTTCCACTTGTTGGTCGACAATATCACGCTCTTTAAAAGGTAACCTCCTGGGACTATGGAAAATTGGAGTTTCGTCTGTTAGAAAGATTGACATTTCGATATTGGTTGTCTTTATCGCATTAGGCTGGTAATTCTTAATCAACTCTTTAACTTCGTGTTTGATTTGATGACTAACTGAAGGGTCAATATCAAGTTCGTGTCCATCATCAACATTTATTCTCATTATGTGCAAGACATTTTCTTGAGTAGGAATTTCCTTTTTCCTAAGAACCAATCCGTCACTTTTGGAAATGAACATGTCAGCATATTCCAACAGCCTGTTGCCAAGAAGCACATCATCCAACATTACATGATCAGGTACAACAAACATAATGCAATCAAAATGCTCATCATCAACTACAACATTACATGAAAATTTTCCTAAAGCTTTTATTGATGATCCTCCAAATCCGTTTAAAATTGTATTTGTCTCCTCCAAGGTGGGCAAGTTTATTCTCTCCAAAGCTTGTCGTCTAATAAGATGAACGTCACTTCCTATATCGATAAATGCTCTAAACTGAACATCATCAATTTTGACATCTTTGTAGGTTTGGTTGCAGGTTGCTGAATTTTCAATGTCATCAATTTTTCTGACTCCAGCATTTGCTCGATCTGTAGCAACTTCGGTCTTTTTCTGCTCCCTTGGATTGTTTTGACACTCAAAAGATTTATGTCCAAAACTATTACAACGGAAACATTTACTTCCTTCAGCCTTTCTTTGGCATGCATCTGATTTGTGGCCAACATCTCCACAGTTGAAACATCTAACGGTGGATGAATTGTTCTTCGGTTTTGGAAAATCAGTTCTCCTACTGAAGTTATGAGAAGGTCGTGATTCTGCTCCTGACATTTTACGTTGACTGTATGATTTTTCTCGTTGAGCAGATGATTTTTCTCGTAACTCACTAAACACTTTTAATTTGTTTTTAAATTCGTCCAAACCTGAAGCTCCATAAAGAATAACCTTGTTACTATCTGAGGGTATTCCATCAATCACATACTGAATGAGGGCATCCGTTTCTATATTACCTCTAAAGGCAAGCTCCTTCATTTCAAGAAAGTATTCTTGTACACTTTGACCTATTTTCAGCTGTTTTTCGGCTAACATTTTATGAAGGGTAGCACTATTCAATTTTGATGAAAATTCTTCTTTAAGTAGGTTTTTAAGCTTATTCCAAGACTTAACACCTCCCTCACTTTGAATAAAAGTCTTGGCCAATCCATCAAGACGCTTTTTTGCAAAAATTAAGCAATGAAGATCGCTCCACTTCATAAGTTCAGCCATATCTTCAATGTCAGAAATCCATTTCTCTATAGGATACTTTTTTGAACCATCAAAAAGTTTCACTGACTCTTCTATATCACGAAAAGACATGGAAAACTGGGCACAACGGAGTTCTGGGTCAGTAGAACAAACAGAACTACGATCTTCATCATCTGTCGCCTTTTTCTTAGTACCTACAACGCGCTTAGTGTTTCTTTCGTTTATACTGTTTGCATCATGGTCATCATTTTCCTCGTTTTCGTCATCATTTTCTTCATCTTCCTCTTCATCTTGTTTTTCTTGCAAAACGGTCAAATCGGTCAAACAATTGCAAATTTCTTTGATTAATTCATCTTGTTGAAGCTCGTAATTGACGCGTAAAATGTTTGCAAAACTGATTAAGTCACTGGTAGAAAAATTGTCTTTTAGATATTTATACTTATTGGTCAAATCTTGACTATCTAATAGGAAATTAAATCCGCTAAACTCCTTGAGCTTCTTCCTAACTGACCTACCATCACCTTCTTGTTCATAAATAAATTTATAGAGCTTTTTGATAACAGAAAACTGGGCCGTCTTAATATTTTCTGCTACCGCCACGATATCTCCGAGAAAAACCATGTTTGAGTTCATATAAAACACTAATAATAGTCAATTGTCAAGTTTTAAGGCAGCGCGCACTGTTTTACAAACAAAGTCTGAATAAAAGTTCAATATTTTCATTAAAGTCCATAAAATAACTGTTCAAAATCGTCAATAATCGTTAAGTGAAAACTCAGATTGTTTTTTTTTTTTAAAACGGCCAAAAACACTTTAAATCCTCGTTTAAATTGTTGTAAAAACCTTACCTTGATTCTTCATTTATATATTGAACGGTTTTCTTTTTTATTTCGTCGTCTTACGTCTTCAAATTAGCCTGAACGAATCCACAAAGCAACCTTGGTGATTTTCGATACAGCACCCGTCGTAACTTCAGCTTGAAAAATTGTCTTCTTTCTTCTTATCTTCAAAATCTCGTTCAAATCTCGGTTGAGCCCCCAAAAATATGTGGGTTGTTGTGGATAACGCAAAGACACACCCGTAAAACAAAATAACTATATTGAGGAAAAGGTAAATATGATAGAAATTAGTAAAACCTTCGTCGTTTAGTAAACGTTTACGCGTCGCTTCGTCGTTCAGTTCGTACGTCTTTCTACTCACTGTTGCGGTCGCGCTCGCGCACTTTGTTGTTTACACCATCTCGACCCGCGTCCCCTTCGCCTCCTCTCGTCCGTCTGGCTTTTGCCAGTGGCGGCGGCAACTTATAATTTCCCACAATATATTGTCACGTTTAGGGGGTGGCGCAGGAAGAGAAACAAGATCGTAGCTTAAGTATGTGGACTTTATTTACTATTCGGTGTACATTGAACTAGCTCTTGGAACACATGGAACACTTTCCAAGAGGGGGTGTGTAGATGCGTGGGTGTGGGGGAATGGGCGTAAGGCCTTCTGAAGTGCCGCCAAGCGGTACCCGCTCGATACGAGCTGGGTCCCCTATGTCCGGCACGCCCAAAGGATTTACTTAAGGCCCTGCAAGCCCTCTTGAAGTGTCGCCAAGCGAAACCCGCTCGATACGAGCTGGGAGCCCCTTTGACCGACACGCCCAAAGGACTTACTTCAGGTACTGATAGGTTCAAGAGTTCGGACGGTCACCTCTTGGTTGCGTAAGAACTCTCGTCTTTTCAGCCTGGATTTCCAAGAAGGTATCGAGCCGTCCGGGCACTAGAAAGTTCGGACTGATGCTCGAAGACCGACCTAGAGACCAGTAAACTTCGATGGCTTGAGACGCTGATTAAATACCCACATCGTGACCCCAATTTGCCGGTCTTGCTGATTCAGACAGTGCACTGGGGGAGACCGGGGCACGACTAGGTAACGGAACATCGTGCAATTTATGTTATTCGTGACAATATACGTTTTTCGATATATATTTTGATATTGTTTGTTATGTGTTATGGTAAATAGATGGTATCTAAATTTCCTAAAAAATACCATGTAATACTAGTTGCACATTTACTTTTTCCCCAGATATAAATATCATCAGTCGGTAGCTAATGCCAGAGATTTGGCAACCATGCTTAAAATAATTTCGAGTGACGGGACTGATGACTGATGGATAGTATAAGCCAAAAGAAGACTTTATCAATCAGTTGTTTTTAATAACAATAATATTGTTGTTTATTTGGTATTATTTTCGTATAAATGTGTTATTTATGGTATAAGCAAAAGTGGAACTTTCTTGTACAGGAGTTCAAGAAAGATAAAGTAATTATTCAATTGTATTTGACGATTTTATAACATACGTGTGTGTTTAAAAATTTTAGGTATTTAGAAGGTAACTTACAATTAGAGGGGATTCAGGGTCAAGTCATGATCAAAAAATAAACGGAATTCTAAGGATTACTAAAGTACCTGATAATATGGATTCTATAAAGGTAGTTTTCCTGAACACATGTTAAAAATTTCAGAGTAATTACGTAATTTTTACTTTATAGAAAAGTTTTAAAAAATAAATGTCTACAAAGTAATATTTGTAAAGTTAACAATGTCTTAAATTATAGGTTAATAATTACATTTGTTTTTTAATTACAGGGCTCTCACAAAAGCATGTCGAGATTCAATATTGACATGATATTGACCATCGAAGATGCCAGTTGTATAAGATTGGAACATTGGACCACAGCTACAGGATGGATTACTGCTACTCAAAAGAAAGTTTTCTGCTTAGATTAAAGACATTTTGTAGGCAAGGTAATAGCAAGCAAACTTGTTGTTTTATTAGAGAAAGTAAATTTTATTATTTTATATGTTTAACTAAAGTCTACTACTTTATGAAGGAACTTACTTTTAGATTGTAAATGATATTAATTTGTTACAAATTTTACTACTATTGTGTGTCATGTGTTGGGAATAAATAAAGGTGATATAAACAATGATTAATCTTTGTGTACTTGTTTCAACATTCAATTTGGACCACCCTGTCAAGAAATAAATCAAATTACAGTGTGTGCACAAAGTTGAAAAACAAAATTGTTGAAAATCTTATTAAGAAGATTTTATACAAGAGTGGTATGATTTTGAAATATAGCATAGATCAAAGTAAAACAGAATGAAGTTAAAGATGTGCAGAAAGGTAAATGTTTTGATTGGGGCACATTAAAACAAATAATGGGTTGCAGTCCTGTATTTTCTCTAGGTAATTCAATATGACAGTACTGTAAATTTTTTATTATCCCAAGATAGAAATATATAATATATTGCTAATTTTGAAATATTTTGGCCAAAATTAAAGATGGAAAATTTAGATGTCTCTATAAGTACACTTAAACGGTTCAATATGAGATTAATGCAGATTTTGGAAATGGAAATGGTAAAAAATCTGCATTAATCTCATATTGAACCGTTTATTTCCAGAATCAAGAAATAGAACAGCAAACTAGACCGGTATACTATATACTTAATAACATTTATGAGCTGATTTTGTAATATTTTAGCCAAAAAGTCGAAAAAAAAGTTTCATCGCACTTCAAGGGGTGTACATACCCATTGAGTTGCGAAACTACAAGAGAATTCGATATGTACGAAACTTTAATTTACTTTTAACCTTACTATTTTTATTTACTTTAATTTGTACCGTTTAAGTGTATTTAAAAAAAACTCGGTAAAAGTATTAAAACAATATTTAAACGGTACTTTTTTTCATAGAATTTTCTGTTTTGGCTAAAATTTTATAAAATTGGCTCAAATGTTAATAATAATGCATATCAACTAAAGTTACGCCTATTTTAGTATATCCGTCTAGTTTGGTTCAATTTGTGTTTGCTGGAATGCTAAAATAATTGCAGTATTCTCATATTGAATTCCATAGAGAAAATTTGACAAGCAAAATAATTATTCTTCACAATGCAAGGCTGTAAGACCAATTTGAAAATGTTCTGTTAATGCAGTTTTCGAGAGTCTATAAATGCACTTAAACGGTACTCCAAGAGAAGTAGTAAATTAAGGTTCATTTCCGTAAGAAAGTTCTATATTCTTTTTTGTAGTATTCAGACCGTTTTAAAGCATGTAATAATTTAACAATCAACTCTGCATATCAGTCGTTTTAATAGGACTCTAAAATATCAATTTTATTTGATCAATGATGATTGATAAATTTTATTATCTGATCATTAGCAGAAAAAACAATATTTACTTATAATTCTCATTTCGTTAGGCTACGTCTTATATAGTGATGATAGAATGTTTAAGATCTTGTCGAAATGTTTAGCAAATTGCTCGGTCATTGTGAAGAATAATAATTTTGCTTGCCAAATATTTTCTAGATAATTGAATATGAGATTAATGCAGATTTTTTACCATTTCAAGAATCAAGAAATAGAACAGCAAACTAGACAGGTATACTAAAATAGGCGTAACTTTAATTAATATGCATTGTTAATAACATTTAGGAGCTGATTTTGTAATATTTTAACCAAAAAGTAGAAGAAAAAGTTTGATCGCAATTCAAGGGGCATTCATATAACATTGCATTTTTCTTGCAGTAGGTACCGTTTAAGTGTATTTAGAAAAACTCGGTGAAAGTATTAAAACAACATTTAAACAGTACTTTTTTTCCTGGAACTTTCTGTTTTGGCTAAAATTTTATAAAACTAGCTCAGATGTAATTAATAATACATATCAACTAAAGTTACGCCTATTTTAGTATACCCGTCTAGTTTGGTTCAATTTGTGATTGCTGAATTGCATCTTCTATTTGGGCTAAAATTCACAAAATATGTCACTCTACCTGCTACCTGCCCTGCCACTCCTCCCAATATCAAAAACAAGCACCACCGTACATACAGAAAGTATGAAAAGACGAAATATTTTCAAAAGAAGATGATTTTTTGCAAGTTTGTAAACACTTTTTAGACTGAATTGTTAAACTTACTTAAGCTTCAGGGTACTGAAGACACACCTGCAGTTCCGAAATAACATGGTCTAACATGAGATTAAAAAACTAACACGTGAAATCCTTTGTTGCGCGTTAACGTTAAAACTCACTGTATATTTATGTTGATTCGTTTTTTTTCCACTCGTATTTAGACACCCAGTATATTATATGAATTTACTCATTTGTCAGTGGTTTCAAAAGAAAATCTTATCACTTACCCCCATTTGCACCGTTGTATTTTAAGCCCGGCTTAAGTTAAATGTGGTTCAGACTGTGTTAAGCACAAGTGAGAAATGTCACAGTCTGAACCACACTTAACTTAAGCTTGGCTTAAACTACTACGGTGCAAATGGGGGTTAGTGTCACAAAATAAACACATCTTGCATGTTATTATTTTATTAATTGAAAATAAATATATTAAAATACACATTAAAATATTTTTTTTTCTTATAAAATAAACAAGAACATAAATCAGTCTTATGGTTAAATACAGGGTGGTCCAGTTGCTATTGCTAACTCCTAAATCGTAAGAGTTACAAGGTGAATTAATCCAGAACAAAATTAAAAAAAGGTTAGTGTCGATATTTCAGAAATCGGACAAATTTTGGCAACTGTGGTTTATATTTTTACTTCCTGATAACTTTGTCAACTTTTGTCTAATTTAATATAGACCTTGAAACTCCTACGGTTTAGAAGGTAGCAATAGTTGCCCATAGCAATTGGATCACTCTGTAGAGTATATTAACACAGATTGCTTTAAAATAATACGGACAAATAAACAGAAGAATTTCTGTACAAAACAAGTAGCTAACTTAATTTAAAAAAAGCGAATTCCAATCACTAACAAATTTAAAAGTCATCCAATAAAACCGCTAATACAAATAAATGCCCGTTTCGAAAAAAAAAACAACAAACAAAGAAGCAGTTCTAAAAGAGCACTATTTTTTTTCAGCATGCTGACTAGTAGTGTGTGACTTAACAAATTTACAAATCAACAAATGCGGACCGTCTAAAAAACAAAGTTATATAAACAAAATTTAAAAAAAATATATGTTTAAAAAATCACTAAAATGTCAATCACAAAATTTATCATTCTGCACTTTTATAGAGTTAACGCCCTGTTCTATTAAACTCAAATGTGAGTATTCATGTTGAAGCTTACTTCTCAATATGGCAGCCGATTTCATAGATAATTCGGGAATAGTGCTAACAGCCAGTTCTAATTCATTCTGACTGGGGTACAACATTTTTCCAGTCGCTTTAGTTCTTGCATAATACTTAGCAAAATGACTCCGTAGTTTAATTTTCTGAGGTCCATCCTTTTGCAAGTTGTGGCTTTCCTGTAATTTAAGACACCATTAACATAACGGACGTAACAAATTATTAGAAAAAAAGTACCTTTAATTTTTTTCCCACGGCCAATCTCTGATCTAATCCAGCATTGAATCTGCAACGCAGATCTACTTATTGAAACGTTTTTTTTTAGTAGTTCCTTTTGGACATCTGATAATCGTGGTACCGATCCTGTCTGAAGATAATTCTGAAATACTTTTCGACAAAGAGCTTTCTGTGGTGTACGCCAAGTTCGACTTGAGGTTACTTCTTGGTATCGTATATTTTTGTAAGTATTAATTTTTAAATCAAATTTATTTTTTCTTTCAGCAGGACCTTTTAAAGTCGTTTTTGTATTTGTTTGGAAACTGATTGAATCATCCGATGAACTATCATCCAGTACTTGATCAAGATTTATGTCATTCAGTGCTTGACTACAACACTGTTCTGCTTCAAATTCCTTAGTTTCACGATTGTCTGAGCGATTGAGGTGAGCAAACTCAGACATCACTTCACTCGATGTATTGCTAGAAGCATTTTGTGATGTAAATTCCGTTGTTTGGATATAGTCGTCGTCAGAGTCAGCCATTACTTGATCAATGCCCACTTGTGAAATATCTGATGTTCTATTAGAAGCGACTTGAGGTATTAATTCCATAGTTACAGGATTGTTTGTGCGATTTAAGCCAGAAGCATCATATAAAAGACGTCCCATTACAGAAATGTCAGTTTGAACTTGACGCTGTTGGTAAATGTTCTCGTGAATATTGTAGCTATGACCCATAAAATCAGAAACAAGTTTTTGAGTTGTGTGATCCATATTTGACGTAGCGGTTGCAAAATGTTTTCTCAGTTTTGTGGCTTGATACTTCTTATAATCCAAATTTCTTTTCTGACAAATGTATCAGGTCTAAAAAAAGGAGATCGTTTGGCTCTTGGATTAGAGAAAACCTATATGTCTTCTTTAGGAATTCCTACATTGCTTCTGTTGCTAATAAGAAAATCCAGGGCATTTGCCATATCCCGAGTTATTAAATTGGATGTTGTTTTATTGAGTTTTCCTTTTGTGACGTACCTACATAAGTTCGAAGCCATTTCTTTTTCCGAGCCTTCACTTAAAGTGGATAAATAGGTTTGATCAACAGTACTTAAATTCCTATATTCATTTACGGTAGTTTTACAGACGTCTCTGGGTCTCCTTCTATTCATCACCATTATTTTTGCACTCAAAGCCATGGCAAGGTTACAGTATCGATTGACTGTAAGACTTTCTTTAGCTTTTAGAAAAGCTTGCTTCCATTCAGCTTCTATTAAGTCATTCATCTGCTTCACTTCTGCTGTAGTTGGAAGTGTTTCTGTTTTCTTCCTCCTGTGACTAACCCTTGATGCTAACGCCAATTTGGTAACATTAGTATTTTGCTGATCCTTCAACAAAATTCCAACCGCCTCATATCTTTTAAACAGATCATTTTTACCCTCTACTAAAGCCATACTTTTCAACTTTGAGCAAATCTTTGATAATAAAGTGCAACACTGCATGGCTGGATACGGATTTGCATATACTCCATTTTGATATCGACCTCTTTCTCTAATACATTCAACCACTAGAGTGTATCGAGATGGGTAAAATAAATCATCAATTTCTTTAATTTCGGTATTTTTAGATTTTGCTATTATAAGTATATCTGCTAACAGTCTCAACTGATTGGATACATATTTATATAAATCAGCGGATTCAGGTTTCATCAACTGCTCTTCGACCAATACATTACCTAATATTATTGCAACTGGATCATGATATATTATTTGTCTATGACTTTCTTTAATAAAATAAGGAAATATTTCTCGTTTCAGCACGGGATGAGCTTCTTGACTAATCTTAGATGTCGCTACCCTTGCGGTACCTGTTAAATTTCTGCCTTCATTATCTAATTTCAAACAAGCCGTTTTTCGGTGTCTGGTATAGTTTTTCGTTAAAAAGTATCCTTTACATCTGACGCAAATTATATATTGCGACTCATCTCGAACTTCAGATTTTCGAACGACAATAGGAATCTTGTGCGCCTTGTTATATTTTTCATCACCCAATTTTCGCAAACTATCGAATGCTCTATGATGTTGTCCCATTTGACCTGGAACAATGACCTAGACTGTATTTATGTATTTGTTTTAATGTAAATGCGTACTCAAATGTACAATAATGAAACATTAGATTTTTTTTTATATTAGATAATATAACATAACTTAGAGTAACACACACATTTGTACAGCAAATTTATAAAAAAATGCAAAGTAAAACCTATAACTTACTACTTATTTCTAATGCTGCTTGAAATTTTGGTTCTGTAGAATGTTTCACCCGCCAATGTTTTCTTAGGTTGGTAAATAATTTTCCGCAAAAATAGCAGCAGTGCGACTTACAGGGTTTTTGCTTTTTCTTTCCAGTGATTATCCCTTGGTTTGAGTGGCTGAGGTTGCCATCTGTATAATGTAGTAAATATTACATATTTGACATTTGATAAGTATGTAACTTAGATAGGATGTGCTGAATTTCAATGGTTTTATTTTACATCAGAAAATAATAATTTGTTATACAGTGAGGTCGTGCAGGTTGAAACAAACTCATTTAAAATATGCTTGGACAAAAATAAATTTCACTGATGGTAAATTTATGCATATAGGGTGGTAAATCAGCAACTTTATTTGGTAAATTTGAACGAGTTCTCTTTTCATATTTGAATTTAGAATAAAATGCTTAGAATATTTCATGTAACCGGATGTCCGGATATAGTGTGTTTTGACAGGAAAACCCCATTTCCGGGCTAGATAGAAAAAAACTAGTATACATGTCTAGAGCTCAATTTTTGAAAAAAAAATTAATGGCAAAAACTGTATTTCGATATCTTGTCAGTTTGCGGCGCTAGAGGGCATTTTTCGAATTTGACTCATTTTAAAAACTCTTCACAACTTTTTTTTTTATGAAAATATCGAAGTGAAACACAAATATTTTTAAGGTACTTTTTTAACGTGCATCCAGTGGCGTGCTTAGTTGTGTGCTGCTACCTTCCGTTTTCTCAATAATTAACATAACTTTGTATTTCTTTAACAAAACATTTTTATAGTTTATATGACTATAGTTATTTTTAGTCGTAGAATTCGCAGTCTAAGTTTGCGAATTAAATACCCTGTATACTACCATAGATGCAAAATTCAAAAATAAAAAGATAATTGTTTAAGTACGATATATTTATTTAAAAAAATAATGATAGAAAAAGAAATAAAGATGATGAACTTGTTCGTGGGCAAGAACACAGAAATACATAAATTTCCGATCAGAGAAAAATGAACTTTTAAGTGTCTGAGCATTTTACCAAAAGATAAACTGCTGATTTTTAAGTGAATTTGGTCCAACCTGCGCGACTTCACTATATAATTTATTTTAAAACAATGCAATATTAAAATTAATTTTCAAATTTTTTATTAAGTTTTAAATGTTACTAATATATTTTTGTATTAAATTTCGTCCTATTATGGACCAATTATTCAATGTTTTACGTTTTATTCACTACAGATCTAAAAACTTTTTGAATTACTTTCGCTTTTTTAGAGTTGTGAACAAACGAATATCATCGTCACATCTACGGGGCTCGGTAAAAATTTACTAGAAAAGTAATTTTATTTTTTTATGCAAGACGTCAAAATTTAATAATAGTTATTTATGGGACAAGTGTGTAGTCTCGATAGAAAAAAGTTAAACCATGAGCCGTAAGGCGAGTGTTTTATTTTTCTGGAGTGACTTATTTGCCATCACACAAGCGTATCATACATAATTTTATCCAACACCTCCACAACTTCGTTAAAAACACATTTTTTCTATTGACAATTTCAGCGTTTTCAATTTGACAATAATTTGACACAGTGCGTTAATAACATATCCTACGTGTTACGTACAACATTTTATCTACAACGATTATTATTTTAATGATTAATTGAGTAAATTTATTTAGTTGAAATATAGAATACTGAATACAGGTAAAAAAATGGATTACTGTGGCAACAGGCATAGGTACGATTGTTAATTGTCAAAGTTTACATTTTAAAATGAGTTCAAGCGAAGATCTGCCATCAGACATTGAAAACGAAGCTTTCAATGTTGTTTCAAACCTTACGCCACAAAAATCAAGAAGAAAATACCACGATGCGTTTGAACATTACCAAAAATGGTGTAGTGAAAAAAAGATCCTCAACATAACCAGCGAGAAAGGACTACTAGTATATTACTACCGGTTAATATTAATATTAACAAGAAGCAAGATAGTGGAGGCAACAGAACTCCAGATGAACAAACAAATTGTTCACCGATTATTAACGCACTAGTGCGGTAATAGATTCAAAAAAGCACTAGTGCGGTAATAAAGGTCATTATGACACTGAAAATAGTGCGAAATTACGATATTATGTAACTGATGTAGATAAAATTATGTATGATACGTTTGTGTTATGTCAAATAAGTCACACCAGAAAAATAAAAAACTCGCCTGACGACTCAAGGTAAATCTCTAAATCTCTTTAATTTTCTTGTTAGTGAGTTATACTTTAGCCTAGTATAACTCACTAGTATTATTTTCAAAACGCTTCAGTCAAAACTTACCCTGAATTACGTCGTTAAATGACCGTAGAAAATTGGTGCTCTCCGGCTCACTGGCCTCGCTGGAAGACTCGTCAGGTATATATTCAGAGCCTGAATCCTCAAACGGATCTTTTAGTGATTCAGTTTCTAAGGAGGTAAAGACAAATATTACTTTATCCGTTTTAATTACAATCATCAACTTTTAATTTTTTATGGGTGCCATGAATGATTTTTCCATATTTTTTTCTGATTACGAAGCCTATGCTATGGTTCAGTCCTGCAATTTTGCGTAACTAAGTATGTTCCACGAAATTGCAATGTGGTTATATTATTATATTATGTTTTTATGGGAAGCGTCTTAACAATAATATCTCAACAACTTATCAGGTCACACGACAATAGTTCACGTGACATTTTTACCATTTTCAACATAGTAATCATATGACAAACAGTCAGATGATAACACGGAGCGCGCTCTTACCTGATCAAGTTGATTGATATATCCAGGGACCAAGGTACTCTTTGTGAAAATACAATTTTTTAGCTATACTGTAACCTAAATCATAATAATAAGAAGTAGGTGAAAAAGTATGAAATTCCAATGATCTATTTGAAATTGAAGTGCATTTAACATTGCCAATGATTCAGAAAAGGTATTCAGCAATGACCTTAGATCTTTTGCATTAATACTTATTAATGTAGCTGCCAAAATGGCATTTAAAGCATTTGCTGCAAGTAGGCGTTTATTTTGATATCTACTAACTAATTTATCAAAGGCAATGTCGTAGTTGTCATTAGTAATAGTAATTCCACTAAGCAGCTTCAATGGCTCTTCCTCAAGGTAAGAAAGTAAATATTGATGCTTTTCAACATTAGAAAGCTCTTCATTTTCATGTATTAGTTTTTTGAACAAATCATGAAATGTAGGCCATAGTTGCTGATCTCCCTTGAAAATAGGTATGGTAATCTTTGGAAGCTTCACATTAGGTTCGACTTTGACACAACTAGGTTGGCTATGAGATGAGATAGACGGCTTACAAATTGAATTGTTTATGAATTTGCAGTCATAGTAAAATTTATCTGTGTCTTGCCTAATCTTTTCCTGAACTTCAAATTCGGAATCTTCAGACAAATAACCGATAATGTCATTATGAATTTTTTGAAAAGTATCGTAAACTTGCTCTATATCTTGAAACCTAACAGTAAATTGTTGTATAAGAGAGGAGTCGTTCATAGCCTTAAGAGCAAGCGTATATATCTCAGTAATTCGGTTAATATAGATGTAAGAATTGAGGGAAGAATAAAAACAAATTTCCCCGTACTAAACCAATTTAATGATTCTTATTCCAATATACCACTCTCAGAGATCAGAGATCAGATCAGAGAACTTATGGAAAAGCTGAAAACTGAATGATGCGGCATTAATGGTGCTGTTCCTAGATTTTGGAACGCCATCTGTACTTTCTAACTCATAGAGTTAAGTACAGATGTCACCAGATGTTGCACACAACTATCATTTCTGGCATCCAGTTGACTATACTGGAATGAAGGTTTTGTTCTTTGGTTATCAAGCCCTATAGCCTCGCTGATGAGCCGTAATACGGCGAAACCGGTCAGAGGATTGGGATTGATAAACAAAAAACAAAACCTCACCGTTTTCATTGTTGTTTTAAACTGCAGTTTATTTGATAACCAGTTTTTGTAATTAAAATTGCTTACCTAAATCATCTTCATCTTTATCATCAGACTTTTTTGAAAGATTTTCAGCTTCTAATACAGTCAGTCTCGGAGACGGTCCTGGCATTGCAGATAATACCACTGAAATAATTACATTATGCAATTTGCATGCTGCAAATAAATTATGATTTATTCCATACCCGGTTTATCCTCAAACAATATCGTTTTTACTTTCAAAACTGGGGTACTATTATTGGAGTTGTTATTTGTACCTGCAAGAAAATAACAAAACTTTCATAAATAAAAGATGTTTTAACACCATTGCTGTTATAGACCGCTTCCTTTCAGAACATTTTCTCACGCCGGAGACAAAAAAATTAGACTGATTAAAACATGTGATCAATAAAAACAGTTAGACTTAAATTTTAAATGTCGTTCATATACACGGTCTTGCATATTTGTTATCATATATTCCATTTATTTGTGCTAATGTATATACAGAGGGTTTCAGGCTTTAATACACAAATTTAAACCGCGTATTCTACGTCTAAAAATAACTATAGTTTGCTATACAAACTAAATTCCAAAAATGCTTCAAAGAAATAAGAAATACAGGATGTTAAAGTTTTCAGTTTTACTCCGTCAAACTTTTTTTCAGCTGCGCCAGTGTAATTTTTTTCTTAACAGTTTAGAAAGTTTTTTGTATCATTTATTTCTTTCATATCTGTACCCGTTTACAAGCAAATTGCATTTTTTATAAAAAAATTATTAGCGCACTAAAAATTGTTTGAGAAAAACAAAGGGGGCCCAACTCCAAAAAATCACACTGTACATTTTTTCAAAAAGTTGGCCAATATTGTCACGTTTAGGGGGTAGCGTGGGAAGAGAAACCAGATCGTAGCTTAAGTATGTCGTCTTTATTTAATACTCGTTTAACAATAAGCTAGCTCTTACCCCCAGATTAGGAGGGCCGCTAGCACCGCCGCTGGCGGGACGCGCATGGAACACTTTCCAAGAGGGGGTGTGTAGGTGTGTGGGTGTGGGTGGTTGTGCGTAAGGCCTTCTGATGTGCCGTCAAGCGGTACCCGCTCGATACGAGCAGGGTGCCCCTATGTCCGACACGCCCAAAGGATTTACTTAAGGCACTGCAAGCCCTCTTGAAGTGTCGCCAAGCGAAACCCGCTCGATACGAGCAGGGAGCCCCTATGACCGACACGCCCAAAGGACTTACTTAAGGTACTGATAGGGTCAAGAGTTCGGACGGTCACCTCTTGGTTGCGTAAGAACTCTTGTCTTTTCAGCCTGGGCTTCCAAGAAGGTATCGAGCCGTCCGGGCACTAGAAAGTTCGGACTGATGCTCAACGACCGACCTAGAGACCAGTAATCTTCGATGGCTTGAGACGCTGATTAAATACCCACATCGTGACCCCAATTTGCCGGATTCAGACAGTGCACTGGGGAGACCGGGGCCCGACTAGGTAACGGAACATAGTGCAATTTATGTTATTCGTGACAATATTTATTAAAAACTTCATGATTGTGTATATTTTTTGTGTTTAAACAAATTATAATATGAGCTGTCGTTAGCTTCAATCATTGTTGTCTATCTAATCTGATTAAGATTGAAAACAATGATCTACTAAGCCCATCCACCTACGTCAAGGTCACACAGCTCCATGGAAGGGAAACTTTTAGATTAGAAGTAGGTTGATTTTTAACCTACTACTTATCTTTAAATATACTTTTATAAACAATTCGATTTTATCTTTAAAAAAAATATTGCAATTATAGATTGTCAAAAAATTATACTGAACCTTTTAAGTTTCCAATTTGAACAGAGCTTTATAAAACAATATGTTAACATATGCAATCTTTTTTCTTTTAGTAAATATAACCCTTTCCAAGCAACAGAGTCGTAAACCACATTTCTCCACTTCCAAGCAAATAACGCTAAGACTAGTGTCTAACTGAACAGCTCCAAATAAACAAGCAGCAAATCCTACAGCCAACAAAATACAAATATGCAGAAACAAAATTCTAATAGTGCACCGAAAATTAAAAATTAGAACAAAACACACGAAAAATACTGTTACGGTTTTCCCGTGGGTTCACACTAAGTCAATTTAACTCAACTATTAATAAATTTATTAACACTTCAAAACACTCCGTACAATAATTAACACAGCTACTAAAAACACTACTACAATTCCACAATTATTCCGCTATTTAAACTTATCCGCGTTCCCAAATTCACTACTACACTACTCTCTCTCATCGACGCCGCTTCTTTTATATTCGCAAACCACGTTCTAGAATACCCGCGAAACGCTTCGCGATTTGCTTCGAATATTCCAGGTGCGGCGCTTCCTAACTGTGGCCTACTTTAATACGCGCCCGGCCAGATATTGCGGCGCTTCGATTCCATCCCGAATCGAGTATAGTAGGCCCAAACCGTAACAATACATAATATACATATAATTTTGAAACAAGAAAAATCTAGAAAGAAACAAAGAAAATGTAGCGTATATTGACAATTATTTGAAAGGAAAGGAACCAAATTTAGTAACTATCTAAGTTAACCTTGAAGTCATTACCTGTAGAAAATTTTGTCACCAACTCAAATTCATCACCTTCCCATTGTTCCCCTTTCTCAACTAGCTTTATACAGCTCGTCTGGAAAATCTTGTCTAAAAGACAACTTATTATCAGTTTCCCTTTTAGTGCGTTTTTCCCTTTTGCTCTTTTCTCCAAATCCTTTGCGACTGAAATTAAATTCCCGATTTGGTCCTTAGTTCGTAAATGGCCGAAAAAATCAGTTTCCAGACAAGTTCTTAAGCTACTAGGCCGGTCATTGACATAGTAGCGATGGTGTCTGTGATCATTCACGATCCCGAGGAAGGTTAGATTAACGAAGGTAAACACTATAGATTTGCATCCTCCTACTGTACACAACCACACAATTTTGTTTTGGTCTTCGGCCGCGATTAATTTACCAAACCAATTTCTCTTATAGGAAACGCACCGTTTTATTTTTCCGTTTATATTTTTAGGATAGTCTTTGAGAACGGTATCCGCCGATCTTGTAGAGTTGCTTAGACTAGACATCTTTGCTGCTCGACAAAATAAATACTGAAGTCCAGCTAAAGAGATTCTACATAAAAGGACAGGTAATAAAATAGGTGGGGGATAACTCAAGTATAGAAGAAATAATGCACAACCACTAACGGTGTCATTCTAAAAAGAAAAATACTTTTAACATTTATGGCGGGTCATAAAGATAAAGAGATATTAGAATTTGGCATCCGTTAGAACAGGTTTTTAGTCGACCGATGTATTAACAGACTTTATAAAGGAACGAAAACCGAATGCAAATTATTTCGTTAAAGAGCCAGGGTGTTACAAATTCGAGGCATTAGCATTGCTATCTCAGATACTATCGTTGATACAGCTTTAGTTAAATGAAGGCAAAGTTGCGCATTTTATTTCTTAATAATTTGGTAAAAAAAAATATTTTTTTTTTATTACTTCCGCAGATATCCGACAGTAACCGAAAAAGTCTAATTTCTATTTTATTTTATTACCACTTTATTATTGATTATTTTAGAAAACCAATGGCACATTTTGGAGGAAGTTTTTTGTGCTCTTCATAAAAATAGTTATAGTTTTCAGACCCGACGTTTCGTTTTTTAGATACCATCATCAACTTCAATTATTAAAATACGCACCTGAACTTTTTATTTCGTTTTTTAGTAGGTACGGACCTTCCGAAACTAACGATGTGTCACACTAGTCAAAAAAATATACCTAATGTTTTACGTACTTGGTACATTAAGTTTTTTAACTAAATTAAGCAAATGAAATTGATATGTTGTCACAATGAGTAGATAATTTGGTTTGATATAATAATAATAATTGTCTTTATTTAGCGCAAGGCTATAAGGAAAAACAAGTACAGGTATCAGTAAACTTAAAACTACGGTACTATAAATTATAGAATAAAAAATAAAAGAATAAAATATCAATCGGGTATAGTAAAACAGATTAAAATTTTGAAGACAATACATAATTTCGAATCAATTTTTTAAAAACATTCAAATCTTTGCAGTCATTAAGAGTACTAGGCAGCATATTAAAATCGAGCAAGTCTCCATACAGTATAGAATTGTGCATGTGACTAGAATGACACTTCTCTATTAATGCAAAATTTGAGCAATGCCTTGTACTGTAGGTGTGAATATCGCTGAAAACCTTAATCCTGTCACAAATGTAAGAAGGCAACAGATTGTTTCTTAATTTACAAGCAAATACATGGACGCTAAACACAATTTTTTGTTTGACTGACAAAAAGTTTAAAACATTGAGCATTGTTGCAGTAGGGGTATACCTATTACACTTTAAAATCGTTCGCATTGCTCGATTTTGCACAACCTGAATCTGTTCGATCTTAAAAGATGGCAAGTTGTACAACAGACAGGAGCAGAATTCCAGATGTGGGGCAGCTATGCCATTATATAACAATAATCTGGTACCGAATGACAATTGACCCCCCACTCTGGCAATAAAACTAACTTTCTTTGCAAATTTGCGTGTGACGCAATCAGCATGGGCGTGGAAGTCCAAACACGAATCAAATAAAACACCCAAATACTTGATCTGGTGAGCGCGCTCAACTCTCTGGCTGTTAATGGTTATGTTCAAATGTTCAAAATTCACTTGCCTCAAGTGAGCTTTTTTGCCAAATACACAAAACCTTGTCTTTGAAGCATTAACACAAAGCTTATTGATACACAACCACTTAAACAGCTTCCCTAGTTCACAATTTATAGTGTTCTGCATAAAGTCCAGATTCTTCCCAGCCAAATAAAGCATGGTGTCATCGGCAAATAGTTCAATTTTACATTCATTTACACAACTAACAATATCATTGACATACAATAAAAATAATAGAGGACCCAATACGGTCCCCTGAGGAACACCATGCGGAACCTCCAGAGAATCAGATGTACATTCTTTAAATTTAACCATTTGATGCCTACCAGTCAAGTACGATTCGAACCAACTCAAAACCATATCCTTCACGGCCATGCCGCTCAGCTTGCGCAACAACAGCCCCCTATCAACCGTTTCAAATGCTCTTCTAAAGTCCAAAAAGACTGCAAGGACAAAATTACCGTTATCTATTTCTTTTTTAAAAATGTCACACAAATTCACAACCACAGACTCACACGAGTGACGTTCACGGAAACCAGACTGATTGACCACCAAAAGACTGTTGACATCACAGTGCTCTTGTAACTGTTTTTTCACCGCCAGTTCTAGCACCTTTTCGTAAACCGGAACTGTATTGATAGGTCTAAATTCATTATAAAGAGTCGTGGCTGAAACTTTTGGCACAGGAATGTCAGTTGATTTCTTCCATCTTTCAGGAAATATACCATTACATAACGACGTGTTTATTATGTCCAACAAACGATTGCCAGCCACACAACAGACATCACACAGGACCTTCCTCGATATTCCACTTTCGCCCCCTCCGACATTTTTCATATCGGCTAAAATATTCTTCATATCTTTCATAGTCAGTTGTTTAAATTTGCCAAAATGAACAGATACCTTAGGGACAGTCAGAAAAATCCGTTCAGGTGGTAAGTATTTAGGAATGCCATCTATAACGTCGTCAATACTAGTAATAAAGAATTGATTAAATTTTTGGGCCGCTATAAATCCATCAGTTATTGTTAGATTCTCAAATTTGATCTCATCAGGTGTTGTGAGCTGTTTACCGGGCAATAGCAATTTTAGTTTCTTCCACATTACAATAGAATTTTTGTTATTGTCATCAATCATTTCCTTAAAATATCGTTCTTTTTCATGTTTTATTTGTGTCACTATATAATTTCTCATTCTTTTGTACTCCGCCCAAGTATCTTCACCTCCCTGTCCAACCGCTCTAATATACAAATTATCTCTAATTTGCATATTTTCTCTCACACTCTCTGTTATCCACTCTTTATTCAAATAATTTGGTTTAAAAACGTAATCTTTTTTAGGGCACATGCTATTTAATATCGATTCCATATCGTCAACAAAATTATTCGCAAGTACATTTACATCTCCACTTTCATTCATCCATGGCACACCAAAAAAGTAGTCATGCAATACATTTATGTTATAATTCTTCATTGAACGATAACGCTTTATTATATTCGGAACCTTATTTAATTCTCGATCAAGACAAACGGACAATATAGAGTGGTCACTAATCTTTGGTGTTTGATGAACATTAAATGGAAGATTCTTGTCATTGGTAATTATATAATCAATCAATGTCTGGCTCCTATCAGTCACCCGCGTGTGAACGTCAATAATTTGGGAGAATCCATTTAAATACACATCCGATATTAACTTTTCACCATAAAAAGATGGTTTTGTCAAATCAAAGTTAAAGTCTCCCACAATTATATTGACTCCCCCAAACACACTCAAGTCCTCCAGATATTCTCTAAAGAACTGAACAAATCTAGCATTCTCGGTCTGTGGCGGATGATACAAAACTGTAAAAAGGTATCTTATCCTAAACATACAAATCTCGACAGACAACATCCACACAAAATTATCAACACACTGTACTGTTTTAACCTTATACGTAATATCACTCCTCACCAACATCAAGACTCCCCCAGTTCTCCTGTTAGTCGTCACACACTGTTCCATGCGATAACCGTCGATGTTCAATTCGACTTGCTCCACATCCGCACACACATGGGTTTCCGACAAACACAACAACATGGGCTGGCTTCCAGTCATTCAACAGCATCATTATATTGTCTTTATTATTTAAGTAACCCTGACAATTAACATATAAAACACTGGATGTTAGGGATATATTTACATCTAATTGCTATTGGAGAAATTTGTTTTTCCGGGATTTTTCGATGCGCTTAAAGGTTTCGCAATTTGCGTGATCCCATACTACATGATCAGTCTTCAAATTCATCTTATACTTCTCATTAGATGTAATGCAGTTTGTACATTTGACGGAAACTCCCTGGCAATCTTTGATGTCGTGCTCACCGTTACATTTAGCACAGGTCTTTTTGTCCCTACATTCCTTCTGGAAGTGTCCATATTTATTACAATTATAGCATCGGATAATACCATAATCGTTGTAAACCCAGTAACGACCCCAGCCCAAGTTCAATTTTTGATTCTCAATCAGCGAGTTATAAGTAACAGAATCGGCTTCCACAATTAAATTAAATTTCCTGTTCAACAACTGCGTTCTTCTAAGAATCTTTATTTTAAAGTTTTTGTTGTTTACTCGAAGGTCATTCTGTTTAGCAACTCTTTCTATAATTTGTTCTTCTGTAGACTCATACTGATCCTCATGAATACCGACAACTTTAATTCTATGCTCCCGTGTTTTTGGCCTATCTACTTGATAGTCACTTCCAAGTTTTGTCTGAATCTCCGATTGGATAATATATAATCCACACACATCCCCATAGGATATGAATATAATTTAATAATTAGGTTTATTGCTGCTTCGAAAAAGAAAGAGAGTTTCTTATGGTACTTTTCATTCGTTCAAAAAATAGTTATTTGTATACCTAGGCCGTGAAATGGTATTTTTTCGGCCGAAAGAAAGTTTGGCGTCCGAGGCCGTCTTACGGCCGAGGACAACAATCTTGAGGACGAAAAAATTATTTCACGGCTGAGGTGTACACAAAATTTTTTGTTCAAACGATATCCACTTACAAATTCTTAATTTTTGATAAAAAAAAAATGAGAAGGGTCTAGCAATCATGGTGACGTTTATTGTTTATGTTGATGGTTATGCATTGTTGATGTGACGTTAAATAATAAACTGACTCTTGTCAGAAATATTTTCCATTTTTTCATATACGCGAAAATGAAATTGGGAGACGAAGATTGCTGTACTGATACAGATGGGAGTACTGCTGTAATTGGTGCACACAGTGGTCACATAGAAAAATCGTAACCAGCAACCATAAGCGTAGACGGTGACATAGTGATTGTTAATTTACTTTTTCCCTGTATTTTTTTTTTCGGCCGTTGCTTTTGACACCGGCCGTAAAAGTGCATTTCACGGCCGCTAGCAAGTGAGTACTTCACGTCCGTTTGAACAAAAAATATGTTTTTTTTTTCAAGCGGTCTAAAATAAGCCTATTGTGTACCTGTACTGCCGGCGTAGAAAGGCTATTTCATATCCTAGGAGGTAAAAAAATAATGTCCAGAACTTGATCCAGACTAAAAAGCGTTGCATTTAGAAAAAAGCAGATGAAATTAATGCAACACTTACTTTGCTTTGATTGGCTTGTCAGGCTTGGCTCTGCAATACAATCCTTTCATGTTCTTATTCTGAAATACAGTTTTCCTGAAGGTGTCAGGGCTAAATTTGTGATCAAATTCAAAATCAACATAAACAAACGGACTGACACAAAAAGACAAAAACTGATTGACACAACACGGCTAATACGATAACAACACGAAGCTATTTTCAAAGTTGTCTAACAGAGGGCGTATTATGGCTGTCTAGCGTCATCTGTCGAAAATCGTGATGTCCATGGCACACTAATTCAAAATTCAAACACCTTGTACTAATACTACTAATTGCGTTGTTGTATTATAGTTAAGACAGAGAACAAAACTTTTTAATATTATCGGCATCGGCTCGTGCTCTTAAATATATCGATATTTGAGTGGTATTAACTAACATCTTTAAAAAAAAATTGCGATTTGTGTAAAACAGACAGTATAGTTGTGCGGTAGCGACGTTTGCTTCTGTCCTTTATATGATCGTAGTAGTGAAATTCTAACAATAATTATTGCCGTTTACAATTAAATACGAAAGGTACAAACGTGGGTGTTTATGTTAAAACTGTTAAGGTGTCCTGATCGAGATAACGAAACCCAACGTTTGGAGTTAATAATATGGTTGGCAACGAGAATATGCAGATGGAAGATGCTGAATGTTCTGATTGTAAAGAAAAGTTTGAGGATATTAAATCTATTGCTCTGTGCACGTTATGTAAAAGGGTATATCATGTCAGTTGTCAGAATATTGATCTCCGTGGATTCCGTTTAAGGAAATCTTCTTGGCTTGTGAGGTTGAAGCTTCGGAGGAAAATCGAAATGCCAAACAGGGAAGAAACAGAAAGAGAAGCCGCACAGAGAAAACCTGTGTGGAACAGAGTGATGTGGATTTGATTAGCGCGACTTTGCGAGAGCTTGTTGAAAGTACAAATGGAATGAAGATAAAATTAGATTTTCTAATCAAAGAAAATGCAGTGCTTAAAAATGAAATAAACTTTTGAGGCAATCAACAAACACAGTTGATAGTATTCAGCCGAGTATTCAACCGGTTAAAACTTATGCATCTGCTACAAAAAATGATACAAACGTTCTTGTAATAAAACAGAAAGGTGAGCAAAGTAATGCTGTGAAAGTCAAAAAGGACATACGTGAAAAGGTGGATCCTTCCGATTTGGGAGTAGGTCTCTCCATGGGACCTTCAACTAAAAGAGGGGGAATTGTTCTAAATTGCAGCAAAGGAAGGGAAATTGAACAGATACAGCAGGAAATACAGACCAAACTGGGAGGTAACTACGAGGTGGTCAGGCCAGAATCTTTGAGTCAGCGCCTAAAAATTGTTGGAGTTAATGGGGAAGAATTTAATCTGAGCAATGAAGCTTTAATTATGAAAATAAAGAAGCAAAATGGTTTAAATAAAGAAAATACAAAGATAAAAATTTTAAGAAAATCAAATTTGTTCAATAAAAGATTTAATATTATTGTTGAAGTTGATTCAGACATTTATAGAGCACTGGCAAGTAAAGATAGAGTTAGTGTTGGATGGAATAGATGCAGAACATTTGATGATTTTGGTGTTGTGAGATGCTTCAATTGTTGCAAATATGGACACCTGCAAAAAGAATGTCGGGAGCAAAAATCATGTGAAAAATGTGCTGAAGAGCATGAAGCTAAAAATTGCAAATCCACAATTTTTAAGTGTAGAAATTGTGTCGACTCAAACATAAAGTATGGTATGTCTTTGGATGTGGGTCATGTTTGTTGGGATGTAGTGAATTGTAAAACATATGCAAGAGTTGAACAAATACAACAAAGAAAATTCCAAAAGTAGCAACTAGAGAATGATGCGACATATAATGACAGTTTGCTTTACTTTAATTGTCAAGGATTTTTGAACAACAAGGATGATATTTGTATTTTGATAGAACAATGGAAGCCCAGTATTGTTTTGCTGTCGGAGACTCACGTGACTGGCGATGTAGAGCTGAAGGAGTTACGCATTGACCGCTACAAAGTTGTTCAGTGTGTTACCCATAACAAAAGAACAGGAGGTGTTATGGCTTTGGTTCGCGAAGGATTAAGCTGGCAGATCAGGACCAACAGGTGCACGGACGAGTATGTTTGGATGTTGTCTCTGCGAATGACCATAGACCGAGTTAAGTATCTGGTGAGTGTACTGTACCATCCTCCAAACAGGGGAGAACGCCAAATTTGTCCAGTACTTTGATGATTTCTTGGATGCAGCTAGTGATTTTGAAGGCATAAATATAATTGTAGGAGATTTCAATTTTGACCTATTAAAACCGTCTCATTATAGTGAAAAAATCTTGAGGAGCACATTTCTGCAGGGCTTTACGCAGTTAGTCAGCAAACCAACTAGAATTACTGACAAAAGTAGGACTTTAATAGACTACATAATAACAAATAATAAATATCTCCGTCATAGAAATCATTTATCTCCCAAGATAAGTGACCACAATATTTTGTCTGTAAATATGGGCAAGGTCTTGCATTCTGATAATTATGTAACCATTTCCAAGAGAGATATGAATCCTTATGACTCTGAAGTTTTTCAAGAACATCTTATGGAAACTTCGTGGGACACCAACGTAAGCGATGTCAATGTCATGGCTGAATTACTTGTGAATACACTGACACAAACATTAAATTATATGTGCCCAGAGATGAAAATTGTATTGAAAGAAAGATATTTGGAAAAAAAGTGGATAACGAAAGATATAAGAACTATGATGAGGGAAAGGGACAGCCTGTACGTCAGAGCGGTGAGTGAGGGAGGCGAAGCTAGATGGAATCAATACAAGACTGTAAGAAATCGTGTAGTCAGTGAGTTAAGAAGAAGTAAGGAGCTATTTTTCCGACAAAAACTGGATGACCACAAAGATAATGCTCACGAATTGTGGAAAAATTTAAAAAATGTTACTTCCTGACAAAAAAAGCGGATTTACCGGATAAAATAATTTTCCAGAACGTAGCAGTTGGAGATGAACAGAAAATCGCTGATACATTTAACAGTTTCTTTATTACAAGTATTGACACCATCGTTTCACAGGTTCCAGTGATTCATGATTCGCATCCTTGTGTACAATCGGCAAGGGACGGTGACTCAATAGTTTTTGGTGAATTTAAGCAACTGTCAATGTCCAACCTGAGAAAATCTGTTAACGATTTGAAATCTGTTGGTGGCGGAAAAAGTGGAATTTCAACCAGTGTCTTTAAAGATGCTTTTCGTGTGTTGGGAAACAGGATGCTTGACATCATAAATGCGTCGCTCTCTAATGGGACTTTCCCGGAGTCTTGGAAAACTTCTACGGTTCTACCCGTGCCAAAGGTGTCTCAAACTATACAATGTGAAGAATTGCGTCCAATCAACACAGTGCCAGTGTACGAAAAATTGTTGGAGATGACCGTCAAGAAACAGCTGCTGGATTTCTGCGATAAACATCAAATCTTGGTACCCAATCAGTCCGGATTTCGTCAAAATCACTCGTGCGAGACTGCTATTGTGAACATTTACAATGACTTTGTTACTGAGGTGGATAGGGGTAAATATGTTTTGGCTGTGTTTTTAGATTTCAGGCGTGCGTTTGAGACAATCGATAGAGGGATTCTTTTGAGTAAACTTTTTAGTACAACTAGGCTTAACAAATACGGTTTTAAAATGGTTTACATCGTACTTGAACACAGATAGTCAAATATAAAAATGCTATGTCCACGGTTCTAGCAGTTAACCATGGTGTACCGCAGGGTACTATTCTGGGACCCTTATTGTTTTTAATATATATAAATGATATTGTCAGAGTTGCCAACGTGTCTAGAATCGAGTTATTTGCGGATGACACTATGTTGTATGTAAGCGGTGATAACGGGGATGATTTGCAGCGCAGTTTGAATAGAGATTTAGATTTGATATATGAATGGCTATGTGATAACAAGTTAAGTGTAAATGTCTCTAAATGTAAATTTTGTTTGTTTGGCAAAAAATCTAAGCTGTATACTGTAAATAAAAGTGATCTGTTATGATTAATAATAATAAGATTGTTGGCAGTAAAGAAATAAAATATCTAGGAGTCATTCTTGACTCAGAACTAAAGTTTCATGCCCATGCAGAGTACTGCATGAGAAAGTTTTCACGAAAAATAGGCTTTATTGCTAGAGTAGGAAAACATTTGTCTATGTACACCAAACGTATATTATATAACTCTTTAGCCGCTCCACATCTGGAATTCTGTAGCACTTTACTGTTTAATATGCCAAATTTTCTAATCGATGAATTCCAGCGAATTCAGAATAAAGGAATGCGAATTATTATTGGATGTAACAGATATGCTCCTGTCAGTAACATGTTGGCTTGTACAAATTTTTTAACTGTAAAACAAAAAATAGTTTTTAATTCTCTTGTTTTTATTTTTAAAATTAGGAATAGACTTTTACCCGGTTATGTATGTCCAAGACGTTTAGCAGTGTGCATGGTTATGATACTCGAAATAAGTATGATTTTATTGTGAGCGATAGGCCAAATTCGAATATTGTTGCAGGTTCATTGTTTTATAGAGGATTGCTGGACTTTAATGATTTACCGGAGCGTATTAAGAGTTGCACTAATTTGGGATTGTTTCGTAGGCATCTGCGTGCATATATTGTGTATCAAGTTCAGGTCAAAAATGTTTTAAAAGGTCTAAAAATGTTGTAAACTGTCTTTGTTTTGTATGTTCTTTGTTATTGTTACTTAAGTTATTTATATTGTTTTTTATATGTAGCTATTATGCTAAATAAATCCCTCTTACTTACTTACTATTGTCAAATAAAGTTTCAGTGAAGCCGTAAAGCGACCTAAATTGCCGAAATGGGTGCTAGTACCCTGTATACATGCCGCTTGAAAAAAAAATAGTATACGTTACACGGACGTAGAAAGCGAATATTGTGCTTCGCCCAGTTGTCGACCTCAAGCTTCGCTTCGGTCGTTTNGNAGCGGATATTNCANAGCCTNACTNTCATCTNGTANCNTACNAGACGNNGCNNCNCCGAGGGTTGNGTGCACTATCTGTGTANCNNATCTCGANGGGAGGNTAATNTCTTNGATTGANCGAANCNNNNACAACGGCTCGGNGANNGGCACTTNTTGNTANNTTAGTGACTTNCGCNTGATGTATTGTTCNCAGCNCNGNATTTAATGTACTNTGAANNCCAANACACGTATNNTCNTTNTTTCACCATAAAGTGATANCTGGCTTCNTCCCAGCCNNCTNNCTNGGACAGNGTNAGTACACGAATGTACNAGCGGACCTCNCCGGGTCAAAATGTANTGCAGNANCNNACTNANAAGNNTGATTGGNCTANCACTATNNANANAAGGGGNCNGATTNGGNTNCTAAACNATCNTNCTGCAATGNNGTNCCTCGGNTTGGCGGTGTACNTAATCGGGGGGTNNNAGGANANCANNNCTCGCNGCGTTTNCNACTAGTGTAGACCGATTGGGAATTAAGAAGACCAGAACTACTCCATTACACCCACAGTCAGACGGAATGGTGGAACGTTTCAACCGGACACTAGACAACTACCTAAGGACAGTCGTCGATGATAACAATCTGACAGATTGGGATCAGCACATTCCGTTGTTCCTGATGGCTTATCGATCGGCAGTACATGATTCCACTGGCAAAACACCAGCTAGTGTTGTCTCCTGGAAGGGAGCTTCGTTTGCCAATGGATCTTCTTTTGGACGACCGGAAGAACCCCCAGCCTCTTGTGATAGCTATTCAGAAAAATTGGCGCAACGCTTGCACGTGATCCATGAGGAAGTCCGGCAGAAGTTGAAATTTGCAAGCGACCGACTAAAGACAAGATATGACAAAAGGGCCAACAGCAGCGGATTCCAAGCCGGTGATCAGGTCTGGTTATACAATCCTGCTCGAAAGAAAGGAAAGTCACCGAAGCTACAGAGGTCATGGGAGGGACCCTACGACGTTATAAAGCGTCTGAACGACGTCGTCTACAGAATACAGCGAGGACATCGGGCGAAAATGAAAATAGTTCACCTGGATCGACTTGCACCTTACCGACCACCCAAAGCTGGTGAAGTTGATGATCGGGACGATCAACTCTAGGAGGGGGGCAGTGTTGCGAAGCGAACTTTAATTATTAGTTAGGATTTCTTTAGTTATTTGTTGTTACCCCTGTATGTTGCGTTGCTTTGTTTACGTTCTACATTCATTTGTCTGTGTTCTAGAAAATCCTGGCTCCGTTGCTTATATAGAGAGAGATTTATGTTATAGCTTAATGAGTGTGAGAGAGAAAGTCAATTTCATGAATATTTGGGAACTTTCTAGAAACCATGGAAGCCTATATAAGCAGCTGAACCAGGCCTGGTTAGTTAGTTGTTGAATTGATGGTTGTAGTGAAGTCGAAGTTGTCAGATAGCGAGGTTAAGTGTCAGTGTCAGTTTATTGTTTGTAAACAATATACAGTGTTGTACAAAAAATGTGTCATTAAGGAGTACGACGGTACAATATATTTAATTCAAATCATAAATTGGTTAGTACAGCAAAATTGTGCAATAATATGTACAAAGTAAACATTGAAACAATGGATATGTACCAGTTTGCGTTGTCAAGTGCTGTCAGTGGTTCTATTTGGCATAGACAGATGGGACGCTTGAACCAAAAAGATCTTTGCAAAATGAGGGATGGAGCTGTAGAGGGATGAATGTATTGGAGAAATTCAGTTCAGAAAAAGCAATTGTAATGTGTGCAATGAAGGTAAGCAAAGCAGATTACCCTTTGAACAAATTTTAACAATTTTTTGATAAAGTGTGGAATTCTCATCTGTGAGAAATGAAAAATGAGCTAGAAGTAAGTAGAAAATCGTCTCCTAGGCCAAAACAAAGCGTTTTGATGACTATGTGATGTAGACTACTGCAAATGATGTATCACTGCCTGATCCAAACACTATGAAGGACGAAGCTTTGTCAGGACCAGAGGCAAGTCAGTGTGGGCAAACTATTCAGGATGAATTGGAGAGCTTCAAGTCCAACAATGCCTGGGAGGAGGTCAATTATCCTCAAGATGGCTCAACACTTGTGCAGTCTAAGTGTGTGTTTGAGAAAAAGGTCAGTGATGATGGTGTAGTTCGTATCGTGCCATGCTAGTGGCTAAGGGTTTTAACGTTACAATAACAGAATAATACGTATTCTAGAGAGAACGAGCAAATCTTTAATAAGAGACAGAATACAATTCCACAGACATCATATATTTGTTTTCAAAAATAATATTAACTTTATTAAAAATGACCTTCAGTCGAAAGTCTCATTTAATGATTTTAATCATATATTGCACTGTATTCTGAATAGCTATCATAAATATTAAGCAAAGTCACGCTTGACAAAATCCCGGCGCCTGCGTGATGGCGGTACATAATGATCAACGCGGTACTTCTTTGCCTCTAATTTCAAGCACTCACTCTCCAATGTTGACACGACAGGGAGCTGAGTAGTATAGAATGGGGACAAATTACGTGTAATGATATCCAACTGAACGTCAACCGAGAGTCTACCATGGCACCTAAACAATGCGTTCATATTGGAAAAATAGTCCACAATAGTTTCACCTATCTTGCGTTTGGTCTAAAATCTCTTTAAACAACCTGGCACGGTAGTCTGAAGGTTCAAAATGTCGAGTTAAAAGTTCAGATAATGATTGCCAGTTATTAAACCGATCGCAATTTACCCTAAACCAATTCAAAGCTTTTTTCGGAAAATAAGTCAATAGCCGAATCGAAAAGTTCCGCTTCTGAAAGACCGCGAGCTAAACGTAACTCGGTAGCTCGTTCAAGAAAATTATGCACTGACATTTGATTCGTATGCCCGAAAACTTAAGACCCCATTTTTAGAGCCCCCATTAAAAGTTTCATTAGGTGTAGATTTGTGAGCGGCAGTTCTATCAATCGGTCACTCAAATCAGACTAGTTATCGGAATCACTCTGTTCAACAGCGGAGCTTAAGTTCGGCTCAGAAGCTAACAACTTGGTCAAATGTCAACAATTTAGCAAAATGGAAAAACAAAAGGTTGAACATATTTAAACAGTTTAAGATTTGCTGACGATATTGTACTATTTGCAAAAGATAAATAAAAATTGATGAGATGAAAAAGTAGGATTTTATGTAGGACACATAAACACGTAAATATCCACCTGTTTATGTAATTCGTTTCTTTGTGCATGCGGTATCCGATATGGCTTAACCTAAACTGGACTTGCTTGTTCTTTTAAACGAATTTTTTGTTTCCTTTTCTTGTTAATACGCATATTAATGTTTGATAACCCCAATGGAGTTGGACTGTCCCGGATACTCTCTTAATTGTTATCTTTTTTGAAAAATCAATTTGTTCCGATTTACTTAATTGAAAAATTAAAAAATTTTGATTGTGTGACTGAATTGGCTTTTTCGAATTGAAATGGAATACTGACTGCGTGGAACGAAGTGGCACTAGATATGGGAAACTGTGCTGCCTTTTCCTCCGCGGCGGCAATTGCCTCTCTTAGTGTCTTGTGATTTCTTGCTTTGATGATAGTGGGTGCACCACAGTTAATTGGGTGTTTCTGTTACCCTCCTTATCCTACGACTACCCAAACCGTTGTTCTAAAGTAAGGAGACGATAATAAACCAATTTGATGATAGTCCTCAGTTCAGAATTTCTTAAGTTTATGACTTGGATTAAAACATATTTTATAAATGCTGTGTTTTCACGTAATGTGGTTTTTTAAACAATTAGTCCGAGTTGGTTTAATTTAGTTTCTAGCAACTTTTCATTGTGTTGGACTGTTCCAATTGTTAAATTTCTCTAAAATGTTGAGAGATAAAGAATTCTCTTTTCTAATATTTGAGGCTAATTTATTTTGATTTAGTTGTAGCTCTCTAATTAAGTTTTCGTAACGCTCACCATCTGAGGCGTCTAGATCCTATACCGTTTATTAAGCCACGCTTGTACCTCTGGGGATGTGGAATTATTTCCTTAAGTTTTGTTTCCGCCCTTTCTTGGGTGAGACTTAGTATTTTTCAATAATTTATAATTTCGAATTTATATTTTGGATGACAAAGAAAAAGCGGACGCATTCGCCAAGCACTTTTAAAACGCTTTCGCATTTTCTACCCATCCTAACTTTGACCATCAAAACTTGACTAGAATAAATGACTGGTATAACAACTATTTTGACACCAATGTACACTTTGCAAATTAACTTATCACAGAAACAGAATTCGACGAAGCAATGACACAAATCAAAAACACTGCACCGGGCAAAGACAATATTAAAAGCAAAGTTCTAAAAGACCTTACTCCACAAACGCACAAAACCTTACTAAGCTTATTCAACAAATGCATTAGAACTAATACTCTGCCAAATAGTTGGAAAACGGGTATAATAATACCCATTCCAAAAACCGGTTTAGCCCATACAGAGACTCAAAATTACAGACCTATTACATTACTACCAGTACTGAGCAAAATATACGAAAACATTATTAAAACTAGATTACAACGACTAATTGGACAACACGTACCACCATACCAGTTCGGTTTTAAGCCCAAACATTCAACTGTACAGCTGCTGTTTGTACTGACAAATAACATACAAACAGCACACCTTGAAAACAAGAAATCGGCATGTCTCTTTATGGACATAAACAAAGCCTTTGACAGCGTATGGCACAAAGGACTCTTATACAAACTGCACAAACTTAATACACCGGAATACTTACTATATATTATCAAAAACTTACTGGAAAGCAGACAACTAGAAATACGCATAAACAACTCCCTTTCCTTTCCTTTCACTCCTGAACAAGGTCTGCCACAAGGGTCTCCTTTATCGCCATTTCTTTACAATATATATTGCCATGACATTTACAACCACGAATTACATGACAAAAATTACATTAACAAACATGCTTACATACTACAATACGCTGATGGCACTGCACTAGTGGTGCATGACAAAACTACAACAAAAGCTGCAGAGAAGCTGCAAATACTGACAGACAAGACCATGCTGTGGTCTTGTCTAATTCACTAAACATACACAAAACGTAAAAAAAAACATCAAAAAGAATTTAATGATTTTGGCCAAACCACTTGAAGTAATTAAACAAAATTTTGTAGGTATCAATAGCTACGTGGAAAGGAAATTTTCCCAGAAACAACAACTTTTTTGCGTTTATCAGTGGCGCGCGTATAATATTATTAAAACATTTTCGAAAAAAAATAGTACACTACTGGTAAGGCGCTGCAATGATATACTCCCAGTGGTTCATCAAGTTGGTCGGAGCTGGCGATTTCATAAGATACCGGTGATACACGGCGGATGATTGTATAAGGTCCATCTCTTTTAGGATCCAGCTTGGCGGTTACATGCTTGTCTTGAATGCTTCGGGTGTGTGTATTAACCAGTACTTTGTCACCTATAGCGTAATCAGGTGTCTCTGCTCGTTTTAGATCAGCATACTGCTTTTGATAATCTTGTTTTTTCTCATTAGTTGTTTGCGCTTCTATCAATGTCATGTAAACTTGCTTCAAGTAAGGGGTTATTTCTGGAAGGAAATTGTCGGATTGGACTACTGGTCGTAAGTCGTTAACAACTTCATCAGGACTCCTTAGCTCTCTGGCAAAGTTTAAGTAAGCAGCACTAAATCCAGTCGATTGACAATTAGCACTATTCATGGCAATCCGTATACTCGGAAGATGTTCAGCCCAAGTTGTGTGGTCTTTGCCTACCAAAGTTGCAAGTCTCTGCTTCATGTCGCGGTTCTTCCGTTCGACCATATTAGCTTGTGGATGGTATAATGGTGTTAAACTCTGTTTAATGTTCATTGCTTGGCACACTAGTTGCATGACATGTGAGACAAATTGAGCACCATTGTCTGATATGATTCGGCGAGAAAATCCGAATCTAAGGAACACTTTGTCAATTAGTTTTGTAGAGCATTCTTGGGCGGTTGCTTTGATAAGTGGGAAGAGCTCGACCCATTTGGTAGAAGTATTTTCCAGTATAAATATCCATTGTTCACCTTTTGGTGTTTCAGGTAATGGCCCAAATAAATCAATTGCTAGAACCTCAAATCTTTGATTGTAAGCTGGCGTCTGAACTAATCCAGCTGGTTTTTGATTGGTTGCCTTATATTTTTGACAATCAGGGCAATTTTTGACATAATTCTGGATGAATTGTCTCATACCGGGAAAATAATAAAGTCTTGATATTCTGTGAATAGTTCGTTCAGCTCCGTAATGAGCGGCGGTAGGGGCGTCATGATGTTCAGCCAACACTCTATTCCTTTCGTGAATTGGTACAACCAGTTGAGCATCTTCAAGATCTGGATCTTCGTACTTGTATAGAACGCCATTAGTCATGATATATCCCCTTGAGGTCCAGCGGGCGTATTCATTACTGTGTACATCCTCAAAACTTTCTATGATTTTCTTGAGATCTGGATCTTTCAATTGCTCTGCTCTCACTTCATTCGGAGTACGTTTTGGTATGTCAATAGTAAGGTAGCAAATACTACAACAGTCGTCATTAGAATGTTTACAAGGCGGTCTTGATAACATGTCTGCAATGGCATTGAGTTTTCCAGGACCATATTCAATTTTTAAGTTGTAACCTTGGATCATTAAAGCCCAACGTGCTAGACGTCCAGTTGGCGTCTTAATGCTGAGTAGCCATCTCAGTGGTTGGTGATCCGTGACTACAAATACTAATGAGTGATCCAAGTATCCTCGGAACTTGTTCAAGCTCCAAACTACAGCTAATGCCTCACGCTCTGTCGTCGAATAGTTACGCTCAGCCGTCGTTAGTAATCTACTGGCATATTCCACCGGGCGTTCCTCTAATCCTTCAGCTTGTAGCAGGACGGCACCTATGGCGTATGCTGATGCATCGGTTCGCAACATGTACGGTTTCGAGCCGTCATTTTGTTGTAGAATGGGGGCAGTAGTCAGCTTTTTCTTCAAAGTTAGGAAGGCATGTTGTTGCTGTGGTCCCCATGTCCAGGTCACATTTTTCTTTAAAAGATTAGTCAAAGGTCGGGTTATTTCAGCAAACTGGTCTATAAATCGGCGATACCACGAACAGCTTTGCAAAAAGGACTGAATCTGTTTTATGTTCTGTGGTGGTAACATTTTGTCAATGGCAGCTGTCTTCTCTGGATCCACTTGGATTCCTTGAGCAGTGATATAATGGCCTAAATATTTCACTTGCAAACTCGCAAAGGTACATTTTTCCCGATTTGCTCGTAATTTAAACATTCTCAGTCGTTCAAATACACTTAGGAGATCTTTAACGTGCTGTTCAAAGGTCTCTGACAATATGAAAATATCGTCCAGGTAAGCAAGAATTAAAACATGTGGAAGTCCGCCCCTAAATCGATCAATGAGTCGCTGGAACGTGGCTGGCGCATTTCGCAAGCCGAACGGCATCACTAAGTAGCGGAACGTTCCAAAGGGGGTCACAAACGAGGTCTTATCTTGATCTTCCTGCCGAACTCGGACTTGATGATAACCCGCCCTCAAGTCAAGTGTTGACATATAGAATGTTTTTTTAGTGCAATGGAGTAAATCATCCATTCTGGGAAGCGGATAACTCACAGGCACCGTGATAGCGTTTAATGCCCGATAATCTACACACAGTCTTGTGCCTCCATCCTTTTTGGGCACAAGGACGACAGGTGCGGACCATGCTGATTCACACTCTTCAATAATCCCAGCTTCCAAGAGTTTGTTAAGTTCAATTTCAAGTTGAGCTTTTCTTGCAGGTGTCATACGATAAGGTGGAACAGATATAGGAGGATTATTTCCAGTATCTATTCTATGTTCTGCAAAGGGAGTGGGATCTCCCCCTAGAGCAAAAACATCTTGATTTACAGTGATTGTGCCAGAAAGAATTTTCTTTTGCTCATAAGATAGCATAGTTCCTTCGTTCTCTCTCAACATGGTTATGGACAAAGCTTCGATGGTGGCGTCGTTAAATTCCACATTGTGTTGATCTTCAAATCGTAGTTCATGTTGATTGAAGTCGTCTTCTGCAAAGTACCAGCAACACTGTCCAAGGTTGATTGCTATATTTCCGGCTTGAAGGAAATCAATGCCAAGTAGAGTCTTATTGGCATCAGGCAAGCATACTAGCGTAGTGGGTATGGTACGACCTTGTAGAAGTATGTCCACTGTAACAATCTTGGTGTCAAGAGTCTTAACACTGCCATCTGCTAATTTAATATTAGCCCTAGATGCAGTAAATGTTGCTCCTTTTTGATGTAGCGCCTTATACAAAGAGCTACTTGCAACACTCTGTTTTGCGGCTGTATCAATGATTCCTGAGCCATTCAAGCCCATGATAGAGATGTTGAATAATGGTCGAGGCTGTGGTGACAGTTTGGCAACGTCGCCCTCTAAACAGCAAAAATCAAGTGAAGAGACACCACCAGAACACGTGGGACAGTTTGACTTGATGTATCCAGGTCGCTGACAACCAAAACAAGTAAGCTGATTTGGTCTATTAGTTCTAACAGAATTTTGAAAACTACTTGGTTGAGAGGGGCTAGGAGAAGAAACCATATTTAAATGTTCCTGCGGCGCAGTGGAGGAAGAAATTGCACTGGCTTTGGCAGTTCGTTTCTTGCGGCACTCGTCCTCTGTGTGTCCTAAGTATTTGCAAAATTTACATTTAGGTC
This sequence comes from Ips nitidus, assembly GCA_018691245.2. Lineage (NCBI taxonomy): Eukaryota > Metazoa > Arthropoda > Insecta > Coleoptera > Curculionidae > Ips > Ips nitidus. The sequence continues at coordinate 421,929 of CM042794.1, forward strand.
GTTTGTCGTTAACTCGGTCACTATCTCGTTTGACTTCAAAGTGTTCCGAGAAGTGTTCACTGTAAGTCTTTTCAATTTCTCGACAATGCTTGAGCAGGTCATTAAAAGTCAAAACTTTATCACGCGGAACCCGTTCGCGAATACGTTTTTGTAAAAGTCCGTACACCATGTCTAGTTGAATTGACTCATTAAGAGTACCGGTTGGAAGCTGAGCCAGAAGTGACCTAGCTTTACAAATAAAAACGTCTGAAGGAGTCTTTGAATCTTGTTCATTAGCAAAAAGTTCACGATACACTAGATACGCGGGTTTTCTTGGACCAAACGTGATTTTCAATAGATTAATGCATCATCCCAAGAATCTACAGAGTCTTTCACGCCTTGCCACCACGTAGCAGCAAAGTCATCTAACAACATAGACAGTCCACGTAACGCGTTTGAATCGGACACTTTTGAGCAATCTTTGAAAGTTTCAACAGCGTCGATGAAAGCGTTTACGTCACTGTTTTTATTACCGTTAAACCGAGATAAACATGTTGAAAAATTGCCATCACTCGCGGTTGGTAAAGGAACTGCACCAATTCGTGCAATAAGTTCTTGAAACTGTTCGTTGGATAATGTCACGTGATCCATTTCAAGGTCACTCGGAGGAAAATTATCTTCACTAGTCTCTTCTCGGCTTCGAAGCCAATACCTTACGGTTGGCGGTGGCAGATTGTCGAATTTTGAAGTACAATTCAATGACAAAACTTACCGCAGTAACTGCCTCTAGTTGTACACAAATGCTTCACTATTCATTAGCAAATAAGGCACGTAAAAGTTCAATGAAGCCGTGGATGAGTTTTTTTTTTTAAAGAATTTTCGCGCGTTAGCAACGAAATGTTCTTCGAAATGTACATTCACGTTCACGGGACGTACACACGGAAAACGAAGAGTAACCAGATTTTCGCGACGAACGTTCGACAGTCACAAAATGTCCCATTGAACTCGACAAAAACACCGTTAATTCCTGAAGTTTTCTTTAAAAACTGCTGCAAGCCACAAGTTGGACGCCAATTTGTAAGAGAGGAGCGTTAACGATGAGTCAATTAAACACACCTTTCCCTTAACTAATATATTTTAAAATAGGTTCTTGCAAACAAGTAGAAAACAACGTATTTAAAGCTTTTCGCGGCGTAGTCGTAAACAGAATGCCCGAGAGCCGTGCGTAACTAACGTAATCTGCACGCGCACTCGTGTTTATTGTACAATTTCCAAATATGGACCGTCTGGCAGGCTGCTCTTCTGATTGGCCGCATTTAGGTTTCTTCGACCTTCAACAGCAAGTGGTGCGGCCCACTATGTTGCGTTTAGACCGGGTTTTGGAATTGGTTCTTACAGCAGCATTTAACTATGGTTTTTATTACTGTATGGTGAAAATTTTGGTAAATTGCACAATTTATTAACGAAAATTGCAATTGTCTCTCTAAAACCTTCTGTAAATAAGTATGGATATTGACCAAGTGACATACTCGGGGAATTACATAAAATAATAGCTCTATCGATTGGCTTGAATGAATGAATGAATGAATATAGTTAGATGGGCTCCCTACGGAGAAGACACTTAGGCCGCTAGCCGGGCCCATTGTGACCCATCACAAGCTAGTACCCCTCCAATTCGGTGGCCCTGACAAAGCTGCAGAGCCTCCTTGGCCGAGTACCTTGAATATCTAAGGGGTTGATCACACTCTTACCCCAAAACTCTTTTCTGATCGTCGCAAGTGCCGGGCACTGTGTGAGAACATGTATCGGAGTTTCCTCGTCTTCCAGACACAAGCGACATATCGGATCCTGTGACAGACCCAGAATGTGCATGTGTCTTCTCATTTGACAGTGACCCGTGAGAAGTCCTGTCACACATCTGAGGTCCTTTCTGGATAATTCCATCAGTTACTTCGACTTGTTCCTTGGAAATAAGCCCATGAGACATCGCGACTGCCGCATGCCTCCGGCCTCCTCCCAAGCAATATCGGATCTTTGCCAGAAGATACGGTCCACAATGGCGGATCCGACCGCACCATCGATTGGCTTATAAGGAAATTAAAATAAGTGCCCGGGGTTGTTAATTGGCAGTTTCCATAGGTTCTTGCAATAATAAAATCTAGATTTATGTTCGACTATGAATCTGTGAATATATCTTCTTTACAATTGTTGCAATTAACTTGCTTTTTTATTTTTTTTGCAATAAATCCGGAAATATACCAGGTGTCCAAGAGCACCCTGGACATAGGAGATTAACATGGGAAAACGGTTTTGATTTTTTTGCTCCTGTACGGTTGATTTGATTGAAAAATCGTAATAATGAAAGTTGTAGTACCTATCACGGACTAGTTTTCTGTATTTTTTTCGGATCTCTAACTTGAGCCCTTTCGTCGTAAAACACGAACAAAAATGAGAAAATTTAAACTTTTGGCCTGCACTGTATAGGCGGTTGTCGGGCAACGGGTAAACAGGTCATTGTTGCTGGCAATAACAATAAATTATTACAAAATATATACATCAACAGCAAATAAAAAACAACCAAAAAATAATAAAAATATGTTTATATCACTAATAGAGTGATATAAACTTATTCTATTGGGCCGGGTTCAACTTTTTAGTAATAGTAAGTTGTAATCATCATAGTTTTAAGACGTTTACTACATGTTGTTATCGACAAAAATTAAGTTCATGATTGTGACTATGACTTGTTCCCCCTTGTCTCCACCCATGTTCTATGTTCTACATGTATTCAAAAATATGCAATTAGTATCTATATGTATTTACCACTATTGAGGAATGACTGCGGAACAGCATTCTTTGTAAGTCCTCTTCTACACCCTTCACCTTTTAAATGTTCTGGACGGAAATGACGCCCACACACTCTATATTTGGCATAAATTTCCTCAGGGCTCAAGTGGTTTAGTAACGGCCGGATTTCTAATTTTTGAAATCCATATTTTAAATAAATTTTCTTCCTCTAATAAATTGGGAAAACGAAAACGCCTACTAAACTTATCATCACAACCAGGAACACAGCACTTCATTTTCGAAGGATTTTCAACACCTTGCAACAAACTCATTTTAAAAAAGCTTAGGATAAACACCTCAACACCGGGCCATAACCTTCTAAAGTTCAAATTAATTTAGAATTCTTATGTAGACAAAAACGGCCAATATTCAAGATATAAAAATGACAAATGAATGACTTTAAGCGGCTAGATGACATTCCATTATTATAGGTAACTGTAATAATTGACACAGAGCCCAGCGCCTTTACAATATGCGATTGGAAGGCGAACTATTCCTTCCGAAAACATGCTCCGTCAATCTTTCTTCTTTCTTCTCTAGTAAGGTAATTCTTTGTGGTTTTGTTTGGGTTTGATCTTTGATCAATCTAAAACCATTCTAAAACTAAAAAAAAACCTTAATTTTTACAACTTTATTTAATTTTTCATTAATTTAAAATTATTAGTATAAATTATGTAAATCGCATTTTTAGTTCTTTTACAGTGCCAGAACATGGATCTTGTTAATATTGTAAAATATTAATGGCAGCAAAAATTTGAGGCAAGGTGATGTAAAAAAATATATTCTTCAATGACTATTTAAACCAGACTACAGTCTTAAAATAGGGTTCTTGCACAGAAAATATTTATAGACATTTTGTATTTCAGGGAGTAGTACGTCATTAAAATAACCCCACCCCAAAATATTAAAAATTGTTTTTATGTTATAGTGAAGATATCTTGAAATGAAAATCCTACAATTTTTCATATTTTATTCCCGCGCAAAATCAATTATGAAGGGCCTGACGTAACAGACCCGTAAAACGTTGCCTATTCACACCGCATACAGTTAGTACAATTTCAAAATAATTTCAGGTTTGAGCTATGATGCCATATTTATCAGAAAATGCAGTTAACAGAAACTCAAACAAGTATGTGTGGGTATATTATGAGGTTTTTATATTTGAGATGTCAGTTATAAAACTACGTCTTTTCCTTTAGTACAAAAGAGAAATAAGACTATTTACCATAAATTGAAAAACTCGTAAATATTACAATTCTATAAAAAACACAAATTATTAAGAATTAGAAGACAATCCGACAACGTTGCAACAGAAAATTATACTATTTTTTTTGACAGTAATGAGTAATGACATTTGACATGCCCTTGCTGTTTTGCGGTTTGTGTCTCGTGTTTGGTAATTTGGTATTTGGTTTTGTTTTGAATTTGAAGAAGGAGTTTAGTGCTGTTGAGTTCAACTGTTTTAATTTTTTTTTAAACATGACCGAGTTAGGGTTTGTGAAAGCCGATTCACGGAATCTACCTACAGATGCTGTTATGGTGGCTAATTTTTTTGCAGAAAGTGATGTTTTTCACTGTGCTGAAATTCGTGGGGTTAAAGCTGAAAGGTAAAATAATACAATAAAATAAATAATTCAGTTATGTGTAGAAAGGTGCACTTTGTAAAATAACATAATAATAACAATATTGGTTTTAGTGCTGGGAGGCAAAATTATGGTGATTCTGCAATTAACTATAAGGACGGGTGTCCCACAGGGCTCAGTTCTGGGGCCTCTTCTCTTCTTACTGTACATTAATAACCTAACTTCAATAGCCCATGATGAGAAATATATACTATTCGCTGACGATACCACCTTTTCCGTCCGGAATGTCGACCTTAATGCGGCTGCTGAAGCCTCTCAAGCGGCTCATGCTCGAGCGCGGGTCTGGTTTGAGAAAAACAACCTAGTCCTACTAGACTATCATATAGAAGAACTAGCTTCCCGTCTCCGGGGCGCGGTTTTTGCACTTCGAAGACTATCGGGTGTGGTAAACGTTCAGATTGTGTGCACTGCTTACTTCGCCCTCTTTCATTCTGTCATGTCCTATGCTGCAGTAATCTGGGGTAACTCCGCAGGTAGGCGACGTGTTTTCGCTCTTCAGCGTAGGGCAATCAGGGTGGTCTCGGGTTTGGGCTACAGGGATGACTGTAGGGAGAAATTCACAGCTCTCGGTATAATGACGTTCCCTTGTGTTTATATATTTCAAAATTTAATGCATCTGAAAAATAACTTCAACCATTCCACAATGCATATCGATGTGCACCGCTGGGAGACTCGTTTCGGAGGTGACCTAGTGATACCTTTTCATAGGTTAGAGAGAACAAGAATAGGTCCAAATTACTGGGCACAAAAATTTTATAATAAACTTCCACACAGTTATAGGCTGCTTCCTGTGGCCCGGTTCGAGAACCGACTTCGGGATTATTTGCTTCGGAACCCCTTCTATAGTCTTGATGACTTTTTGAATAGTAATAGCTTAGTATAGTGATACGTGTATGTGATTGTAGTATATTAGTTCTAAATTCATTGTCAAGTCTTTTGTTTTATGGATGTAATTGTCTAATTGTCCATTTTAACAAATCTAAATATTACTGATCAAGCTTTGTTTTAAACTATATTTTAGTACTTATTTTAGGGATTTTTTTAGCATTATATTTGCAATTACTTATCTATGTTAGTGATTGCTACTTTGTATCCTTGACGTGTGTAAACCATCTGGTGCTTAACATGAATAAAGTATTATTATTATTATTATAATAGGGTATGTGCAAATAAAGCAGGAAGCTAACATATGTACAGGGTGATTGATTGAATTTTGACCACCCCCTTAACTTTCTTAATTTTGATTTTAGTAAAAAACGTTAAATACAAAACCAGTAGATATTTAGGTCTACTTTATTTTTAGATAAACAGTTATTATACAGGGTGTCCCAAATTTGAGTAATAAACCAAACTTATGTTTTTTTAAATACGATGACCAACTTTTTATCCGATATTTGAATTCTACGTCAAATTCTAGGCCTAATTGATGTAAAATGTCTGTATCGATATTCAACTGTTTCCGCAGCAGCGTCGTTGATTGGTTGAATTTTGACCACCCCCTTAACTTCTTTAATTTTGATTTTAGCAAAAAACGTTAAATACAAAACTAGTATATATTTAGGTCTACTTTACTCTTAGATAAAGAGTTATTATACAGGGTGTCCCAAATTTAAGTAGCAAACCAAACATGTTTTTTTTAAATACAATGACCAACTTTTAAATCTATATTTTAATTCTACGTCAAATTCTAGGCCTAATTGATGTAAAATGTCTGTATCGATATTCAAATGTTTTCGCAGCAGAGTCTTTGATTGATTGAATTTTAACCACCCCCTTAACTTCCGTATTTTTGATTTTAGTAAAAAAACTAGTTGTAGCAACAGTTATAGATATTTAGGTCTACTTTTACTCTTATATAAATAGTTATTATACAGGCTGCCCCAAATTTGAGTAACTAAATTAAACTTTAATCACATAGTCGAGGAAACATTGTTAAAGTAACAGATGCTGCGGAAACAGTTGAATATCGATACAGACATTTTACATCAATTCCTAAAATTTGACGTAGAATGCAAATATCGGATAAAAAGTTGGTCATTGTGTTTAAAAAAACATAAGTTTGGTTCGTTACTAAAATTTGGGACACCCTGTATAATAACTGTTTATTTAAGAATAAAGTAGACCTAAATATCTTCTAGTTTTGTATTTAACGTTTTTTGCTAAAATCAAAATTAAAGAAGTTAAGGGGGTGGTCAAAATTCAACCAATCAACGACGCTGCTGCGGAAACAGTTGAATATCGATACAGACATTTTACATCAATTAGGCCTAGAATTTGACGTAGAATTCAAATATCGAATAAAAAGTTAGTCATCGTATTTAAAAAAACATAAGTTTGGTTTATTACTCAAATTTGGGACACCCTGTATAATAACTGTTTATCTAAAAATAAAGTAGACCTAAATATCTACTGGTTTTGTATTTAACGTTTTTTGCTAAAATCAAAATTAATAAAGTTAAGGGGGTGGTCAAAATTCAATCAATCACCCTGTACAGTGAAAGGAAAAATATGTCCAGAGCAAAACATTTAATTAATTAATCTCATTTTCTCAATATTTCAGGTTAGGAACGAGAATTTAAAAAACGGTTTTCCCTGGCCTTTTTGGATGTTATTTGGCTACATATCATTCCATTTGTTTTTTTTATCTTTTTTGGAATTTGAGTCATGGTGTCAAAACTAGCCCCCTGGCGGAGAAATATTCAACTAAATTAACTATATTTTGGTTGATTCTTATTGCCCAAGAAATGCTCTTTTCAACAATACCGAATTTGTTAAAATTGGTCAAACCGTTAAGAGTTAAAGCAGGTTATTGCAAAAACAATTGAACACGCCATCTTTGTTTTTGAAATAACGGAAATTTGTTTTTTACAAAAATGATAGATAAATTGGTTCGCTTTAAAAATGTGGAAAAAAGAATTCTAGTTTATTGTGCAAAATTTATAGAAAATGCAATTTAAAAATTTAAGATGGCAGTTACGGCCTCTGGTGGTCATTTTTAGAACTCGAAAATATTTTCCAACAATTCTTCATGGCCGATTTACCTAAAAAAATGTTACCCAAAATCATACGACGAACGGTTCCCGAGATATGGTCGAGGAACAGTCTTATTGGGTCAACCGGTACAACTATTACTTATTAAAATAGAACTGGGAAAACACATTCGAGAAAAAATGTATATGTAATTTGCTAGTGTTTGCTTGTTGGTTAATTTTTGGGACATGTGTGCATTGTAATGTTTTGTTTTTCATGTAGCATTATCGCTAAACACAATAACAATTTCATACCTAACCTATGTAATAAACCATGCTATTGCTGATGCATCATTACTACACATTTTTGTACTAACATTTTTTAAGGGTGGTTCTAGTAACTAATTCAGCTAGTCTTACAGATCTGCAACTGGTATATGCTGCATACATCACTACTTTTACATGTGGATGAAAAAGAAAAAACTTTTATGAAGAAAGTGACTACATTTCCCAGGGACTGCAATCAAGTGAAGTTGAAGAAGAAAATTTGTGTGCAATATATTAAACTATCTACATTAGGTACAACAGTGGATTAAAAAGCAAGTTTTAAGGTGAGTTAACTGATTTTAAAGCTAGATTTGTAGTTCTAATTCTGCAAGAAGTAAGCAGCAAGCAGTAGTAGCCATGTCAATTCATGGTTGGACTTTAGTAAGAAGGAAATAACATAACCCCAAAGTCCTATAAACCATCAAAATTTTATTTATTATCTTGTGGGTTGTCATTTTTAGGCGAAAGCAAAAGAAAGTATTTGTCAAATGATATTCCAAAAATCTATGAATGGGGGTAAAGACCAGTCTATGATGGAAGCAGTAAGGAGCAAGGTAAGAAATGAAAATGATTAATTTCTTGCTGCTTACTGCTTGCATTTAATGTGGCTTGCACTTATTTGTCAAACTATGAATTAGAGTGTTACAAGTATATTATTTATTTTTACTGCAGCTTACTGATTACTTCTTCTTGCGGAACTAGAACTATGAATCCAGCTTAATGATAGTAACATTAACAAAAATAAAAAGCAATGCAGTTTTCATTATCATTTTACCTTTAACACAATAATCATCATTGTACACTAAGACTTTGTAGACTGCATTGTTCAACCTTGAGTTAATATGTAGGTATTATATGTAGTATATGAGGCAGGGTTTACTCAAGTTTCTAGTTGTAGTATTAATCATAAATTTAATTCTTGTCCATAACAACCCAGAGTAAACAAGTAACCTGGACTACTTTGTTTACTATGTGTTGTTATGAACAAAAATTAAGTTAATAATTATGTCTATGTGTACCTGCTAATTAAAATTAAACTAACTTCAAGTTAATCAAAAGTTTTCTCAAAGTTAAAGCTATGCATTTGTATATGACATGCTATACTTAAAAATTTCACTAAAATAAAATGAATTTTACCCTCGATTTTACCTAACTTAAAAGTAAACCAACTTTCAACATTGGGTGAATTTCAGGCTAATTTGTGAACCCTTTGTCACTTTGTGTTGTTATAAAATGTGAACTCCGCCTAAACCGCGAGAAACAGAGGAGTCTTGGCAAGAAAGTCCTTTAGAAGTGGTAGTGCCACCAAAGCTTATCTCATCCCGCCCCTCAGAATTATTACAAAGTTCTAATAATCCTTGCCCACCCCCTGTGATTCGGGAAAGAAACCGTGCCATACGCCCTAACAATACTTCAGTAATGGCTAACATGACTTTACAGGCAGCTTTGGCTGAGCCAAAAACTCCGGCCACCCCAAAGTTTACATGCCCATCTACATTTAACCCTTCTATTGACTCTCCCAGTATTTTTATAAATAAATACGAAAAAGCAGCGATTGTGAATAGCTGGTCAGAAAATCACAAAATATCTTATTTGGCTAATTTTTTGGAAGGTCCTGCCCATACATGGTTTTGGTAATTATATTAGTGAGCCAGTGAATCAGATGAAAACATGGCTAAATATTAACTCAGATTTTTTGAAAGAGTTTTCAGGAGAACAGCCACTCCGAAAGTTAAAATTTCGATTAAACACTCGCAAACAGCAAGACGTCCGAGGATATAAAAAAAGTACTATTATGATCTATTGGAATCGCAAACGAGATTGACCCAGAAATGACTTTTGACGCGTTTAGGATCATTTTGAAAATGGTTTGCATCCGTCTTACTATGAGATGTATTATTTGCTTAGTTCTAGCAATAGAAATTTTGACGATTTAAAGCAATTGGTGATTAAGATAAGCGATATAAAAGAAAGAACATTGGTAAATCAAATGACACAAAGTACAGCTTTATTGTCAGTATCTGCGGCAGTGAACAGTAACAGTGGTAATAACCCAACAAACCGGCAAAGGACCTGGAATGACACCAGGCCACGGACATTTTTTAATAGGAATTTTTCAAATACGGTTCAAAATCAGACACGAAATACCTATGTTCCAAGGGTGAATAATTTTAGACCAAATCAAAATAGTCCGAGGAACAACTCATTCAATAGGGGGCGACAATTTGTAAGAAACAATTCGCAACAACCCCAGAACCATGATACTTTTAATAGGAACAGAAATCAGTTTTCTAATCAAAACTGGAGAAATAATAATAATAATTATTTGCCTCGTACGAGAACGCACGACGGCCGGGTTATTTGCATTGATTGCCGTAGGACCGGTCACGTGTCTTGTAACTTCAATAACAGGCCTTTTCAAAGGAATGCACCTCAGGGCCGGAGAAACCCAAACGACAGAGGACAATTTCAAAACTAAGAAGCCCAAACGAAATTGTCCAATTGTCATCTACGGGCACCAGTAAACAAACATTAATAGTGCATATCACAGTTAACGATAAAGATAACGTCCCTGTTTTACTTGATACAGGAGCTTGTAAAAATGTAGTCGACATAGATTATATCAGTAACATGAGACGGTTACAAGACAATATACAACTGATAACCGCAGGAGGTTATCCAGTTCAACCTCTCGGCAATTCTGAGGTAGTTATAAAAGTTAATGGCACAATTATTTCCGTTGAGGCACTAGTGGTGCAAAATTTATCAAAAGCCTTAATTTTGGGACATAACTTCTTGGCTAGTAAAAAATCATTAATTGACTATAATACCAATACTGTGACATTATACCATGAACTTGACCCATTGATTTTACATTTTTGCAACAATGTCAACAACAACATGGGGAAAATAGAACAAATGGAAGATACTAATAAGGTATTTGCGAACGTCGAGATTGAGTCAACCGCGCGAAGTTTGAAGGTTACACTTGCAACCGACTACATGGTCAAGGTTGGTCGCGAGATAACGGTACGACTGAACTGTGCCTTATCTCCGCACGAGTTCACGAAGTACTGCTTTATCGAGAACGATAAATACCTACGACCAAGAGGATTGATTTGTTCAAATATTTTTGTAAGAAATGACAAATGGTACATCAAAATTAACAATATGAGGTTTAAAGAAGTGTTCATATTAAAAAATACCACAATCGGTTATTTAGAGAAAAATATAGAAATGGATATAACAAAAATTCCAGTTCATTGTATTGATGAAACTGAAGATGATGTACAAATGATTACCATGAATGACCATAATCTAAGTAATATAACGAACCCAGAATTGTGTAACAAATTGCAGACATTACTTTCAGAATATAGTGACGTTTTTTCAAAAACACCAAAATATATGGGAAAAACCGATGTCATTGAACATGAAATTGATGTAGGGAATGCTAAACCTATAAAACAGAAACCTTACAGGGTGGCACAAAAAGAAAGAGAGATAATAGATGAGCAGATAAGAGAAATGGAACAATACGACATAATAAGGCAAAGTAACTCGCCCTGGGCAAGTCCCGTCGTATTAGTAAAGAAAAAGTCTGGAGAGACACGATTTTGCGTGGATTATCGCAAGTTAAACAATGTGACGGTAAAAAATTCTTGGTCAGGATCTAATATTGAGGATATTTTGACGTACTTAGGAAACGCCAAATATTTCTCATCGTTAGACATGTATTCAGGTTATTGGCAAGTCAAAGTAAAAGAAGAAAGTAAGCCACTTACTGCCTTTACAGCGCCAGGTCACGGATTATGGGAATTTAATGTAATGCCTTTTGGATTGTGCAATGCCCCGGCAACATTTCAACAGTTAGGAGATGTAGTGTTTAGAGATTTAAAATGGAAAGAAGTTTTAATTTACATGGACGACATTATAATTTTTTCTAAAACAATAGATAAACATTTGGAAAAATTACGTAAAGTTTTCAATAGACTCCGAAGTGCAGGCCTAACACTAAAACCTAAAAAATGTGAATATTTAAAAGAAAAAATTAATATTCTTGGTTATACAATTTCGAAAGACGGAATTTTTCCTGATAAATCGAAATTAGTTTCAATTGAAAATTTTCCAAAACCAAAGAATGTAAAGGGTGTATAAAGTTTTTTGGGACTTTGTAACTACTACCGGAAGTTTATAGAAAATTTTGCAAAAATTGCACGTCCTTTACATGATCTAACAAAGAAACAAAATAAATTTGATTGGCAGGACATACATGACAAAGCATTTGAAACACTAAAACAAAAATTGATTAGTGAACCAGTTTTAGCACATTTTCAACGAAATAAAGGATGTGAATTGAGGGTAGATGCATGTAAAGATGGAATCGGAGCAATATTATTGCAGGAAGATCATGAAAATGCGTTACACCCAATAGCATATGCAAGTAGAAGCCTCAGTAAAGCTGAAAAGAATTATTCGATAACAGAACTTGAAGGGTTAGCAGCTATATGGGCGCTATCCTATTTTAGACATTTTATTTATGGAAAACCTATAAAAATAGTGACTGATCATCATGCGCTATGTTGGTTAAAAACCTTGAAAGAGACAACTGGACGTTTAGCGCGTTGGGCGTTAAAGTTATCAGAATTTGACTACACAGTACATCATAAATCAGGAATTGCTCACAGAGATGCAGACTGCGTAAGCAGATATCCTGTTTTGCCAGCAAATACAAAAGTACAAGAAATTGACGAAATACCAACCTTTTTATTGGATATGCGTAATATTGAGAATTGCAAGCAAAAGATAAAAGAACATTTTGGAAATAATTCAGGCTATAAAACATCCTGAAGAAGCTACAATTGGTATACGCAAGCAAGCCAAAAATTTTAGGCTTGAGTCAGGAGTTTTGTACCGCATGGAATGGGCCGGACTAAACTTTTAGTGATACCGCAACAGTTAATAGGGGAAATTTTGTACTCTCACCACTCAGAACCGCTGAGTGGCCATTTGGGATTGTCAAAAACCCTAGCGAAAATAAAACAAAGATACTATTGGCAAGGGTTGCAAAAGGACGTGGAACGTTTTGTAAAAGGATGCCCGGATTGTCAGGCCAGGAAAGGCCAACAAAATCAAAAGCCTATCGGTCTGTTACATCCTATTCCAGTTGGCACCCCATTTGAAAAAGTTGGAATAGATTTGTTAGGTCCGTTTCGCAGAAGTAGCAGCGGCAAAACCATGATAGTGGTAGCGACGGATTACGCCACAAGGTGGGCGGAGACTGACGCATTACCGAGCGGCAAAGCCGGACCTGTAGCGACATTTATACTGGAGAGAATTATTACAAAACACGGTGCACCCAAGGAATTGTTAAGCGATAGAGGGAAAGTTTTTCAATCAGAATTGGTTACGGAATTGCTAAAAAAGATGGGGACAACGAGTCAGTTTACTACTGCATATCATCCCGCAACTAATGGCTTAACAGAAAGATTTAATAAAACTTTAGCCAATATGTTATCTATGTATACTAATACTAATGAATCAAATTGGGATGAATGTCTTCCACATGTGACTTTTGCGTATAATTCTGCAAAACAGGATAGTACTAAATTTTCACCATTCATGCTGGTGTACGGTCGTGAACCTATTTTACCAACGGAAGCAAACTTATTGCCACCCTTGGAAAGTAGTAATAGCGACCAAATTAGAGACATTGGTTTAGCAGTCAGAAATTTGGCAGTTGAAAATATAAAACGGCGTCAAGACATAGATAAATTACGTTATGATTGTAAACACCGCCATGTTGAATTTGAAGTGGGGGACCAAGTGAAAGTTTTCACCCCTATTAGGAAAGTAGGAAAAAAGTGAAAAATTACTGCTTAGATGGTTTGGTCCTTATTACATAAATCGAAAAATGTCTGATGTGGACTATGAAATACGAAAGGGCATTTCGCAAAAATCTAAAACTGAAGTAGTCCATGTAAGCAGAATTTTACATTACCATGACCCATGGACACCAGAAGGAACCCCGCAACTAAAATAATACAAGCATTTCGGTTAATGTTTATTTATTGTTGTGTTTTTATTTTAAAAAAAAATAAAAATTAACCGTCTTGGCATTACTGCCAAGACGGTTAATTTTTTATTACTTTATTATGATGGCTTCAACAGCCAAACGCGGCGCCACCACTGTTGAGGCGTCGTTGACGCCGCCTTCCTCCTCTATTTTTTCTTCTGGGGAGTTTTGACCTCCAGGAGGAGCCTCCACCTCACCTGCCACTTGAGGGGGAGCCTCCACCTCGCTGGCCGCAGAAGGACCAGCATCAACTTCAGGCCCCAGTTTGAGGCTGGCCGCACCCACGGTTCGTCGGGCCCGCTGGGCAGCCAATAGGGCCATCAGACGAGCACCGCGGCCCCGGCCCTTTTCGATATCTCCTCCTCCATTTCCAGGTTCCATCTGAAAGGGAAAATATTGTTAACATTGGATAGCGAAACAAAGTGAATTTTTCTTTGGAAGGAAAACTATATGGAAATAATGAATAAAAAGGAAAAAAAACACTTATACTTACTTTCAAGTATGACACGACAAAAATGCACTACAAAAGTCTCGTATGGGTCAGAGGACGAACTGTGGAGAATGTGATAAGAAAACCGTATAAATACAATTCAGATCCCTCTCCACCGGAAAGCCAGGATGCTGAAATTAGCAAATTACTTCCAGACGATGAACTTGTCAAATGTTAAGGTTATCAGAGAAATGTTTTCCCAACAGTTAAATGGTGCACCATGCTTAAACCCATGGGATTCGCTGATTTGGCCAGTTCGGAATAATATCTCAATGAGACCAGACATTGTTCGGTACAGACCGATTAAAATGCAAAAATGCAATTAAGCATAATGTTTAAACAAAGTAACAATTATGATGTACGGCTCCACATATTGAGCTGTGTACCTATTTTTACAGGGCCCAAGGATTTTATTCTGTTATCTGCGTCTGAATTTTTATTGCGCAAATTCTTAAAATTCAAGAACAGATATCAGTTTAATTTTCCCTATAAGATAAAAAATGGTTACATGTAATGGAAATAAAAACATTGAATATTGTTATTGTGATGTAGGTACCTACAAACGAATAAAGATAAATAATGATGTTGTCGGTGTAATAATCACCTTGACCATATAGTTGTTTATGCATTTGGTGAAGAAAGCAACTAATTCGCGAGCGATAAGACAAATTTGATTCATCGCTACGCGCAGTTATGAATAATGACTAATTACTAGATTGGTTTAAATAAACCCGAATGGGACAACAATTTACAGTGTCATTTTAGAAATCGGTCGTGAAGTAACACTTGGGTAAAGTTAACCTATAAGTTTCGCGAAAGTGCCAAAAATGGAATGGATTGTGAATTTCTTGTTTTATATTAGGTGTGTTACCGAAATAAACACCAAACTGTATTTATACAAATTGGCACTGTACCACTTGTGGGAACTGCAAGGAGAGTTTGATCGAGTGGTACCAATACAACTATTAGGGATTACAAAATCTCTACTTGGCCTGTGGACTCAAATCATTCATACGGAGTATACCATACTTCTACTTGGCGAGAAAGTACGTCAAGGGGGTACTCCGTTTTCGACATGTGATTGTGCAATTTGCATATCACCCCAACAACCTCAATATCGACCTGAGGATTTTTGGCGAGCATGGGAAAATGTATTTGTGCAAGGATGTCCTTGTGCTACATGTGTGTACGGGAGAACTCAATTTTTGAGTCAACCAGGTCATCCGCCATATCCGCATGCTTATGTAACGGATATGACATATCAGTTTCGGGTACCAGTAGTGCCCCAAACACAAGAAAGGGATGAAACATCGGAAATCAATTCTGCTGGCACATCTTCTGGAGGTGCATTTGGACCTCCTGAATCACACGCAAGTCAGGTCGACCGCAATCCGGCACTATGCCCGAATCCGGATAACCTGGCGCAGGTGCAAGAAAGGGGGGCCCATTAATCAGCAACAAACTGAAGAAGTTCTTAGACACGCGGTAACACAGCCGTTTATCGCGCAATTAGAACCGTTTGACTACATGGGGCCATATGCCATTATGTTTTTGTATTTTAATGGCTTATCAGCAGCTATGAGGTCTACACTTTAATTTATGTTACCTTATTATTGTTTTGTATTTTAATGGCTATATATATATACATATGTTGATACAGGCATAATATACACACGTGGATGATATAAAAAAAAAATAATAAAAAAATTGGAATGTATGATGTCATATTATCCCCAATTAGCGAGTATAATCTAGTCATGAAATTAATCCAATTATTTTTTAGCGCCATGAACTAATAAGGTGTGATAAAAAATGTTTCGCTGAAGAGGCGAATATTCCTGACACGACGCTCCGACAATCTTGTTGGTTGATGACGAGCTACTAACATAAAAGTTCGACGTTGTTTACATGACTAATTTTGATCACGCGGTGCATACACGGGATTCCTTGCTTTACAGCATTTGGAAAATGAATTTCACACGTTCCATTTTTTATTTTTTTAATGGAAAATGGATCGTACATACTAACAAATAAATAACGGTTACAAATGATGCTAAAATTAATTTTGTTATAAGACATAATATTGTATATTAAGCCTTAAGTAGCACATACTAACCTTTTGTCTTATATTTCATGTAACACTGAGGGCTATGTAAGAAAGAGGCGAACTATGATGAGCCATTATTGTTGTTGGAACTCCCGATGGGCCTGTACGTTAATACGGAGGTCCAAGCTAGCCGAATCATCGATTGAATAATCAACCCACACCACAAACATTTATGGAACAGTGATCACAATGGTGTTCAGTGATGTGAGATGCGAAGTTTGGCTCATAGGACTAAGCCTCTATTGAACTTTTCTCAGTGTTGCAATATTTTTTGTTCTGCCATTGCCGGAACCGAATAGATTAAAAGTGCATGATATTGTTTATGTATAATTGCAGGAGAAAGTACTAACTTATTATTAAGAAATGATTGTAACTTAACTGAGTACTATGAAATACTCACATATGTAAACCTACTAACCATTTATCATAATACCTTGGTATGTACACATGTAATTTTTAAATTTATGTTAACGATATGTTTTTTCTATTGTTTAAAGTTTTTATTATTGTTCATATAAAACTGGGGACCAGTTTTTCTGGGGCGGAGGCATATGTCACGAATGGAAAATCCGTTAATTGAAAAGATGGACTGATTAACTTAAAAAACATAAGAGTATTCGAGGATTGCGAAATATTAAGCGCACGAGGCAAGGTCGCATCACGATGCACCGAGTGTGTCATGCACCGAGTGCACCGTATCGGTGATGAGTCACCACCACCTGCTTTACAGAAATGTGAAAAACAAGCGACAATAACAAACTGCGTCAGCCGATCAATCGGGTATAAAATACGCCGATTTTAGCAGTATAGGATAAGTGTGAACCGATCAACGGTAGTGCGACCAGCTGACCCGAGAAGTCGAAATGTCGACTCTCCTCGGGAAAAGATCAAGTTAATTAGTCCGTTCTCCAAAGTTGTTCAAACGCGAAGTGACCAAGCCAGCCACCAGGAAATGCTAAGTCCTTAGCTTGTGACTATGTAAGTACAATTGTAGAATTGTCAACTTTTAGTGTTTATAACCGTATTGTGCAGACACGTTCATGTTAAACATATTTAATAGATCTAAGTGTTATATGAGAAAAACTCAGTGTTTGATTCCATCCCTAAAACTGAGATCCCGGCGCGACGTTTAACGTCGTGAGTCAGTTTAATTGGTGAACCCAGAAGGGCTCATAAATTAAACGTGACAATATAGAACAAGAACTAACATGTCAAGTTTGTATTAATTTCACAATATTTTCGTTCTACAAAGTACCAGATTAAAAACTGGAGTTAACGTTAATATAAAAAATGTCAACTTATTTAAAAGTTTTTATGCAAAAACGAAATCATGTTCACATTTTCTGGCCTTAGTCTAGATCTTCTTTCCGATATGATCTGTCCTGTGCTGCTAAACATTCTTTCGCTTTCAACACTACTAGCGGGACAACATTTAACATTTTAAACTCACTTTCCAGAACGCAAGAGTATCTGTTGCTTCATCTAGTTTTGGTCGTTCAATGTATTGCCTTTTTGTTAATATGACATCTTTTAATGCTGATTTTGATTTGTCAGCAATTCTTTCCTGAACAAATGAAAACAATGAGGTTCTGGTTGAAGGCTTGTTTACAGCTGTTGGCAACTCAGGGTGGGGTGCTGGTGGTAATATGTTGTACATCTCTTTTTCCAATAAGGACAATCCACTCATCACATTTTCATGGCTTCTAAAACCTTCTTTTTTAAAATGAGGATCTAGAAGTGTAGCAAGCTTTGGGATAGATCTTTTCTCATAAGGAAATAATCTCTTCTGGACTGAATTTATTAAACCATCACGAAGACTGAAAATTCCTCTGTTGCTATGTTCGACAAAGTACTTAAATATTCAAAAAATCCAAAAGACGAGGGTATTATTAAGGAGACAGTAACATAAGTAACAGTAACGATAGCGCTATCGATAGTATGCGACCCCTACTTAAACCTAAACATAAGGAATTTTCAAATGTCATCAATGCCAGTTTCGCTCCGTTTGCTAAACTTAATAGGTTATGTTATACCATCTCATATGTCACATGACTACCTTGTTGACAAACAAAACCAATATCACGTGGTTACAGATCCCGGTTCTCAGATCATTTAACCGACTCGTCACGTCACACGTCACACATGCCGGTTCCTATAGAGCTAAGCTTTCCTCCTAATTATATTTTTAGTCTCTATTTTTAATAAAAACATTTAAAAACGATTTTTCTTTTATAATCGCCAAAGAAAATCGATTCTCGGTTTTAAAATCGCCGCTTAGAACATCGATTAAAAAAATCGGTTGAAGGGTAACGATTAATCGATTCATTTGTAGAATCGATCAAAAATCGGCATCCCTACAGCCCAGCTGGTGAGGTTTGTAGGAACCGAAACGGCCGTCCTAGGACTCCTGGCTGGGAGATAGCTCTGTTTTTCGAATGAACGAAATTGGGTACTGTTCGTGTTAAGACATACACACTTTAAATTGAGTGTGTATGATGCATGCCTGTATACCAAAGAACAAGCGCAAGCTTGTATGTTTGTAATATACCAGGTGTCCAAGAGCACCCTGGACATAGGAGATTAACATGGAAAAACGGTTTTGATTTTTTTGCGCCTGTACGGTTGAATTGATTGAAAAATCGTATTAATGAAAGTTGTATACCAGGTGTCCAAGAGCACCCTGGACATAGGAGATTAACATGGGAAAACGGTTTTGATTTTTTTGCGCCTGTACGGTTGATTTGATTGAAAAATCGTATTAATGAAAGTTGTAGTACCTATCACGGACTAGTTTTCTGTATTTTTTTCAGATCTGGAACTTGAACCCTTTCGTCGTAAAACACGAACAAAAATGCGAAAATTTTAACTTTTTACGTGCACTGTATAAGCGGTTGTCGAGCAACCGTACCAGCAACAATGATCTGTTTACCCGTTGCCCGACAACCGCCTATACAAGTGCAGGCCAAAAGTTTAAATTTTCTCATTTTTGTTCGTATTTACGACGAAAGGGCTCAAGTTACAGATCTGAAAAAAATACAGAAAACTAGTTCGTGATACGTACTACAACTTTCATTAATCCGATTTTTCAATCAAATCAACCGTACAGGCGCAAAAAATTAAAACCGTTTTCCCATGTTAATCTCTTATGTCCAGGGTGGCTCTTGGACACCTGGTATATACCTATCACGGACTAGTATTCTGTATTTTTTTCAGATCTTATCTTAAGCCCTTTCGTAGTAAAACACAAACAAAAATTCGAAAATTTAAACTTTAGCCTGCACTGTATAAGCGGTTGTCGAGCAACCGATAAACAAGTCATTGTTGCTGATACGGTTGCTCGACAACCGCTTATACAGTGCAGGTAAAAAGTTTAAATTTTCGCATTTTTGTTGGTGTTTTACGACGAAAGGGCTCAAGTTAGAGATCTGAAAAAAATACAGAAAACTAGTCCGTGATAGGTACTACAACTTTCATTAATACGATTTTTCAATCAAATCAACCGTACCGTAACATGGGGATACTTTAAATCTTGGGTATACTTTGATCAAAACTTCAATATTACTCGAACATCCCACTAGCGCAGCCACGTGGCAAATTGGCGCGCTTTTCTTCACGACGTTCGCAGCACCGATAGTTGTGCTCGTCAGTCGTACAGATGCAGCCGTCGAGTGTGTACGTGTGATTTCCCTGCCCACGTGTTTGCATTAACACATTATTTGTATTCAATTAAATTTAGCTCACAAACTTCATACCTACAGCGATAATTATTTGAGGTAAAGTTATTTCTTTATTTACACCTTGTCTGGCATGCTTTTAAGACTGTTATCTATAAATATCTAGCTTAGATCCAACAAAATTTATTTTTTGGGAAGGATTTTAGTTTATGGGGTAAATTTGATCAAGGCTTGGGGCAACATTGATCGAATATGATATTATTTATTGATTTTCTTACAGAAATGCCACGAAAGCATGTAAGACTTCTTGGTAGTCGAAAGTACCGGGATTACACTTCAGATAAATTAGAAGAAGCAATAGAAGTAGTTGCTGATGGTTCCCTTACAATCCGCGAGGCCTCAAGGCGATTTGCTATTCCTTATGGAACTATATACAATAAATTTAAAGGAAAGCATGGAAATATACCAGGCCGTCCGACAGTTTTCACTAAACAAGAAGAACTGGCTATCCTAGAAGCAGCAGCCAAGTGTTCGGATTGGGGATTTCCGCTGAACCTTTTGGACTTAAGGATGATGGCGAAATATTATTTGGATAGGAAAGGAAAAAACGTTGGCATTTGGACATACAGCCTTCTAAACAGGCACAAAGATTCGTTCGGGCAAAAACTAGCCACTAATATAAAGCGAGCTAGAGCGGCCGTATCGAGACAAACTCTAGGAGCGTTTTATACCAACTTGGAAAACACAATTCAAGATCTACCAAGTTCTAATATCTTCAACTACGATGAATCTAATTTAGCCGATGATCCTGGAAAGAAACGAGGTGTTTACAGACGTGGAGTCAAATATCCGGAAAAGGTTATGAACCATTCAAAAAGCTGCACAACAGTTATGATATGTGGGGCTGCTGACGGTACGTTGCTTCCGCCTTATGTGATATTTAAGAGCCTCCATCTCTACGATTCCTGAAAGGAAAATGCTCCACGAGGTCTCCCATGTTGTGATAAACCTTGTTGCAACTTAGGCACAAGGTTTAACCGAACGGCAAGCGGATGGATGGATGGCGCTACATTCCGAGACTGGTTTAAAAGTTGTTTTCTACCGCATGCTAAACGTTTAGATGGGAGAAAGGTTATAATAGGCGATAACTTGTCATCTCATATGGACGTTGATGTATTGAACATGTGTTCAGACAATGATATTGATTTTGTATGTTTAGCCCCCAACTCGACTCACCTATGCCAGCCACTAGACGTTGGGTTTTTCAGGCCTATGAAAGAAGCTTGGCGCAATACGTTGTCTACTTGGAAATTACAAAATATACGGCTATCAACGGTACCCAAAGACACCTTTGCCAGCCTTTTGAAGAAGACTCTGAATCACATGGATGCCAAACCTGCACGAGTTAGTAATCAAACCCCACGAGAAACCAACAATATACAATCGGCCGTGAAGCGAAACTTGATAAACGCTTTCCGGTGTTCTGGTATATACCCCCTGGATCGCCAACAAGTATTTAAAAAACTACCACCAGAAGCGGAAAATGAAGAAAACGATCCTACATTGGAGGTTGAAACGGCTCTAACTGCTTTGCTAAAAGAGCAACGATTTGGAGAGTCTACCCGACCGCAGAGAAAGAAGAAACGACTTGATGTCGCACCTGGATGTAGTATATCTACGGCAGTATCTAATAATACAGCACGTGGTAATTTGGACAGCGATGAAGAAGATATTTCGCCAAATACCATACCCATACCATCTACATCAACTTCCAATGAGGAACTTAGTCGGGCATTTGTAGGAGATATAAAACAAGGACAATATGTTTTGGTAAAGTTTTCTTCACGAAAAGGAAAGAGAACTTACAAATATATGTGTCAAATAATGGAGGTCAACCCAGAAATAGTTGTAATGGGCTTGAAGTCCATTAGGAGATGTAAAAAAAAGTTTAAACTTATTAATGAAGACGTTTCCACTGTTAGTCGTGAAGATATAATCGAAGTTCATAATCATCCTTTAGAGGAAGGAAGTCGACGCTGATGGAATTGTGTTTTTTGTTTTCGAAACTGACATTGGAATCGTTGAAGCTTAAACTCCAATGTTCTTTTGTTCTGCAATTTGTTTTGTGGTAATATCCACGCAAGAGTGATATTTTATTTACTTTAGTATTTTTTTTTTACCTTTAGCACACATGTATACTTTAATGGCTGTGCCCTATCAATAAGTGCCTTTAAGCGTCTGTATTATTATTAAAATTCCGTTTTGACATTAAACAATCACATTTTCTATGATCAATNGNGNGTGCCANCAAGNNCTANCGAGTNACGTTCNGAAAGCGANNACNNTNNGGGTGTCTCNAGNNATCTGTNGGNCGCNGGGNCTAGCNCNCTTNCGAGGATCGTNNCTCANTNNCNCTGGNNCCNNGANAGAANAAGTAACGTNNNGCCTACGACGAAANCNTGGTGNTATTAANGNTTCAGNTNGCGGNAGCGGCNCGCNNCACGNTTCGTNNGNGAAGNNCNNGGCTAAGNCTCNCNANNCTNNCCGTNATCGATGANCTCNTANNAATGGATAGNACATNCAGANCGCANATNGNTCTTNNAAGCCGGAAGNNGNGCCAATTCGGNAGAAACTTNTAGGGGNNATNTCCGAGTGNTTANCAGNTACNCNTNGNGANNAANTAAGCGGGNTAANCGTGTCNTTGAGNGATTTAGNACTNTGNCATGTGGTGAANCTTAAATTNNGTTNCGNTTNAACGNGCGNNNGTNGTAGTNCAGNGAGCATGANNCCTGTTGNCTTTTTTAACATAAGACACGATCAAACCAATCGATCAAACATGATCGTTTCAGTAATACTGACATGCTTTTAACAATTTAGAAAACAAATATTCAAATCGACAATGTAGAACAAAATTAATTATGCAAAAAGAAAAATTATATTTTTGCTTTAAAGAGGTAATTTTCACTCACGATGAGAAAAATCAAAAATATTTTTTTTTAGTTTAAGAATTCACTTTTTTTTTAACAGTGTTTTTGTTTTTATTTGATAACCTCCACTGTTTCCTGCTTGAGAGGTAATCATTTCTTCCTCTTTTGAAGATGTACCACCCATATTAAACCAAAATTTTATCAAATGAGCGCTTCAATAGCAAAGGTAACCCCCAAAATATCATTAAATACATTAACGTTACTATCCCTAGCCAAAAGATAATAATACCTAAAATTTCTTTTATAGCCCACACATTATTTTCCTCAATCTGCATCATATCCCAAAAGATAAAATAAAAATAAAAAACTCAACTATTGTTTTTCATCCATCTCAAAACAGACCGGCGCCTCCACCAAATGTCACGTTTAATTTATGAGCCCTTCTGGATTCATTAATTAAACTGACTCACGACGTTAAACGTCGCGCCGGGATCTCAGTTTCAAGGATGGAATCAAACACTGAGTTTTCTATTAAACACTAAAATCTATTAAATACGGTATACACAAATGGGTCTGCACAATACGGTCATAAACACACTAAAAGTTGACAATTTAACAATTGTACTTACATAGACTCATAAGCTAAGGACTTAGCATTTTCTGGCGGCTGGCTTGGTCACTTTCGCGTTGGAACAACTTTGGAGAACGGACTACTTAACTTGATCTTCTTTTCCGAGGAGAGTCGACATCGCGACTTCCTGGTTCAGCTGGTCGCACTACTGTCGATTGGTTTACACTTCTCCTATACTGCTGAAATCGGCGTCTTTTATACCCGATTGATCGGCTGACGTAATTTGTTATTGTTCGTCGCCTGTTTTTCATATTCCTGCAAAGCAGGTGGTGGTGATTCATCACCGATATGGTGCACTCGGTGCATCATGGTGCAACCTTGCCTCGTGCGCTTAATATTTCGCAATCCTCGAATATTCTTATGTTTTTAAGTCAATAAGTCCATCTTTTGAATTAACGGATTTTCCATTCGTGACAATATGAGCAGTGCATTTTCACCAGAATGACAGCGAATATTTCCCTCATATGTAAAATCTCCCATATGAGGAGAGGTGTTATCGAAAACTTACAGCGATAACACAAATCGATAACACCACGCTACATGTTAAATCTCCCATATGAGAAGGGGTGTTATCGAAAATTACAGCGATAACACAAATTGATAATACCACGACGGTGACGACAGTCAATGATAACTATAGCAACTAGGTATGTAACTATCTGACCTGCATACATTTGACATCGAAGTGATTAATTGTGCTTAAAATGTCGCGCTTTGGGTGTTCTTCCCTTAGCCAAATTGAAGAAGTTGCAAGAGATAGTGAACCGAAAAACACAAGAAAAAGTAAGCAGTACATATGGCGGCAATTTATGTATTTCACCGAGGAGAGAAACTACGTATTGAATGAGACTACCAGCATTTCCGAATTGGCAAATGTATTAGAGGATTGGGCTTTCAATATGAGAAAGCAAAATGGACAAGAATACAAAGAATATACCATCAAAACTATTTGGAACGTAACGGCAAAGATGCTTATGGAAAAGTACTATCAAGATTTTAACATCACCTTCAACCCATTTACCGATATTGCTTTCAAGTTGGCGCGTAACGCAAAAGGCGCAAAACGAAAGCAATTACAACAAGACCCCGAAAAAAGGAAGAGAAGCGCGGTTTTTTTAAGTTATGAAGAATTCAAGAAAATGATTATCACATGCAGTGAAGATGATCCCGATGGTCTCCAGAAAAAGGTGTTTTTTGTGTTATCTTTTGAATTAGCTTGGAGAGGAGGAGAAGGCGCAAGTTGTTTAGTAACTTTTTTTAAAGAAGAGCTTTCTAATGAAGGTGTGATAACTGGCCGAATTGAATACAACCCCCTTTTTAGTAAGACAACTCAAGGGGTGATAAACCATGTGCTTCTTCCAAATGGATAATTAAAAACACACAAAATCCGGATATCTGTCCAGTTCGGCTATACCAAAAGTTTATGAAGAAGCGGAACGGAATAAAAAGTGATCGATTGTTCTTAACAGTAAACCCATCTTGGAAATTTTCGAAATGGTACAAAGATGTTCCTGCAGGAAGAAACATTATAACTACCTGGACTTCAAACCAAGCAAAAATGTTGGGATTAAAAACGGACAAGAAAAGAATTACGAATCATTCGTTAAGAGCTACTGCTGTGTCCAAGTTGGCTAAAGAAGGCATAGAAGAGCAACAGCTAATTAAAATTACCGGGCATTCCAATGCAAAATCTATTACTCCCTACCTTCAAATGGATGCAGAACATCGTGCCAAAATAATAAGGAAAATGAGGAATAGCACCACCAGTGAGGAGCCGGCACCTAAAGTATCACCGGAACTTTCCATTTCAAATGAAACTGTGGATATGCAGTTATTGGAACCTTCCATTTCCATGCCAAATAAAATAAATAATTTGCAATCATCAGGTATTAGAGACAATCAAAAAAGACATATTTATATTGACTGTGTTTTTAATAACAATTGAAAATTTTAATTAAGGATTTTGTAATGTTTAAATTGTTACTTTAATTTATTTAATATATGTTGGGTTCCTTCGGTTTTTAATAATTTTCTTTATTCGGGAAATATTCCCCAAAATTACATTCGTGCTTAAAAATTCCCTGATAATTCTGCGTTCAAACTTGTTATCTTTGCAAACCGCATTCGGTCATTTTCTTTTTTTTTTTCTAAAAGAGCCCTCCACCTTCGGTGTCGTGCTCTTTCGCCAAAAAAATAAGAAAATAAACTCATGCAGTTATGAGATAACAAGTTTTCATGCAAAATTATCGGTAATTTTTATGCACTCGTGCAATTACTACCGAATATTTCCCTCATGTGTTAAACACACGATAATTGCATTCTAAAGTGATAATTGCATTTCGATAATTGCACTGTACGTATCTATAACGACTGCATTGTTGTAGAGCCTATTGCTAGTACACTAATTGTTGTCCTTGCGCAGTTTTTTAACTTTTTATAACCAAAAAATGTCAAACGCGATGTCAACAAAAATTAATAAACGGTTTGGAACTTGCTCATTGAGCTCCATTGAGCAATCTGTAGTTGCAGCAAAATCAAAACATTTTCTTTATTCGGGAAATATTCCCCAAAAATACATTCGTGCCTTAAAAATGACCTGATAATTCTGCGTTCAAACTTGTTATCTTTGCAAACTGCATTCGGTCATTTTCATATTTTTTTCTAAAAAAGTCCTCCACCTTCGGTGTCGGGCTCTTTCGCCAAAAAAATATGAATACAAACTCATGCAGTTAAGAGATAACAAGTTTTCATGCAAAATTATCGGTAATTTTTATGCACTCGTGCAATTACCCCCGATAACTTGTCATCTCATATGGACGTTGATGTATTGAACATGTGTTCAGACAATGATATTGATTTTGTATGTTTAGCCCCCAACTCGACTCACCTATGCCAGCCACTAGACGTTGGGTTTTTCAGGCCTATGAAAGAAGCTTGGCGCAATACGTTGTCTACTTGGAAATTACAAAATATACGGCTATCAACGGTACCCAAAGACACCTTTGCCAGCCTTTTGAAGAAGACTCTGAATCACATGGATGCCAAACCTGCACGAGTTAGTAATCAAACCCCACGAGAAACCAACAATATACAATCGGCCGTGAAGCGAAACTTGATAAACGCTTTCCGGTGTTCTGGTATATACCCCCTGGATCGCCAACAAGTATTGAAAAAACTACCACCAGAAGCGGATTGGAGGTTGAAACGGCTCTAACTGCTTTGCTAAAAGAGCAACGATTTGGAGAGTCTACCCGACCGCAGAGAAAGAAGAAACGACTTGATGTCGCACCTGGATGTAGTATATCTACGGCAGTATCTAATAATACAGCACGTGGTAATTTGGACAGCGATGAATAAGATATTTCGCCAAATACCATACCCATACCATCTACATCAACTTCCAATGAGGAACTTAGTCGGGCATTTGTAGGAGATATAAAACAAGGACAATATGTTTTGGTAAAGTTTTCTTCACGAAAAGGAAAGAGAACTTACAAATATATGTGTCAAATAATGGAGGTCAACCCAGAAATAGTTGTAATGGGCTTGAAGTCCATTAGGAGATGTAAAAAAAAGTTTAAACTTATTAATGAAGACGTTTCCACTGTTAGACGTGAAGATATAATCGAAGTTCATAATCATCCTTTAGAGGAAGTCGACGCTGATGGAAATGTGTTTTTTGTTTTCGAAACTGACATTGGAATCGTTGAAGCTTAAACTCCAATGTTCTTTTGTTCTGCAATTTGTTTTGTGGCAATATCCACGCAAGAGTGATGTTTTATTTACTTTAGTATTTTTTTTTACCTTTAGCACACATGTAACAATACTTTAATGGCTGTGCCCTATCAATAAGTGCCTTTAAGCGTCTGTATTATTATTAAAATTCCGTTTTGACATTAAACAATCACATTTTCCTATGATCAATGTTCCCCCTTTGAGCGTAATGCCCAAAATACAAGTCCTAAATTTTTTTTTTTTTATTCTTGATTAAATTGGGGTTACTTTCATATTTAACGCATAAAACGAGCGCGATCAAAGTATCCCCAAAATCAGTATATCTTTGATCAGCATGATTTTAATTATTTTTTCAGAAACTACTAGATTTTGAAATTTCATATTTTCAGTATACCTTCTTAAGAAAAATCCGATATACTATGATTTTTCTCTCATATCTACTCATAAAAGAAGAAAAGTTATTCTGGTTTTAAAATTAAAATTGATCAATATATCCCCATGTTACGGTACAGGCGCAAAAAAATCAAAACCGTTTTTCCATGTTAATCTTTTATGTCCAGGGTGCTCTTGGACACCTGGTATATGCTACGGATAAAGACGATAATTGGACAATGAGGATAATGACCAGGCCTAGTCGTAAATATTCATTTTTGCTCGCTAATATCGATAATGTCCGGGCATTGGCGATATTGCCCGTTCTAGGTTGGTAATGTTGTTAATATTTTCGTCTTAAACACATTTACCGGCCATTAACGATAATCACTAAGAAGGACTGGATAGTGTCTTTTATTTTGATCACTGAGGTATCAAAGTAAACCGTTGCAGTAGGTAAATAAACAACAAAACAAAATAACATTAAATTTATTATTATTTTTTATATATATATTATTTTCTTCTTTGCGCGACATGCACACTTATTGTTTTGCATCCACCCTTGCAGTGACAATGCTTGTAGCGCTGCGCTCCTAAAATACAATTTGCAGCTGCAACTTCTCTAAGGGAAATTTCTTTATTTTTTATGGAATCGCTGAAGTTCTCCAGTAAAATAAACTTTTCTATGCAAGGATTAAACTCAGATCTGGTGAACATATGCTTTGAAACGCCTTGGACATTACCTAAAATCTCAAAATTATTCTGTGGTATACATTTTAATCGCATACTCACAAAGCTTATAAAGACCATCATTTACACTACTGATAACAGCCAATACATTACGGGGCAAACCACGAGCTCTGTCTACATCCGGTACACGAACCGTAGTTCCAACCTGAACCTCGGAGAATTTTTGATCGGAGAGCTTCAGCATTTTGGTTGCTTGTTTTTCCAAAGATTGTCTCGATATTTTACGCTCATAAGTAATGTTTTGCTGTCGCTCGCAATTAAGACACTTTTTGTCAATATTAACTTCTTCTTTGAGATCTAAGACTGTAGAGCACTGGTTGCAAACTATTCTCTCTTTGTACGCTACAACCATAATGAAATAGTATGTAATTTGTTAAGCCAAATTCCAATTAATAACATCAGTTTTATTAAATAAACTTACTGTGTTCCGGCACACTTTCAGCATTTTCTGCCTCAGCAAATTGAATTTCCAATTGAAGATTTTCAGGAGCTGTGTCTTCTTCATGTTTTCTTTCCCTTGGCGAATTAAATGTGGTATGAGTCGCAAGCTCGTTAGGCTCTTCTTCCATTTCTTTTCGCAAACTTTCTACATCTTCAGTGGTCAAATGATTGATTACATCATGTGGAATGCCAGCTGAGGCTAATCCTGTTCGCAGAGATGCTGCACAGTGGAATAAAACTATCGGTTACTTGAACACACTGTATTAAAAGAATAAATGTCCAAAAAGGGTTTATAACACGTTTTTCTTAACTTCTTTCCTTTTTATAATAATACCGCCTAAAACACACTGAAAGTCAAAGTCATTAACATCATATGTCATCAGTGACACTAATGACATTTCACATTCATATACTTGCAGAATTGTATTCCTATTTCTACACTCCCCCGCAATTCTGCAAATCTAAAACTAACATAAGCATGAACAAAATACTAAACTAAAATGTAAATTGAGCAAGACTGTTACATTTCTACAAATCCTCCATAACATTTAATTTATTTCTGAAATACTTAAATTTATTCATTGATAAAGGTTTTGTAAACATGTCAGCAATCTGCTCACCTGTTTCTACATAGTGTAACTCGATTTCATTTCTTAATACATAGTCACGTATGAAATGATGCTTCACGTCAATATGCTTACTTCGCTTTGTTTCGAGGGTTGAAGCCATTTTTATACAGGACTGGTTGTCCTCGAATATTTTAATAGGGTCAATAATCTCTGTATTTAAAAATATCTTCCAAAAGGTGTTTTATAAAGATGACTTCAGTTAGGCATTGGGATAAAGCAACATATTCTGCTTCAGAACTTGAAATAGAAACTGTACACTGTTTTTTAGTTTTCCACAAAACTAAGTTACCATAAACATAAATTAAGTATCCTGACACACTTTTTCTATCTGACACATCATTGGCAAAGTCCGCATCAACATAGGCTAAAAGGGTATCATTTGCAATATCACATTTTTGTTTTTGAAAACTTTAAACCAAAATTTTTAGTTCCTTTTAAGTATTTCAAACGCACTTTAAATGTCTCCAATGAGTTTCTGTAAAACAATTTTGAAATTTACTAAAGTAAGTGATTGCATAACATAAATCAGGTCGACTTCCTAACATTATGTACATAAGATATCCGATCAGTTCTCTATATGGTAAGTTTGAATTTGAAGTTTCATCAGTACATTTTTCTAAATTAACATTAGGATGAATTGGTATATTACTTGTGTTACAATCAGTCATGTTAAAAATCTTAAGAACTTTTTCAATCAGGTCTTCTTGCGAAATAAAAATCTCAAACTTGTTGAATTAGTTAAATCTTTCATTTGAAAAGCTTTCGTAAAGTCCTGTTTAATATTATAAATATCTGACTCACTACTTGACAACATTATTAAATCATCTACATGCACAAGCAAATATGTTTTAGAATCAGTTTTCATTTTATAATAGAAGCATGGATCACTTTTGGATCTTAAAAATCCCAATTCTAACACATACTGATTAAAGGTTTCATACCAGCATTTTGATGACTGCTTAAGACCATATAAAGATTTTTGCAACTTACATACAAGGTTTGCATCAGTAGACATATCAACTCCTTTTGGAATGTACATGTACACAGGAGTTTTCAAAGTCCCATTCAAAAAGGCACTTTTTACATCCAATTGATGTATCACTAAATTGTCTTTGACTGCAAGAGAAAAAAGCACTCTTATAGTCACCATTCGAGCAACTGGTGCATACACTTCTTCACTAAAGTCAGTTTGTTGGTAACCTCTAGCTACCAGTCTAGCCTTTTTCACTTTAACTCCGTTTAAGTCCTTTTCTTTGAATATCCACTTGGAGTCAATAACATGTTCTTCTTTTGGAACATCATCTTTAGGCACAATTGTCCAGGTGTTGTTATTCTTCAATGCTTCCAATTCTTGTTTGATAGCTTGTTTCCAACCTAATTCGCCATGATTTTCTTGGTCAATTGCATCTTCATAAGTTTCAGGTACATTTTCTGAAAAATCAGTCATCATTGATGATGATTGATGATTATCATCTCATAATCATCAAATTTTATGGGTGGTTTCACAGTTCTTGTACTTTTTCTAATAGGCTGTGTTCCAACTTTTGGCTTTTCTCTGTTGACGTGACCTTCAAGCTCGGGAGATTCTGGTTTACTTTCTTTGATATTCGTTTCTGGTACATTTTCTTCAAGGTCAACATCTGGCAATAAAGTGTTTGGAGTTTCTTGTCCTGGAAAATTGGTATTTTCATCAAAGATGACATTTCTGGCACTAATAATGGTTTTTGTTTTTGGGTTCCACAGATGATATCCATTGTTGGTATAGCCAATCATATACATTTTTTCACTTTGTGGCTCTAGCTTTCCTTGTCTCCGGTCAGCTGGAATATGTACAAATGCTACACTTCCAAAAACTCTAATTTTGTTCAAATCAGGCTTCTGCTTGTACCATATGTCACACAGTTGGTAAAACTGAAGACTCAAGTCTATTTATTAAGTAAGCAGCAGTAGCAACTGCCTCTTTCCAAAAAGTTTTGTCCATTCCTGCTTCAAAGATTAAGCAACGCGCCATATTCATTACTGTCCTGTTCATCCTTTCGGCAACACCATTATGTTGTGGAGTGTAGGGCACAGTGTACTCAATCTGTATACCTTTGTCTGCACAAAAATTTCTAAAATCTCTAGAAATATATTCTCCCCCGTTGTCACACCTCAATCGACTTGGTATACCATTAAATTTAGCTTGTACCAAGGCAATGTACTTTTTAAAATGATTGACAACCTCACTTTTGTTTTCCATAAAGTACACACATGTGAAATGTGAAAAGTGGTCGATAAATGTAACAAAATACCTTTTGTTATCAATGGAAGCTGGAGTGATAGGACCACAAACATCTGATGATATCACTTCCAAAAGTCTACTTGCTTTTCTATCATCTCTAAGAGATTTATATGGAAATTGTACTTGCTTACCTTGCAAACAAACTCTGCATACATTAGCGATTGGGTACCTGCTTGAATGCCCCATTCGACGATGCCATAAGTCCATATCTGCATCAGTTAGGTTGGCATAACTATTCCTCATCTTGAATGTTAGAATATACAAGTTGCCTTTTGATTTTCCTGTTGCTATTGTTTCATTCTGTCCTTTTTGTATTTTTACTAGTCCATTTTCAAAAATAATTTTCTGGCCTCTTTCTTCAATTTTCTTGACAGATAGTAAATTGTGTGTTAATGTATCACATAACAAAACATTTTCCAATTTTACTTTCTTGCCTTTATTTGTCTCAATAAAAGTGTCCCTTCTTTGTGAGCTGTTACCACCTCTCCTTGTTTAGCTACTTTGATCTTCTGGTTTACTGACCTGGATTCTATCAGAAAACTGTCCATTTCTTTAGTAACAAGATGGTTAGTGGCTCCACTGTCTACTATGAAATTAACTACAGACATTTCATGTAGATTTGCTTCAGGGATTGACTCGATAGATGTCATAAAGACAAGTTCGTCATCATCTTCGGCCACATTGCACTGTTTATTTCTTTGTTGTTCCTCTCTTTTGCGCTTGAGACACTCAGACTTTCTATGGCCCTTCTTACCACAGTAATAACAATTAAACTGAAACTTCTTTGAAGGAGGTCTTCTACTTTCTGCTGTAAAAACTTGTTGAGAAATACCAGCCTCTCCTCTCAGTTTATTTTGCCTAACTTCTTCCATAAGTAGTTTACTCTTGACAAAATCTATTGTAACTTCACTTATGTTCTGACAAAATAAGATGTCAATGGCTGTGGTCACAGAGTGGTAAGTTTCAGGCATGGCAGACAAAAGCTGAGTAATACTTTCACATTCACTCAAATGTCCACCGCAATTTTTTAATTCTTGAACTGTTCTTTCATATTCAACTAGGAAATCATTCAATGAACTAGTTCCTATATATTTCATGCTTCTTAACTTACTTTGCAGTTGTACTTGCATAGCAATGCCCTGTTTCTTGTATATACCACTCAGTGTATCTAAAATTCCTTTTGCAGTTGTTTTTGACTTAACCAAGTCCAAAATATTGTCAGCAATACACTGAATTATTAAATTCCTAGCTTTCAAATCCTTTTTTTTTGAAGCTTGCTAACCTGGTTTCATCTTCTGTTGGAGGTTCCTGTGTTAAGACATCCAGCTCATCGTAATGCTCGAGTAGGAGCTTTAACCGGAATTCCCAATTGGAAAATCCATTTCCGTCAAATGGTTTGACTGTCCCGATATTGCTATTCTGATTGGTTGCCATTTTATTCTTCTATTTTACCGTAGTTTTACACTGGAACATACACGGGAAACCTTCTGCCGATTTGAATAACTTTTACCACTTCAATGGCAATTCTGGGCCCATAACCTGTTCGCAGAGATGCTGCACAGTGGAATAAAACTATCGGTTACTTGAACACACTGTATTAAAAGAATAAATGTCCAAAAAGGGTTTATAACACGTTTTTCTTAACTTCTTTCCTTTTTATAATAATACCGCCAAAAACACACTGAAAGTCAAAGTCATTAACATCATATGTCATCAGTGACACTAATGACATTTCACATTCATATACTTGCAGAATTGTATTCCTATTTCTACAAATCCCACCCGAGGTGGACATCCGAACATAGCCTCCTATCTTCCAATTCCGTTTAAACAAAGTTTTTAAAATATTGGCGATAAAACTATTTTCGAACTCCGCAGTTCGCTATCAAGCATAACAAAACTTACCAGAATGTATTAATGCGTATGTAGTAATGTAGTAATGCGCACGGTTTTTCTTAAACTGGATACATTTTATTCCTACAGGCCAGTCTTTAGTTTTATTTTCATCCGTCCAGGCCGATAACATTTCCTCAATATCTCTATTGGCCCGCTCAACCGATCCCTGGCTATGGCTGTGCCTAGGTTTCTCATGGATAATTTTAACTGCAGGCCGGAAACCAGGCGGGGAATTAACGACGCTAGAATATTCTATAAAACACTTTAGCTTATAGAAAAGCAGAAAAAACCGGAAAACTAATGAAAACAAACACACTGACAGCCAGACTGCAACTGACGGACAGACCTCTGACAACGACAGCCCACTGACAGCAGCAAGATGAAATCAACCAGTTAACAAATAAAAGGAGGCAGAAATGTAACAATACTTTTAATAAAATAAACGTATAAACGGAAACGAAGTGTAATTAGAGTTTTGCGGCTAATTGTTAAACGCTCAAGTCTCTAAGTGACCGTCAACAATAACAATTGCCAAACGGTTGCTGAATACGTCACTGAATTAAAGTCTGTGATGCCGTGGAACTACCGGTGGACAAGGTTGGCTCCAGGTGGTCAGGGAAAGGCATAGCGACCGCCACAAACAAAGGACCCGCAGCGCCATCTATGAACTGACTTGGAAAAACAAAGCTAAGGAAAATTTAGGATGAACCGGCGTAACCTCAAAACTTCAGTAGTAAACAAATTAATTTAATGAAATATGAATTTAATGAAGACCTATTAGACGAAAATTTTGAAAACTAGCAGGTAAGTCCCTAAAGAAGAAATTGAACCGTAGCATGTTCCATTCCAAATGAACGTTGATTCATGTTCCTCTATTCAAATATTCTCAACTGAGAGTTGGCTGATGCTAAACGTTGTTTTTTGAGTTTGTTGTTGTCTTCTTGAAGCGGTAGTTTTCTATATCCTTTACCATCATTGCAGTATTCTTTTGATCTCAGGCTGGTCTCAGTACATATAATAGCTTCGATATTGCCAAGTTGATCACTTTAGTTACATACTAGTTGTCAATGAAATCTTTGTCCAGATTAAAATCTTCACGATTTTGACTATCCTTGACTGTGGATAATTGCGAAGTATTGGTTATACAAGGCAAACTAATTCTTCTGAACTATGTGGTGAGTTTGTTGATGTATTAGTGTCATCATCACTTTCTTGTTTGGCCCTATTTTCGTAAGACTCGTTTAGAACTTGCAATTTCAGACAAAACAAATCACGATCAATAGTTTGCTATAGTAAGGTATAGTTTGTAGCGTTTTGTGCTTCTACTTTTTAATTGACTTCCTCTGACACTCGATCTTCTGTTTCGACGTCATCAACTGATGGCACAGCCTCTTCTTCTTGGATAAATTCGACTGATATGTAGCTTATATTGTCTGATTTGTTATTAGTTACAGTTGTTTTGATGTTCGGTCTTATGAACTCTAAGTGAGTTTGTAGTGTTTTGATAACTGACTAAATTTTTCTGGAATCCTTTTGAGTAAATTTTGTTCTCGTTTTTGCTTGATATGGAACCATCATAACACTCTTGCAAATTTTTGGCTCTATTTTCATAAGATTCTTTTAAATAATGCAATTTCAGACAAAGTAAATTAACATCAAGGCTATAGTCTGTAGCCTTTCGGTTTACTATCGGTTCCTCTTCTATGATAAATTCGTCTGACTATTGGTTACTGTTGTATTGATGATATAAGGCAAACTAATCGACAAACTGTCTTCTGAACGTTGTTTTTAGTTGATATGAAGCTATCACAACAGTTTTGTACATTGTTAGCTTTATTTTCATTGGAATCCTTTAGATATTGAAATTTTAGATAAAGCAGTTCAACGTCAAGGCTATAGTTTTGTCTATAGTCTACTGTCGATTTTCTCTCCTTTGATTCTGAATTTTCATTTGTGACTACGTCATCTGCAAAAACCTCTTGATATTCAGACGACTAGGATGATGTGGAGCTTTCATTATCTTGTACACCATCATAAGAGTATCGGGAATCTTGCCGTTTGACTTCAAATGCTCAAAAGGGGTACGAGAATAGGGAACACACAGTCACGGTTTTTTGCGATTTAAGCAAAGCTTTTGACTGTGTGTCTCATAATCTTCTCTTAAGAAAACATTTTTATTACGGCTTCGACCGGAAGAGCATTGCCTTACTAACATCATATCTAAGTGGCCGGTATCAGTGTGTATCCCTTAATGGTAAAAGCTCAAAGAGGGATACTATAAGGACGGGTGTCCCACAGGGCTCAGTTCTGGGGCCTCTTCTCTTCTTACTGTACATTAATAACCTAACCTCAATAGCCCATGATGAGAAATATATACTATTCGCTGACGATACCACCTTTTCCGTCCGGAATGTCGACCTTAATGCGGCTGCTGAAGCCTCTCAAGCGGCTCATGCTCGAGCGCGGGTCTGGTTTGAGAAAAACAACCTAGTTCTCAATGAGGACAAAACTTCTCGCACTGTATTCTCTCTTAGAGATACGGCCAGCATCCCACACCTTAATCAGGCAACCAGATTTCTGGGCGTACAACTAGACACTGAATTGAGATTTGACTATCATATAGAAGAACTAGCTTCCCGTCTCCGGGGCGCGGTTTTTGCACTTCGAAGACTATCGGGTGTGGTAAACGTTCAGATTGTGTGCACTGCTTACTTCGCCCTCTTTTATTCTGTCATGTCCTATGCTGCAATAATCTGGGGTCACTCCGCAGGTAGGCGACGTGTTTTCGCTCTTCAGCGTAGGGCAATCAGGGTGGTCTCGGGTTTGGGCTACAGGGATGACTGTAGGGAGAAATTCACAGCTCTCGGTATAATGACGTTCCCTTGTGTTTATATACAGGGTGTCCCACGACGAAAGACATCGATTGATATTGGAAAAAGTATAAATAGGAGAGTTTTGAAA
Organism: Ips nitidus; assembly: GCA_018691245.2. NCBI lineage: Eukaryota > Metazoa > Arthropoda > Insecta > Coleoptera > Curculionidae > Ips > Ips nitidus. The sequence goes on from CM042794.1 coordinate 458,664, forward strand.
ATTTGGCAGGATACTGATGTGGGCATGCCCAATCCAACTAAAATATTTTCAAGATAGTTGCACTTCCGTTTATACCGGAAGTCGATCACAACTTTCTTATTTTAAATAGAACACCCTATATATTATTACATATTTGGATTCCTCACAAAATTCTGACCAACTTTTGTATAGAATGCCCTATGCCTATCTCTAGCCGTTTTCGAAATATTTGATGTTTTTCCAAAAAAGTGACAGTTGCAACGCTCAACATATTTTTGTACTATGTTAAAACCGTATTTCATTTTGCAATGAAACTTTGGGTTATTGTAAATAAAGGATCGTTTTATTAAACTGAGGGTGCGTAATGACACATTTGTATACAGGGTCGTCAAAAAAAAATCATAAACTTGCCACTAAAAAAAAAGAAAAATCTCAAGTTTTTTAAATAGAAACCCACATTTTTTATGACGGAATCATTTTGAGCATTAAAAATTACTATAAGTTTCAATTTACTTGCCTATACCTAAATCAAACCCATTTCGTTTTATTTGAGAATAAACATTTTTTTATTATGCTGCACGGTTGGGATTATGTGTTCTAGTTGGTCATGCTTTTGACACACGGTGATATTGGAGACCTGCAGAGCATGTTAATAACACTAGTTTTGAGTGATTTGACAACTGCAAATATGCCGTCGCGGTTACTTTATTCAAACCAAGATTGCTTAAATCTGTTTATTATTTACGGAAAATGTGATAAAGTTGTGAATAGAACATGTGAGGTATTTGCCGCTCGTTATCTAGAAAAACCAAATCCATCACCAAAAGCTGTCAAGCAAATAATTGAAAATTTTAAGAATACGGGATCTGTGAAGAGAAAAGCTATTAAAACAAAACCAATCCTTATTAATACAAATGTAGAAATTGCAATTTCTAACCAACTTTTGTATAGAATGCCCTATGCCTATCTCTAGCCGTTTTCGAAATATTTGATGTTTTTCCAAAAAAGTGACAGTTGCAACGCTCAACATAACATGCTTTGCAGGTCTCCAATATCACCGTGTGTCAAAAGCATGGCCAACTAGAGTACCAGCTAATCCCAACCATGCAGCCTAATGAAAAAATGTTTATTCTCAAATAAAACGAAATGGGTTGGATTTAGGTATAGGCAAGTAAATTGAAACGTATAGTAATGTTTAATGCTCAAAATGATTCCGTCATAAAAAATGTGGGTTTCTATGTAAAAAACTTGAGATTTTTCATTTTTTTTAGTGGCAAGTTTATGATTTTTTTTTGACGACCCTGTATACAAATGAGTCATTACGCACCCTCAGTTTAATAAAACGATCCTTTATTTACAATATCCCAAAGTTTCATTGCAAAATAACATAGTACACAAATATGTTGAGCGTTGCAACTGTCACTTTTTTGGAAAAACATCAAATATTTCGAAAACGGCTAGAGATAGGCATAGGGCATTCTATACAAAAGTTGGTCAGAATTTTGTGAGGAATCCAAATATGTAATAATATATAGGGTGTTCTATTTAAAATAAGAAAGTTGTGATCGACTTCCGGTATAAACGGAAGTGCAACAATCTTGAAAATATTTTAGTTGGATTGGGCATGCCCACATCAGTATCCTGCCAAATTTTCAAAACTCTCCTATTTATACTTTTTCCAATATCAATCGATGTCTTTCGTCGTGGGACACCCTGTATTTCAAAATTTAATGTATCTGAAAAATAACTTCAACCATTCCACAATGCATATCGATGTGCACCGCTGGGAGACTCGTTTCGGAGGTGACCTAGTGATACCTTTTCATAGGTTAGAGAGAACAAGAATAGGTCCAAATTACTGGGCACAAAAATTTTATAATAAACTTCCACACAGTTATAGGCTGCTTCCTGTGGCCCGGTTCGAGAACCGACTTCGGGATTATTTGCTTCAAAACCCCTTTTATAGTCTTGATGACTTTTTGAATAGTAATAGCTTAGTATAGTGATACGTGTATGTGATTGTAGTATATTAGTTCTAAATTCATTGTCAAGTCTTTTGTTTTATGGATGTAATTGTCTAATTGTCCATTTTAACAAATCTAAATATTACTGATCAAGCTTTGTTTTAAACTATATTTTAGCACTTATTTTAGAGATTTTTTTAGCATTATATTTGCAATTACTTATCTATGTTAGTGATTGCTACTTTGTATCCTTGACGTGTGTAAACCATCTGGTGCTTAACATGAATAAAGTATTATTATTATTATTATTATTATTATTAAATGGAAGCTTACTCGAGTTCCAGTCTGCAGCTATTCTCAGCTGAGTCTCAATTAAGGATAAACGTTGTTTTTTAAATTTGACCATTAATCTATCAAAATTAACTCTGAAGCGGTTTTTTTACGAGATTAACGAGATTCTTTACTACATCTGCAGTATACCTTCGATACGCCTAAAGGCTTCGGCGTTGTCACGTTGATCTCTCTGGTTAAATATTTTGCTTTATCATCACCAGAACTTAGATTGAGTTTTTTAGACTTCTGGCTTGAAGATAATTGCTGAAGCTTGGTTTCAAAATTGAGTAAGTTTGTCCAAGACAAACTAACTGGCCGTTCGACTAAACTGCCTGATGCATTTGTAGACGGTTTGGCGTCAACACTGTCACCCATAATTGACAGTTTTTCAGTTGACTTATCTACACTCAAACACGATTTAGCAGCAGAGTGCTTCTTCTCCAGATTGACTCCAGAATCCTGTTTGGTACTGATTTCCGGACAAGTTACATAAGCCAAACGAGCTGAGCAGGTGACTTCTGATCTGTCTGGGAGTTAGGGCTTTCGTAAACATCAGCACTTAGATTTGGGCTTTTTGCAGATGTTGCTATTTTTAGGAATGGAATGGAATGGATGGTGATAGAAGATTCGAAAAGCGGGACGTATTCCCATGTTTGCTGGATATGAAGCCATCATCACTGTCTTGTTTACCTCTATTTTCATGTTAAACGTCGTTTATGTTTTCAAGAGCTTGCAATTTCAGACAAAGCAAATCAATATCATGGACATAGTTGTCTGCCTCTTGTAATTCTACTCTCTACTCTACTCTACTCGAATTGACTTCCTCTGATTCTAGATCGTCTGTTTTGACCTCGCAAACTGGAATAGCGTCTTATTCTTGCATGTGGATCAGAACTGGTTTTTCAGCAGAGTGCTTATTCTACAAATCCTGTTTGGTACTGATTTCCGTGCATGTCACATAAGCCAGACTGGCTAAAAAATCTATTTCTGATCTGCCTATGGGCAGATTTGGCCTTTTTGCAGGTGTCGCTTATTTTTAGAAGTGAAAGACGTGAAGATAGAACATTTGAAAAGCATAAAATTATTCCAATGCTCTTCGTCAGATGACGATTTGCTTGAACGACTCACTGCCTCGTATGCTCTGCCTACTGGGAGTTGGAAATTATTCGAGCGTCGCTTTCACTTCTCTGCATAGCAGTAGCGGTGATTTGTGATCGCTAAAAATAGACATCATGCACTACTTGCATTCTGACTGTAACCATGTCTCGCGCATTTTATTATTTTTCCATCTTTGAATATCTGCTTCAAATTAATGAATTTACATTTTTTAAATAATAAGTCATAAAAAGGATAATAGAGTAAAATTCTAAAGAAAGAAATATCTAGGCTTTGAAAATACCAATTATTGAATGTGCGTAATACTCTACTCCATTTGCCTTAAGTCGCTTCTATTTAAATACATTTTTAATCTAACATAATTTAATACCACAACACAGAAAACATTATTGTTAAGGCGATAATTGTTCACTCTTACCACGAAGGTTTGCACTGCACAATGACCGCACATCACTATAGTATATTCATTTTATGGATAGACTGAACGTAAACAAATGCATGCCCTATGCAGGTGATTGTTGGAAAGTGTACTATAAAACAGGGCCGTATTTGGAACCACGATGAAGTAATAAATATTGTATACTTACTATTGTAATGGATTTTTTAAAATTTCATTAGTTATGTGCACTGTTAACGCTAGAAATTTTGTAAAGTCTGGAAAAACTACAAGAGAATGTTTTTTTATATGTTGACCAGATAGAGGCAATAACGGTAACGTCAATAATTATACTTTGCTTTAGAGGGCTTTTCCTATTATAGAAACATTAATTTTAGTGGCGGAATATTAACGTACATTACAATATATTTTAAGGGGTATTTATTTGACAACATAAAAATGGTTTACAAATATTGATATGTATATAATATGAAACGTTTCTTTTACATAAACGCATATAATTTGTTTCAAATTGCTACTAGATTTTTCCAAAATTATACATGGTTTAGGAGAGTAATCAAATTTTGATGATAACACTGTATTTTTTTATTTTTATTTTTGTGATAAACTTTTTTTTATCGGTGTTTCATATTATCCCTGATTCGGGTTATGCAAAACATGAAAAAACGGCGGTACGGCGGTAAACGAAGTACAGTTTTATTTTGACTGGCGGCCAGTTCATCAATAATGTACTTTTCGTATTTAGCCTTTTGTTGCTTGACTAACGCCAAAAGTTGGACTTTGAGCATTGAGTCTTCAAAATGGATATTTTTGGACTGCAACCAGTTTTGAATGTCTAATTTATTTGAAGAAGTGGTTGGAATCTTCTCCAGTCTTCGAGAATGATAAGGAGCATTGTCAAGGACAATCACTGCATTCTCTTCTATACGGGGTAAAATGTTGGAAAACCAGTTTTCAAACGATTCTCCATTCATTTCTTCATGGTAGTCTCCTGTTTTTTTGGATTCAAAACACCACAGACCGTCATCAACGAATCCATTTTCATTGCCAATATGGCAGACGATTAGTCGTTTTCCTTTACCTAAAAATATAGAATTAAAATTAATATGTATTCGCTGTACAATTTAAATGGAAATATTTTTTAACAGAAGAATGAATTAAAATCATTTAGCTTATACGCATGTTTCTTCTAAAATGGAAAACAAGAACAACTTAAGGAGATGAAAAAGCTTGGAACATACCTGTGGGATTTTTTAATCCGGTAGAGAGTCCTTCTAAAAAAGCTTTTCTCGATGTTGTGATCATGAGTGTTTCACGAGTGATGAGTTTCATCGACCCATACGTTAGAGGTGGAGTGGCCTGCGTTAACCCACGTTTCGTCCAGATAGTAAATTTTCCTGTTTTGTTCTCTAAATGACTTTATTTTAATCAGATAATCTCTTCTCCACAACACAATTTCTTCTCTATCCATTAACAAACTATTTCGTCCACGCTTTTTCCATTTAAAATTCAAGTGCTTTAAAAGCTTATAAAAAGTCGATCGTTTGAAACTTGGCAAAACGGCATCTTCATTAACCTCTTTCAATACCTTGTCGATTGTGGGTATTTCATTAAAAAAAAAATCGTGCACTTTTCTTCTGACCGCATGTTTATCAGCCTCGTCCAATGATTTCACAATGGTCTTCTTATTTTTATTTAACCGATTTTCTTAATTCTTTCACATAAAAATTTGCAAGAGGTAAGTAAAAAATTGCATAAGATGATGGAATGTAGGAACTTCTGTATACATCCATTAGCATATTCCATATTTCACGAATAGGAGCGAATGAGTCGTTTTTCCTTCGTTCCTCCCTCGTAGTTTTATCGTCAAATCTGAGACAGTTTACTAAAAACGCAAAACGTTCTCTACTCATACAAGATCGATAGAAAGTTCCTGATATGGTCTCTTCAAACATGTGTCTAGTAATTAGATGATCGTCTTTTTTGGCTGCAGAAAAAATTAGGATTCCAATGAAGGCTAATAACTCATCTTTGCAAAGTCTTGATACCGTAGCGGAATTTGCAGAGTATTTAGAAGACTGTCTTGCAATTTCTTCATTTGTGTAACGAATAACTATGTCAAGAATGGTGTCATGAAAGAAGTGTAGAAAGTGGGCTCTTATAGAAGGACAGTTACGAGACTCTCCTTTGCAACCGGATATAAAATGGACGATGTTTGTTGAGCTGACTCTCTTCGACAATACTGGTTGTATAGGTGACCACTTGTGACCATTCTTACCTTATGTGCGTAAGCCCTCCTGAAGTGTCGCCAAGCGAATCCCGCTCGATACGAGCAGGGAGCCCCTATGACCGACACGCCCAAAGGACTTACTTAAGGCACTGCGCGAGCCCTCCTGAAGTGTCGCCTAGCGAAACCCGCTCGATACGAGCAGGGAGCCCCTATGACCGACACGCCCAAAGGACTTACTTAAGGTACTGATAGGGTCGAGAGTTCGGACGGTCACCTCGTGGTATGCGTAAGAACTCTTGTCTTTTCAGCCTGGGCTTCCAAGAAGGTAACGAGCCGTCCGGGTACTAGAAAGTTCGGACTGTTGCTCGAAGACCGACCTAGAGACCAGTGACCTCCCTCTGGAGATGACCCCAGAGTTCGGTGATTTAGCCGAGCTACGGTGCATCTTTTATACTCGTCAGTGACCTCATTACGCTAACCTTGCTGACTATGGTGGTTACTGGGTGTGCACCGTAACTATTAACACGGGTGTGACAATAGCAGCAAGAAATGTTATGGAGTGTTTGTTTACGGCTTCAATATAATGGACTGTATAGTTAATTTAATGAATTTATTAATCTTTAACACTTGATTTAAAATCATAACATAAAAAAAAGTGTTTTTATGAGAATGGTTAGGTTAATCTTGTCTCTCTCAGTCTCTGTCATCTCGTACGTCACTTCTTAATTTGTCGTCCGTCATTTGTCAATTGCGCGCAGCGTAGCCGATGCTAAAGCACTGGTGTCGGCGTTGCCAGATCCACCGTGGAATCCTTAACAGTGTTAAAAGGTCGTTTTAGAGTTTTGCTTCATGAACATACAGCTCGATATGTCAACTTCAGTTGTTGTAGTATGTGCTGCACTACATAAGATTTGTCTGCACTTTAATGTACCTTATGAGCCTGATATATATTTACCTGATAAAGCTAATCAAAACAACGCTCCCCCTTCTAAATCATCAACTAAGAGATGGTCAAATCATTATAAATTCCTAATATTACCTAATATTAAAAAATTCTACACCCTACACCCAACACAAATCTACACCCTAATTAACACAACATTTAAAAAGTAATGAAATTATTTAACAAATAAACTTACTTTCTAACTGAACATAACGCATATTAGTGTAATGAATCAAGCTCATGAATCATATAATTTATGTGAGATCTGTGGACTGTGGAACTCCATTGATTCTTATATTTTTTAGCTCTTCGGCTATGATTCCTAAGTTTTGAGCAACTAAATTAATGTTGTCATTAGTTTTAGCTAATTGAGTATCTAAAGTGTTCTTGATATCCTCTAACAAAGACACAGTTTGCCTCTCTCGTTTGTCGAACCGTCATTTTAATACCTTAGGGTGTAAAAATTTATCAAAAATATTAACAGTGAAAAAGTAGGAAATATCGTAATAATAGATAACTTGATAACTTAAAATTAAACAAGTACAACTTAGTTTCTATACATACTTTCATTAAAACCGTTTTTGAGTTTACTAATTTATCTAAATAGAATAAACTGAGTGTAGCAATAAATGTGAAACTTTCCAACTTCATGTTGAAACTTGCTTTGCGGAAACTTAAAAGCACATAACTTTTTATAATAATATTGTCACGTTTAGGGGTGCGTAATGAGGGATGGTAGAGAAACAACTCTGGTTACAGGTAAGCCTTATTTATTATAAACGATGTAAAATAAACACTTAAGCGGGGTTATTCTTACCCCCAGAAAAGAAGGGCAATTCGGGGAGGGTGAGTTGGGTTTTAGTCATTCAGCTACACCGTAAAGGGGCACGCAAAGGTGTTCTTGTACGATGTGACCAAAAGACCAAGTGGACAACTGACAGGGTTAAGGGTTCTAACGGTCACTTCAAGTTGCGAGAGAACCCTTCTCTTATCAGCCTGGGATCCTAAGAGGGTAGCGAGCCGACCCACCACTTCAAGTTAGGGAATGTTGCTCGCCGACCAACCCGGAGACCAGTGATTTTAGATGGCCAGCTTTGCTGAATAAATACTCGTTGATTGACCCAGATTCCTACCAGACTTGCTGACATACACGATTATTCGGTGTATAGTACGATAGGTTAGATGTTGGAATCTGCGACATCTCCCTCCCCCAAAAAGTTTCGCCCCGAAACACTACTTATCCTAGTTTTATGTTGTAATGCTTATTCTATCAGAGGTGTGGCCACTGCCTTTATTCGTAAAATAACTATAAACCTAAATTCTATGCTCACTGATTCTTATCTAATACGTAGCATCGTTCCTGGACAAGCGGCAGGGTTGTTGAGGTAGGCCCGGGTTGGACTTTGTTTTGACTGGTACCCGAGCACCTGTTACTCAGTTCGCAGGTGGTGGTACCCTGCCATCTTACGGTTCGCTGGCACATTTGCATGAAGTTACCAGCTGAGCCCGGGTAGTTTGCTGTGTCGTTCCTCGGAGAGTCCCTTTTTATGCTGCTAGAGGGCGCTTGGGGTTTAGTGTGGTTTTTTTGTCTGCCTGCAGGAATGAATGTTTGTCATATTTTCGTAATGTTTAAACAATAATAATAAATGCCATTGGTTCTAAAATATAATTTCCCTTAGCTTGCACCCTACTTTCTACTATTTTATCCTTTAGCTATGTCCATAATTATTTGGTTCGTCAGGAGGAGTACTACGTGCGAAAAAATGCAGCTCTACCAGTAAGTTTTCAAATTTCCCACTCTTATGTGTTCCACTTCTTTTTTCTTCTTTTCCTAGCTTATCAAAGGTTCCCCTGTAGTCCCACGCCGTTGTTAAGGGTCGGGTGAACTCCCTGTTACAGAAAGTTCGTCCGGACTTGCCTAAGTTCTGTTGGTTGCCTGTGGGTTTTAGAGTCTGATGTTGAATTTGCCTTTCAGTGCACCACCGTGGAGGTCTATGTGTTCCGGGTTGCTCCGGGGGATTGGCCTCCCAGTCTGCCGACCGGTCATGTGACCCTGCGAGAGGGACCCTTCTGTGGGCAGCTTTGCTTGCTTACTTTTACTCCTCGACTTCGCCGCCCCGTTGTCCATGTGTATTACTAGCCTATAATTAATAAAGATAAAAAAAACAGTATCCTATCTAGTGTATGTTATTTGCTTCATGAAAAATGGTTCCCTGGACTATTGCCCGTCTAGAGGGCGCGCATTCTCTGACAGGTGTCGTTCCAATTGGTAGACCACGCCTTCAGTTAAGGCCTTTCCTAAATCTGATGACTCGTTGATTTTTACCACTAAGTTCCTTGGGTTTTGATGGCAATTTTCCGATGCCAAGCCTTCGGTTTGGGGGTTGTTTTGCCTTAATCCCTCAGTTTCGGTGTCTCGGTGGAGTGCTTTGAGTGCTCTGGAGGTAAGGTAATGTTTTATCAGACTGTATAATATTATTCCTAGTCACTATTCCACCGATTAGCCATAACGCGTACGATAGCCAATTTTCCTCTAAATCTCCGTTTGGTGCCTGAGGGAGAGACTGCCCCTACGTGGTCGGCTTGTACCACAAGCCATCATGGCTGGTCCTCCTCAGGTAGTAGTATATTACAGCTATTGGACAGCATTACGTTCCATGTGAACATGAAAGTCTGGTTACCCTGTTGGATAGCCACGTGCAGGGGTGTTGCGTTTTTTCCCACGCCTTCGTCCAAATTTTGCACAATGTCTCTTTCGGAGGTAAGGTTAAAATGTGGCAAATTGGTGGTCAATTGCTGTTGAGGCATTCCGATAGGTTGTAAAAGGTGGTAAAAAAGCTTGCTCATTAGATGTTTTAACACAAATGTTTTTAGGTTCGTCCAGGCTGCTGTGCAGTATGTGACGTATAGAGACTGAGGGTCTTCGTTTTTGCATGGAAACCTCTTCTGTATCACTACATCTCTTTCTACTATCAATTGGCATTGGCAGGATAGGTTTATTTTTAATGCCCCAGGCAGATTTAACATTGTTCTCCAAGGTTAGTTGTATCTCTTGGGCATGAGACTGATGTATTGGGTCTAGGGTGAGTGATCAGGAATTCCTCTGAGCCTGTCTCGGAAATGATCATCAAGTTTGACTGATGACAATGCATGGGGCAGTGTTCTGCTATGTCCTCCACCGTTGCTCCATTGGAATAGCTTTCGTTGCACATGAAGGCCCTGTGTTTGGTCTCCTGAGAATCTAGGTAAGTAACACAGTCGATCTTGATATGGCTTGCATTCGTGCATTGCTAAACCTGTTATTCTCTTTAGGGTTGTACTACCCTGATTTGTTGCTACTGCCATCATAAGCGGCGCGTGTTTTATTGTGCAGGTCTGACCCTGCCATGCAAATGGGTTTGTGAGGAGCTGGAACAGCTGCCAATCTCTATTCCTGGTTACAGTTGGTACTTTGATGTGTACTATCAGCTGACCCTCGGAAAAGTTACACTCGCTTATAGGTATGCGGAAGTAAGAGGCCAGTTCAGATACCGGTATGGCTAATTCATATTCACTTTTCCTTATTTCATTCCTGATATTTATTAGATCGCTTTTTAATGTCTCTGGCTGAATTAAAAGACAGAGTATCTGTTTCTGTCTACATTCTTGTATGGCCATTTGGCTACGCATCCTCCTGACTACCAGGATGATTCTTGTAGCCGTCCTTAAGTTGGCCTGCATGTTAGCCTGTAAAAGCTCTGTTGACACTTCCTTGTTTCATTTGCTCCTTTCCTGTTCCCGTTTGATAATAATTGTTCTACATGTGAAATTCTATCTTCTGTGGTTCTAATAGCCAAGTTTGTTTTTTCCTGACAACGTTTCTGTTCTGTTGACTGCGTGCTAATTAGTCTTAAAGTGTCGCTCATGGCGTCGTTTAGCGTGTTTATTTGTGCCTCTAGCCTACTTTCGTCCATCGTCATTGAGTCCAATTTTTCCTGAGTGGCTACCCCACAACAGTAATTTAGCCCGTCTGCGATAAAGCCCAGTGACAGTGTTCTTTTTTGACGACTTGCCCTTTTGGTCGTCGTCCAGTTTGGGTTCCATGCCGCTTTATACGTGTCCATTTCCCTGTCTATTGCATTTTCCAGCTCCTCCAAGTGTTTTCTTGCCCTGCAGTACATGTTCTGACTGTCTTTTGTGCAAATCCCTGACTGGAGTGCTCTTGGTTCTGGGTCTAATTTAGGTTCTGACCACGGGATTACGTATGTCATGGGAATAGTACCTTCGTAAATGATCGTGTCGGGTAAGGTTTTCCATGTGGCTGTGACTTCTACATGTTGTGCGCCTGATCTGGCCCTGTAATAGTTTTTTTGATTTTAGCTTTTAAGTCAATAGGGGCCCTGGCCGACCTGCGCCAGTTATTGTTCCCCCACCATGTTTTCCTCATCTGAGCTATCTTCTGACGCGTCCCCGAGCGTCCATTCATTGTAAAACGGCAAGATTCTCCCTATATGTACCACGTCTGTTTTCTTCCCTTTCTCTTGTTTCACCTCGTAATTCACCTCACTAAGTTTTTTCATGATCTTATAGGGCCCAAACCACCGTAGTAGCAATTTCTCACTTTTACCCACTTTTCTAATTGGGATGAAAATTTTGACCCTGTCACCTACTTCAAATTCCCCTTCTCTGTGTTTGCCGTCATAAATGCCCTTGTCTTTGTCCTGTTTCTTGTGGATATTATCTACTGCTGTTGCCCTTAGAAGTAGTGCCTTTTCTCTCAATTTATGGGAGTTTAAGTCATCATTACTGTCCAGTAAAGATGCGTCCAGCGGCAGTGTGGGATCTCTAGCAAACACCAGTTGAAATGGACTGAACTGCGTTGTTTCTTGTTTTGCTGTGTTGTAAGCAAAGGTGACGAAAGGCAAGTATGAGCACCAGTCTGTTTGATCAGAGCTGCAGTAGAGTGACAACATGTCAGCCAGTGTTTTGTTCAGCCGTTCTGTAAGGCCATTGCAGGATGGATGGTAGGCAGTTGTAAAGGTACTCCCACATCCCATGATTTGCTGCAACTCCTGTACTATTTCCGACTGAAAAACTTTTCCCTATCACTGAGGATCTGCTCCGTGGGACCCCGTGAATCAGTATTACTTTTTCTAGCAGAAATTTTGCCACGGGACCTGCTTTTCCATTGGGTAGGCAGCTGTAATGGCATATCTGCTTGCATAATCCGTTACTACTATAATGGTGGTTTTTCCCTGGCTGCTTTTCCTGAATGGCCCAGTAAGTCTATGCCTATTTGATCAAAAACCCGACCAACTTTTATGGGTTGAAGAAACCCTAGTGGTTTTCTGTTTGTGGGCCCCTTCCTAGCCTGACAATCCCTGCAACCTCTAATGTATCCGCGGACATCTTTAATCATAGAGTCCCAGTAATATTTAGGGACTAATCTGCTTAGTGTCTTCGGGACGCCCATGTGTCCACTGGTGGGTGCATTATGAGCTTCCCATAGGATTTCTTCTCTTAATGCCCTTGGAATTACGAGTGCGTATTCCAATCCATCTTTCGTAGGGGTAGTTTTGAACAAAATGTCGTTTTTAGTCTATAATTTTTTGCTTTTCTGCGTGTCAGTGCGTTAATACTGCTTTCTTCAGGATTGCGTATTGCAAGTTTCAAGTCCTGAAAATTCTTGTCTTGATCTTGCAAGTACCCCATATTAACTGTTGAGATGGTGAACGTTGGTACCTCGTCTAAGTCTTCTATGACGTACTCATCTGCACTACCCACTGGGTTCCGCGACAGGCAGTCTGCATCCTGATGTTTACTCCCTTTCTTGTACACTACAGTGTAATCGAATTCTGCTAGTTTGAGAGCCAGCGCGCCAACCTCCTTGAGTGATCCTTAATATTATGAATCCAGCATAAAGCGTGGTGATCGGTTACTATTTTTACCGGGTGTCCATAAATTAAATGCCTTAAGTAGGTCATTCCCCAAACTGCTGCTAGTAACTCTAATTCGCTGATTGAATAATTTTTTTCCGCTTTTGACAGCGACCTGCTTATATAGGCTATAGGTGTTCTTGTCCGTCGTCGCTCTCCTGTAGTAAATTGCCCCTATTCCTTCTGTGCAGGCGTCTGTATGCATTGTGCAGCCAATGTGGGGTTGGGGTGTAATGTTTCAGGACTGGTGCTGAAGTGAGTTTTTCTTTTAGTACTTGAAATGCTTCTTCTTGTTCCCTACCCCAGCAGAATTTCTTCTTTCTTGTTGCCTCATGCAAGGGCCGAGCTAATACTGCGTAATTTTTAATAAACTTTCTATAAAAATTACATAATCCCAAAAAGCTTTGTAATTCCTTTGTTTTCTTAGGGTGGGAAAATTGCTTAATTCCAGCTAACTTATCCTCTTCGGGGCTTATTCCTTCACTGCTTACAGATAATCCTAGAATTCTTATCTTTTGCTGTAAATATTCGCACTTGCTTGGCTTAAGGGTTAAATGTGCTTCTCTCATTTTTTGAAACACTTTTCTTAATTTTGTGATGTGGTCATCTAGGTTTTCTGAGTAGATTATAATGTCATCTAGGTATATTAGGATGTCTTTCCATTTCATGTCTTTGAATATCTTAATCTGCTAATTGTTGGAAAGTTGCCGGTGCGTTGCACAGACCGAAACTCAACACATTGAACTCGTATGACCCGTGTCCTTGTGCCGTAAATGCCGTGTATTGTTTTGATGACTCTTCGATTGGTATTTGCCAATACCCCGAAAACATATCCAAGGTGGTAAAGTACTTGGCATTTCCCAGATATGTAAGAATGTCGTCGATCTGCGGTATTGGGTAGCAAGATTTTTTAGTCACTGGGTTTATCGTTCTTTTGTAGTCTACGCAGAATCTAGTGGAGCCATCTTTTTTCTTCCCCAGTACAACTGGGCTTGCCCAAGGTGAATGGCACGGTCTTATTACGCCACACTCTAACATTTCTTGTATCTGTGCGTCAATGATTTCTCGCTCAGTTTGAGACACTCTGTAAGGGCGACATTTGACTGGTTTATTTTCCGTGACTTCTATTTTATGCTCTATGAGTTGTGTTTTTCCCATGTACTTAGGCGATTTACAAAAAATGTCCTCATATTCGGTTAGTAAATTTTCCAGCTTCTTTTTGAATTCTTTTTCTGTGATGTGATCTAATTTATGGTCGTCTAGTGTTACTACGTCCTCTTCAGTTTTGTACGTTGTATGTGGCTTATGTCTTCATTTGTAGCTTCTAACCGTGCTATCGTTGTGCCTTTGAAAATTACTCTATTTGTGGGTCCTATGTTTGTCAGATTTACCGTGATTTTCTCTCCGGCCTGATCTAAGCTGCACAAGAGGTTATTGCGGACCAACCACCCTTCGTTTGGCACCATGTGTTTTTTGTCGTTTCCTGGGGGCTGAGGTTCAACTTTTACTGCTTTCTTTTCCCCTGGATTAAGGACGCAATCTTCAGACATTCTTATTTCTTCAGCCATGTTTTCTTCGTCCTTTACGAAGTACGGCAGGAAAGGCACTCTGTATCTGTAATTTTTAAGGAAAGCGATAGGAATAGGCAAGCGACGAGATCGCTATTGTTAAAATTAGGGGTACTCTATAAGTTGATCTCTATGGCCTCGGCCATGGTTCGTTAAATTTCGTATACTTCTTTCGTTTAGAGAATGTAGTATTAACAGTCCTGAAAACATCAACAAATTTAACCGAAATCACGCATAAAAGAAGAAAAAAGAAGAGGGGCACTGTCAAATCTCGAATGACATCAAAATTAACCTCAATTTTTGTTTAATTATTTTGATTCAAAATTTACCCGCCATTAATATCTTTTATTAAAAATCAGTTTTAATTTAATTGCGATTAAAAATGTTGCCAGTGCATAGATTTGTCGTTAACGAAATCGAAAACATCGCACGAATGCACGAAACTAGAGTGGAAAAACGTGTAATGAGAAGTAATAGTGATCCCTTCAGTTTACATGATAGGCGCTTTATTGAACTTTTTCGTTTAATAAGGACCTAGTCGCTTATTTATTCACACAGCTAGTTCCCCACATGGATCAGGAACACAGATCTACAAGAATCCCTCGCCAAATAAGAATTCTAATAGCCTTGCGCTTTTTTGCTATTGGCAATTATCAAAGAGGTAGGTGTATTTAGTTTACAATTAAATTAGTTCCAAACTGCTTATCAGAAATAAAGAACTAAAACAAATTATTTGTTTGGTTTCAGGCATTGGAGAAGAATTGTTATTATCGTCAAGTCAACAAGCAGTAAGCCGTTGCATTCATGAGGTTGCCAATTGCATTGCAATACATATGGGAGCTGAATGGATTAAATTTCCTTTTGATCAACAATCAAAAAATGATATAAAAACGGGGTTTATGGAAAAAGCTGGTTTTCCAGGTGTAATAGGTTGCATTGATTGCACACACATTGCTATATTGGGTCCATCACGTGAGGAGCATAATTACGTAAACCGAAAGGGTTTTCACTCAAAAAAATGTGCAAATAGTTGCAGCTATAATTTAGAAATCCTAAATATTAATGCAAGATACCCTGGATCTGTAAATGATGCTTTTATTTGGAGAGCTTCACAAGTAAAGCATGTCTTAAATCAAGACTATAACAGAGGTAATACGAAAATTTAATGAAATGATTTTTATTTTTACTTTTTTTGCCTAAATTTATTTTTTTTATTACTGTTTTAACAGGACTTAAGGAATTAATTTTGTAGGTGAAAGAAACCAATGGTTGCTGGGAGATTCAGGATACCCATTGGAGCCATGGCTCTTAACCCCATATGAAAACCCGGAACCAAATACACCGGAAGGTCATTATAATCGTGCACACAAAATTACTAGAAGCATAATTGAACGCTGCAATGGACGATTCAAACTAGTATTTAGATGTCTTTTAGGAGAGAGAAAACTTCGATACAGCCCTGAGAAAGTTGGTGTAATTATAAATGCTTGTGCAGTATTACATAATTTGCTACTTAGGGCAGGAGTAGAATACGACATAGATTTGAATATATTTAATGAACCATATGAAGATAATTATGGCAATGGCAACTACCCTGTTTTAAACGAAGCTAGACACACAAGACAACAAGTTGTTAATAGATATTTCACCAATGTGTAATTATGTGTTTTATTCACAATTGAAGAAAATTCTTAACAATTACTGGTTTAATGTTGCAATATACAACGTTTTTAATATTTTTTGGTAACTATTTATTTAAACATCAAAAGTTAACATCAACTTTTATTATAAAATTAATAATATTCTTTTAATTCAAACATTGATTAAGGAACCACTGAAAAGGAACATAAATTCTACTTCACTACTTTAATTTCAGAAAAAAAACACAAACATTTCTAGAAATTAATCTCACTCTCAAAATTTTCATTAGGTCTTGCTGCAGAGCAACGTGGGCACAAATTAATCTTCTTAAGAAATGTCTCTTGGCCATCTGCTATTCTTGCTATATTTTCATTAATGTTCTTTAACACCACCAATTTTTCTTGATGCATTCTTAGCAGCGTAATTTCATCTCCCTTTCTGTTGGTTCTATTTCCAATCTTTTTTGCTTTGGTTTAACCTGAAGCTCTTTTTTGGTAACCCATTTTCGTTTCTTTATTTCATTTCCATGAAAAGAAACATTGTTTTGTTTCTAAAGCAACATGATTTGGTTCACTCGAAATTAACATGGTAGCTGAGCTAGAGGGTGTGGCAGAAATGACTGTCCTAGGAGTGTTTTGTGTTCTCTTTATAAAAACAAGGTTCGGAATTTTTCTAATTCCCGTTGAGCAATTTCTTCTACAGGTGTAGAAGGATCTTGTATTGATTTATTAGTTACATCACAACCACCACCATTTCCCTAAAAATGATATAGTGGTAGGTATGGTCCTCAGTATGTACAAATTCAATTGATATCAGCAAATATGTCAATAATCAGTCCAGGAGTTTTTAAAATACTTACAAAACCCAATTCTGATGTAGTGTCTCCTTCTACCACAGTCCATCCAATTATACCCATAAGTTTTTCCTCAATTTGTGATAAAGGTAGTAAGGGTCCTCCTCCACCTGTTTTACTTATATTGAGCTTCAGGTTTTGCGCTTTTACCTTCACTTTGCTTTTCCATTTGCTGAAAGCCTACAAGTGGTAGTGACAGTAAACCGTATTTGTAATGTAGTAGCAGGTAGCAGTAGCTGCAAAACTTACTTCAATCCATTTGTCTGTTGTTTTTGAGCCATAACCCATGCTATTTAACTGCGTTGCTACTTGCTCCCACAAACTTTTATAATTTTGTCGTGCATCTAGACCAATAAATGATTTTGTGACCATTTCTGGGTGTTCCAATAAAAAGTTCACAAGAACTTCCCATTGATTTGGGTTCGTTTTTGTAGCCCGCAACGACATGCTTTATAAACCAATAAATTTAACAAAAAATTCATTTAACATCAAAATGAAATGTTTAAACTTACACTTTATTTTATTACTTTTCAATTTCTTATATTTAATATTTTTTATGTGATTGAAACTTCTATCTCATCTTTCAGTTTCAAATAAACAAAACAGAACAAACCTACATAACCTCAAAGAAAGTAATCATAATTTTTTCATGGAAGGAACAAGGATAACAAAAAGATTTAAGTATGGAACAGAATGAGACAGATATATGGTTTTTGGGATAGAGAGACCTCTCGAACTGTCGTTATAAATCTCTTCTCTATCTAACTTTCGGTCACGTTCGATTAGTCGCGTAAATTAACGAACGTACTTACGGAGTACGGAATAGCGAAGCGAAGGGAATGTCTATCGCTATTTTGTTACAGAGTGCCACTCCAGGGCGTCCCATGAGCTGCCTTTGCTCAGTTTATGGGGTTTTGGCCGCGGGTTCTTATCTTTAGAGACCCATAATGTTGTGTCTTTGAACTCTTCGTAGAGTGCATTTTTAATTTCTGTCCAGTCGGTTTTGTTATTTGCGGCAGTCGATCTAGGGATGGCTATGTTAGAGATACCGTACCGTACAGGGTGATTGATTGAATTTTGACCACCCCCTTAACTTTCTTAATTTTGATTTTAGCAAAAAACGTTAAATACAAAACCAGTAGATATTTAGGTCTACTTTATTCTTAGATAAACAGTTGGTCCAAATTTGAGTAATAAACCAAACTTATGTTTTTTTAAATACGATGACCAACTTTTTATCCGATATTTGAATTCTACTTCAAATTCTAGGCCTAATTGATGTAAAATGTCTGTATCGATATTCAACTTTNNTNANTTNGGCNGGGTCNATTTTTANGCCAATGCTCNNCTNNACATTNCTNANNTNCGTACCTNTCGCNNATNTNTGTCGTNCGCNTTGGNGCNTACTCGGTTNTGTGTCNGGGCCCTNTNNCTNAAGCACGATCCTGNACNCCTNACAATNTTNCTGGCTATGNANAGGTACCGTTAACANNCNCAGNNNATTGTGNCCCTGTGGCCCAANCCCTNCTNCANAGGTCGTGCGTNNNTACNCTTANGNTATACNGTGGNGNTNACCTTANCTAGCNNGCNCCCTTCGGANNAANACTNTNNTTNGGNCTCNAAAAGTANCCAGNTATNNCGNNGTTTTNTGGNGNTCCCCACGGNTGGCATGGAGAGAGTNGTTAGGGCTGGNTGNAGGCCNGGNTCNTNCAATCGCNCAGAGATNCTCNNGCNGGGNCCACGGNCAACNAGAACCATNTGNTCACGGCTACNCNTGGANTGGGGCCAGGNGNCGGNTAGTAGNCNTTAAAAACATTTTGGAAATAATTCAGGCTATAAAACATCCTGAAGAAGCTACAATTGGTATACGCAAGCAAGCGAAAAATTTTAGGCATGAGTCAGAAGTTTTGTACCGTATAAACCCGCATGGAGTGGGCCGGACTAAACTTTTAGTGATACCGCAACAGTTAATAGGGGAAATTTTGTACTCCCACCACTCAGAACCGCTGAGTGGCCATTTGGGATTGTCAAAAACCCTAGCGAAAAATAAAGCAAAGATACTATTGGCAAGGGTTGCAAAAGGACGTGGAACGTTTTGTAAAAGAATGCCCGGATTGTCAGGCCAGGAAAGGCCAACAAAATCAAAAGCCTATTGGTCTGTTACATCCTATTCCAGTTGGCACACCATTTGAAAAAGTTGGAATAGATTTGTTAGGTCCGTTTCGCAGAAGTAGCAGCGGCAAAACCATGATAGTGGTAGCGACAGATTACGCCACAAGGTGGGCGCAGACTGACGCATTACCGAGCGGCAAAGCCGGACCTGTAGCTAAATTTATACTGGAGAGAATTATTACAAAACACGGTGCACCCAAGGAATTGTTAAGCGATAGAGGGAAAGTTTTTCAATCAGAATTGGTTACGGAATTGCTAAAAAAGATGGGGACAACAAGTCAGTTTACTACTGCATATCATACCGCAACTAATGGCTTAACAGAAAGATTTAATAAAACTTTAGCCAATATGTTATCGATGTATACTAATACTAATCAATCAAATTGGGATGAATATCTTCCACATGTAACTTTTGCGTATAATTCTGCAAAACAGGATAGCACTAAATTTTCACCATTCATGCTGGTGTACGGTCGTGAACCTATTTTACCAACGGAAGCAAACTTATTGCCACCCTTGGAAAGTAGTAATAGCGACCAAATTAGAGACATTGGTTTAGCAGTCAGAAATTTGGCAGTTGAAAATATAAAACGCGTCAAGACATAGATAAATTACGTTATGATTGTAAACACCGCCATGTTGAATTTGAAGTAGGGGACCAAGTAAAAGTTTTCACCCCTATTAGGAAAGTAGGAAAAAGTGAAAAATTACTGCTTAGATGGTTTGGTCCTTATTACATAAATCGGAAAATGTCTGATATGGACTATGAGATACGAAAGGGCATTTCGCCAAAATCTAAAACTGAAGTGGTCCATGTAAGCAGAATTTTACATTACCATGACCCATGGACACCAGAAGGAACCCCGCAACAAAAATAATACAAGCATTTCGGTTAATAATTTATTTTCTTAAAAGAAATAAAAGTTCACCGTCTTGGCGTGGCTGCCTATGGCTTCAACAGCCAAACGCGGCGCCACCGCTGTTGATGCGTCGTTGACGCCGCTTTCCTCCTCCGTTCTGTCTTCCTTCTGGGGATGCTGGAACCCCAGGAGGAGCCTCCACCTCACCTGCCACTTGAGGGGGAGCCTCCGCTCGCTGGCCGCAGAGGGACCAGCTTCCACATCAGGCCCCAGTTTGAGGCTGGCCGCACCCACGGTGCGTCGGGCCCGCTGGGCAGCCAGGAGGGCCATCAGACCGGCACCGCGGCCCCAGCCCGGGCCTTTTCGTGGCGACTTCACTTCCAGGTTCCATCTGAAAGGGAAGATATTGTTAACATTGGATAGCGAAACAAAGAGAATTTTTCTTTGGAAGGAAAAATATATCGAAATGATGAATAAAAAAAGAGGAAAAAAAAACCACTTATACTTACTTTAAAAAATGACACGATGCACTACGAAAATACTGTGAATGCACTAACAAAACACACACGAAAAAGGAAGGTAAAGTTTCGTGTGGGTCAGAGGACGAACTGTGGGGAATATGATAAGAAAACCGTATAAATACAATTCAGATCCCTCTCCACCGGAAAGCCAGGATGCTGAAATTAGCAAATTACTTCCAGACGATGAACTTGTCAAATGTTAAGGTTATCAGAGAAATGTTTTCCCAACAGTCAAATGGTGCACCATGCTTAAATCCATGAGATTCGCTGATTTGGCCAGTTCGGAATAATATCTTAATGAGACCAGACATTGTTCAGTGCAGACCGATTAATGCATAAAATGCAAAAATGTAATTAAGCATAATGTTTAAACAAAGTAACAATTATAATGTACGGCTCCACATATTGAGCTATGTACCTATTTTTACAGGGCCCAAGGATTTTGTTCTGTTATCTGCGTCTGATTTTTTATTGCGCAAATTCTTAAAATTCAAGAACAGATATCAGTTTAATTTTCCCTATGAGATAAAAAATGGTTACATGTAATGGAAATAAAAACATTGAATATTGTTATTGTAATGTAGGTACCTACAAACGAATAAAGATAAGTAATGATGTTGTCGGTGTAATAATCACCTTGACCATATAGTTGTTTATGCATTTGGTAAAGAAAGCAACTAATTCGCGAGCGATAAGACAAATTTGATTCATCGCTACGCGCAGTTATGAATAATGACTAATTACTGGATTAGTTTAAATAAACCCGAATGGGGACAACAATTTACAGTGTCATTTTAGAAATCGGTCGTGAAGTAACACTTGGGTAAAGTCAACCTATAAGTTTCGCGAAAGTGCCATAAATGGAATGGATTGTGAATTTCTTGTTTTACATTAGGTGTGTTACCGAAATAAACACCAAACTGTATTTATACAAATTGGCACTGTACCACTTGTGGGAACTGCAAGGAGAGTTTGATCGAGTGGTACCAATACAATTATTAGGGATTACAAAATCTCTACTTGGCCTGTGGACTCAGATCATTCATACGGAGTATACCATACTTCTACTTGGCGAGAAAGTACGTCAAGGGGGCACTCCGTTTTCGACATGTGATTGTGCAATTTGCATATTGTCACGTTAAGGGGTAGCTCAGAGAAGGAAACCACAGGTGTATCGGTAATCCACTTTTATTCATGATGATTGATACAATGGTCTTACACCCAGATTGCCAAGATGGCGAGGGTCATGATGTATGCAGCGTCTGTAGGGGTTCGCGGAGGGCGCACGCTTACCGGGGGTGAATAGAACCCTAGACTAGTGTCCCAGGGCATTCACCACGCCGAATAAGACGCTTTGGTACTGTTAAAGGGAGATAAGCCGGTACGGCAACTAATGCTGCTCGCCCGTGCTATTTCCTTTGACAGGCTGATTTCCGGGTGCTTGCACTTGGTTACCAACTGCTCCACTAAAAGCTACACAGATGGTAAACCCAGACTGTCCCAGAGATCAGTCAGTGACTTCCCTCTGGGGAAGACCCCAGAGTTCGGTGATTAGTACGTGCTTTGAAGCTGTATTTATACCCACATCATGACCCCAATTCGCCGATCTTGTTTACATAAGTCTGGTATTGGGGGAGACCGAAGCAAATGCATGTACGGAACATAGTGTAATTACTATGTTACAATATCACCCCAACAACCTCAATATCGACCTGAGGATTTTTGGCGAGCATGGGAAAATGTATTTGTGCAAGGGTGTCCTTGTGCTACATGTGTGTACGGGAGAACTCAATTTTTGAGTCAACCAGGTCATCCGCCATATCCGCATGCTTATGTAACGCATGATATGACATATCAGTTTCGGGTACCAGTAGTGCCCCAAACGCAGGATAGGGATGAAATATCAGAAGTCAATTCTGCTGGCACATCTTTTGGGGGTGCATTTGGATCTCCTGAATCGCACGCAAGTCAGGTCGACCGCAATCCGGCACTAGGCCCGAATCCGGAAAACCTGGCGCAGGTGCCAGAAGGGGGGTCCATTAATCAGCAACAGACTGAAGAAGTTCTTAGACACGCGGTAACACAGCCGTTTATCGCGCAATTAGAACCATTCGACAACATGGGGCCATATGCGTATCAGCAGCTATGAGATCTGCAATTTAATCTATGTTACCTTATTATTGTTTGTTTATTATGTATTGTTTTGTATTTTAATGGCTATATATATATGCATATGTTGATACAGACGTGATATACACAAGTGGATGATATATAAAAAAAATATATATACAATAAAAATTTTTGGAATGTATGATGTCATATTATCCCCAAATAGCGAGTATAATCTAGTCACATTGTCATGAAATTAATCCAATTATTTTTTTAGCGCCATGAACTAATAGGTGTGATAAAAAATGTTTCGCTGAAGAGGCGAGTATTCCTGACACGACGCTCCGACAATCTTGTTGGTTGATAACGAGCTACTAACATAAAAGTTCAACGTTGTTTACATGACTAATTGTGATTACGCGGTGAATACACGGGATTCCTTGCTTTACAGCATTTGGAAAATGAATTTCACACGTTCCATTTTTTATTTTTTATTTAATGGAAAATGGATCGTACCTACTAACAAATAAATAAAGGTTACAAATGATGATCAAATTAATTTTGTTATCAGACATAATATTGTATATTAAGCCTTAAGTAACACATACTAACCTTTTGTCTTATATTTCATGTAACACTGAGGGCTATGTAAGAAAGAGGCGAACTATGATGAACCATTATTATTGTTGTTGGAACTCCCGATGGGCCTGTACATTAATACGAAGGTCCAAGCTAGCTGAATCATCGATTCATTGATCGACCCACACCGCAAATATTTATGGAACAGTGATCACAATGGTGTTCAGTGATGTGAAATGCGAAGTGTGGCTCATAGGACTAGGCCTCTATTGAACTTTTCTCAGTGTTGCAATATTTTTTTGTTCTGCCATTGCCGGAACCGAATATTAGGTTTCTTGTTAGAATAAGTACTAACTTATTATTAAGACATAATTGTAAACTTAACTGAGTACCATGAAATACTCACATATGTAAACCTACTAACCATTTATCATAATACCTTGGTATGTACACATGTACACTTTTTGAATTTATGTTAACGATATGTTTTTTTTTTTCTATTGTTTAAAGTTTTTATTATTATTCATATAAAACTGGGGACCAGTTTTTCTGGGGCGGAGGCATATGTCACGAATGGAAAATCCATTGATTGAAAAGATGGACTGATTAACTTAAAAAACATCGAGGATTGCGAAATGTTAAGCGCACGAGGCAAGGTCGCATCACGTTGCACCGAGTGTGTCATCCTCCGAGTGCACCGTATCGGTGATGAATCACCACCACCTGCTTTGCAGAAATATGAAAAACAAGCGACAATAACAAACTGCGTCAGCCGATCAATCGGGTATAAAGTACGCCGATTTTAGCAGTGTAGGATAAGTGTGAACCGATCAACGGTAGTGTGACCAGCTGCCCCGAGAAGTCGTAATGTCGGCTCTCCTCGGGAAAAGATTAAGTTAATTAGTCAGTTCTCCTAAATTGTTTAAACGCAAAGTGACCAAGCCATTGCCCGGAAAAGCTAAGTCCTTAGCTATGATTATGTAAGTACAAGTGTTAATTGTCAACCTTTTATTTACAACCGTATTGTGCATCCATTTGTGTATACCGTAGTTAATAGATTTAAGTGTTATACAAGGAAAACTCAGTGTTTTAATTCCATCCCTAAAACTGAGATCCCGGCGCGACGTTTATCGTCGCGAGTCAGTTTAATTGGTGAACCCAGAAGGGCTCATAAATTAAACGTGACAATATTTTAAAATGTTTCAATAAGCGTAACTGGTGACAAGTTAGCTGGTATTCCACCATGAGCATATCCGCAAGCCAGCTCATAAGTGTTGGCATCCCACGGCTTTTTTACATTATTATACTGCTTTATTGTCTTACCTATGATTCCATTTCTCATCTTCTCGTCTTTGAGGTTACGCGTCCCTACAATAGCTGCAATGGCTGCTATAGCCATATTGCTCATTGGCAAGTGCTGCCCGCCACTCTGACAACTAGCATTTATCATGTTTATTGTAGCTTCTGCANGATCAANGCCAGNTCTNAGGTATTAGAACNGCTTCTNTTTAGNNCCTTATNNNGTGTTNAAAAATANNGTAANAATCGGCAGGTTTNCACTNGACAAGACCCGCCGNGGTCCGGACGTNCNTCCCGACCCGTACGGGCNGGANGAACNACGATCGNACAGGTAGCANATAGNCCNATCNATACAGATTGATGGNTTCCACNCTCGTGACGGCCAGTGANCCCGNNTTTTATCCGNNAGCAAACNAGAGANAACTAGANGCGTTTCTCNAANNNATCACATCGTCCTCGGGTCTCTTANAAGANNNCGNNNTGANGTAGNNNNCTACCGTNGGAANCCGCATTAACNNANATCATANNCAATTANTCCGAANACNNNAAANANGATGGCTCNACNCTTTAAGCTANNNACGNNTGTAGGGNCTCAAATCGGNGCTCTNNNTCCCCNATACCANTNGGCCGCNTGCNANGGNACCCGCTTNAAGGCGAGTCCNATTTGTAGAAAACTGAGGACGTAGAGAGAGAAGCTTTTGAGGAACAATATTACAACCAATTAAGTATTGCAAAAGAGTTGTTATCAAAACTAAATAAGAATGGTAGTCCATCTGTGTCCTGCCGTAGTCGTGTTCCGAGTGATATAACTGCTGCTAGTGAGCATGACAATCTTAGTAACTCGATTCAATTGCCTAAAATTTCATTACCGACATTTTGTGGTAAAAATCTTGATTGGCTCGAGTATCGCGACACGTATGAATCTCTCATACACAATAATGAAAATTTAAGCGCCATCCAGAAGTTTCATTATTTGAGGGCCTCACTGGAGGGGCCGCCTGCGGATATTATAAAAACCATGGAGTTTAGTGCTCAAAATTACGGCATAGCTTGGAAGTGCATAACCGAAAGATACAATTGCCCTCGTTTATTAATAGACTACCACATCAAAGCGTTGTTGAGTATTGACGTAGTTAAAAGAGACTCTTCGACGGAACTAAGAGGTTTATTAGATACTCTCATGAAAAACTTAAGGGCTCTGAAACAGTTGGGGCAACCGACAGATAACTGGGACGTACTTATAATTGCACTGTCGGCAGAAAAATTAGATAAGTCATCCAAATTTGAATGGGAAAAAATAAAAACTCTTAAAAATTCGGTTCCAACTTTTGAGGAGTTTAAAGTTTTTCTAAAGGGTAGAGCGGAATTGCTTGAGTCTTTAGAGCAAAATATTTACCAAAAACACACGGATGGACAAATAGATAAACGTAAATCTAATACTACTCGTGGATTTCTTGCGACCGAAGGTGACGTAAAAAAGAACGTAAATACTCCAGTGTGTCAATGTTGCAAAGGTCCTCATTACATTCAAAGCTGTTCAGAATTTTTGCGTTTATCTATTGATGATAGGTCTAAAAAAGCTATGGCATTAAAACTGTGCGTAAACTGTTTGCGCTTCGGACACTATTCAAAAGTGTGTCGTAATTCTACATGCAGAAAATGTCACAGGAAGCATCATACTTTGCTGCACGCGGAAAACGGAACTAATAGAAACAGTTCCCCCTCGGATTCCCCTAACATAGAAAATATTACCCCATCTGGCAACGTTGCGCCTCCACAAAAAGATACATCACATATTCCGCCAGTGGGTACTGGCACCAATGTTTTTTCAGCAGGTGTTGTAAATCACGATGTTTTGTTGTCAACAGCTTTTGTTAGTGTTTTTGATATCAATAAAAAGCAGCACACTGTTCGTATATTACTTGATTGCGGGGCTCAATCGAGCTTTATTTCAAAGTCTTTGTGTGATAAATTGTGTTTGCCTGTTGAAAAAACTTACATAAAAGTTAAAGGGTTAAATCAAATGATTTGTACAGTCGATTTTAAGTGTAATATTTTAATAGAATCCCTACATTATAATTTCTCAGAAAATATTGCTTGTTTTGTTTTGCCCGAAATTACCGAGAACTTACCAAACGTAAAATTAGAGGTTAGTTCGTTAGATATACCGGTCAATTTAAAACTGGCTGATCCTACTTTCTACTTGCCAGGGAAAATAGACATGATTATTGGAGCTGACTTGTTTTGGCGTCTCATTTGTAACGGTCAGCATGTTCTAGGTAACAACAAACCGGTTATGCAAAAAACTAGGTTAGGATGGATTGTCTCTGGGCCTTTGGAAAGTTCAAAATTAAAATCAGTTTTCTGTAACTTTACTAGAAATTTTGAAGCTGACATTAATTCACAATTGTCTCGATTTTGGGAAATTGAGGAGTGTAATATTACTAAAGCATTATCACCGGAAGAACTGTCGTGTGAAAATCATTTTACCGAAAATGTTAAAAGATTACCAAACGGTAGGTTTGTAGTTGCTCTTCCTCTAAAGGATTCTGTAAATAAGTTAGGTGATTCTTATACTCAGGCTAAAAACAGATTTCTTAATTTAGAGAAAAATAGGCTCCAAAAGGACAATAAATTTAAAGAGTTGTATTGCAACTTTATGAAGGAGTATTTAGAGTTAGGGCATATGAAGAAAATCATTCCTGATTTAAATTCAAAACAAGTCGCGTATTACCTTCCTCATCACGGTGTGCTGCGCGAAAATAGTTTAACTACTAAACTGCGCACAGTTTTTGATGCGAGTGCCCCAAGCACATCCGGTTATTCTCTTAATCATTTACTAATGAACGGTCCCATTTTACAGGAAAATCTTTTCTCAATTCTTATAAGATTTCGTCAGCATTCTATTGTTGTTACCGCGGACATCGAAAAGATGTATAGGAATGTTAATATCTCTGAAGAATACTTACCTTTGCAGCGTATAGTTTGGAGAAATAATCCTGATGAGCCTCTTGAGACATATGAATTACAAACGGTAACTTATGGGACCACGGCTGGGTCATATTTAGCAATTCGGTGCCTATTTGATCTAGCGGCATTGAACGAACAAAAATTTCCGGAGCTTGCTGCAATAATTAGGTCCGATTTTTACGTTGATGATGTACTGACGGGTAGCGAGACTGCGCAAGAGGTGCTGCGCATATGCAATGGCATATCGAATATTTTGCAGCAAGGTTGCTTTAATTTGAGAAAATTTGTGTCAAACAGCAAGGAAGTTTTAGAAAAGATACCGGGTAGTGACGATAATGTTAAAATTGTGAATTTGAGCGAAAATGAAAATTCTAAAACTCTAGGGTTAGTTTGGAATCCTTCTTTTGATAAACTAATGTACGAAATAAGTACCCAACATTCAAATGAGCCTGT
Organism: Ips nitidus; assembly: GCA_018691245.2. Lineage (NCBI taxonomy): Eukaryota > Metazoa > Arthropoda > Insecta > Coleoptera > Curculionidae > Ips > Ips nitidus. The sequence goes on from CM042794.1 coordinate 486,566, forward strand.
ATCAAAGCGTGAAATTTTGTCTAGAATCTCTCAAATTTTTGACCCTTTAGGGCTTCTAAGTCCAAGCATAATTGTAGGAAAAATACTTTTACAAAAACTCTGGTTGGAGAAGTTGTCGTGGGACGAAAGCCTTCCATTATATATGCACACTGCTTGGACTATTTTGCGAGATGAATTACCTTTGCTAAATACTCTAGAAATTCCCAGACACGTGATATGCAGCAATCCAACGCGAATCGAATTGCATGGGTTTTCCGATGCATCGGAAAAGGCTTACGGTGGCTGTTTATACGTCCGGTCTATTGACAAGGATGGTAAGGTCTTTGTAAAATTACTTTGCGCAAAATCAAAAGTTTGTCCTCTTAAAACTATTACTATGCCGAGACTAGAGCTATGTGCCGCTTTTATTTTGTCCAAATTAACAGATCAGGTAGTTAAATCTATGCGATTAAAATTCCATGAAATATTTCTATGGTCTGACTCCACAGTAGTGCTAGGATGGTTAAAAACGGAACCGAGTAGATTACAGTCTTTTGTGAGCAACCGTGTTTCTCAAATTCAACAGCTTACGTCGACCTACCGCTGGAATTACGTACCTACTAGTAGTAATCCTGCAGACGTTTTATCGCGCGGTATTCGTCCTAGTGACTTACAGAACTTGTCTATCTGGTGGTCAGGTCCAGTATTCCTATTGTCGGACATCTCTAAATGGCCGAAAAGCTCTAGTATTTCTGCAAAAGACTTACCTGATATACGAAAAAATGATTGTACTTTTGTTTTTCATCAGACTGTTGACTTTTCTTTACTTGAGCGATTTTCATCATTGCATAAATTAAAAAGAGTGGTTGCCTATATTTTAAGATGGAGAAACAGTGTTAAAAAGTCAAAAAGTGAACGTGAGACCGGTATACTTACCTTAGGTGAACTTAACAATGCATTACAAGTTCTTCTTAAAATTTGTCAAAGGAAACACTTTTTAAAGGAAATCACAAGTCTTGAAAATAATAAGCCCATTCCCAGAGACAGTAAAATTTTAAATCTAAACCCATTTCTAGATATTGCAGGACTGTTGCGTGTAGGCGGTCGAATTCGCGAATCTAATTTTAATTATCAAAAAAGGCACCCTGCAATTTTACCAGAAAAAGACAATTTTACAAAATTGATTCTTAACACTGAGCATCTGAGGTTACTACACTGTGGTTCTCAGCAGTTATTGGCAAATATTCGTAATGCCTTTTGGCCAATAAACGGTAGAAATCAGTGCAAACAAGTAATTAAAAGCTGTACAACATGTTATAGATATAAAACCCACATTTCAAAACCAATTATGGGCGAATTGCCGAGTGAGCGGTTAAATCCCAGGCAGCCTTTTGATGTGGTAGGCTTGGACTATGCAGGTCCCATATTAACGAAGGAAAAAATTGGTCGGTCGGGGCGCACAACCAAGTCCTACATATGCTTATTCGTGTGCTTCGTCACCAAAGCCATTCATTTGGAATTGGTATCGGATTTATCCAAAGACGCATTCATAATGGCTTTACGTAGATTTTCAAGCCGCCGCGGTTGCCCCTCCAAAATATTCTCAGATAATGGCAAAAATTTCGTTGCAGCCAATTCTGAGTTGCAAGAGTTAGGTAAATTTATTACGAAAAATAAAAATTACATAGAGGAGTATGCTGCTAGTGTCAATATTACTTGGAAGTTTATTCCACCATACTCACCTCACTTCGGGGGTTTGTGGGAGGCAGGGGTCCGTAGCACAAAGCATCACCTTAAAAGAGTTATAGGTGACACCCTACTTACCTTCGAGGGTTTGTATACATTACTGGTACAGGTGGAATCAGTACTCAATTCACGACCTCTCTCCCCTTTATCCTCTGATCCAGACGATCTTGTCCCTTTAACCCCAGCACATTTCCTCGTCGGTAAATCTCTCACCTCAGTGCCAGAATATGATGTCAGTACGATCCCACAAAACAGGTTATCATTGTATCAGCACATCCAGTACATGAAGCTCCATTTTTGGAAAAGGTGGAGTAAGGAGTTTGTTTCGGAGCTTCAAACCCGGACAAAATGGAAAACCAACCAAAGCAACCTAAAGGAGAACACCCTAGTGGTTATAAAAGAAGATAACCTGTCACCAGCACACTGGAAGCTTGGCCGAATTATCCAGACTCACCCCGGAAAAGACGGCGTTCCAAGAGTTGCTACCATAAAGACCGCCAGCGGTGAAATTAAACGCGGTTTTCAAAAAATATGTCCTCTTCCAGAAGGATAAACTTTGTGTCAATCCTTGTGTGTATACTTTATGTGTTTGAAGCCTAGTGACTTCAAGTTGGGGGGCATGTTTAATAGCACTTATTTATGTTTAAAAATACTTTTGACTATTGTTTTCTTGTGCGAGACCACTGTGAACCCACCATAACGTTTCCAGTGCTTGTCGCCGGACGATGGCAGAGATTACTAATAGACTGTAGAGAGCGTTTCGTTCATCGTTTTTTCTACGATTTTCTTTGTTAATCAGTGAAATAAAACCAGTCTATTATACACAAGTTAAAGTCGTTATTTTGCTATTAATCCTAACATAAGTAATAACACGATGTTACGGGATGAATGTTCACAGGGTTCACACTCTACGTCAGATTCAGAGCTTAGCATGGTAGAAAATGAACCTCAGCCAAATGCATCAAAGAAAAGGATGCGAAAAGTCGCACAATGGAAGCGATCCGAAGCAAAGCTAAAGCGTAATTCAGGCGAAAAGTACGTTGGGCGACGTGGCGAAGTTCACGAAGCAAAAGCAATGAAACTTTATGTTCACACTTGTAGATAGATACAAATGCAATGAAAATTTTAACCGAAGAGGTGAGAATGTCAATTCTTTCAGACTTTTGGGATTGTTTATGATATTTGCGATATGATTTTTGATACAGAAATCCGATTTTTTTTCTGGTTAATTTAACGCTTTATTAACTTTAAAAATACATAAAAAGCTGAACTGGTTAACAACGAAAAAGTCTCGTCTCTCGTCCGCGTTGTCGCTGCCGTGCGGAAGGTCACCCCACCACCGATTGTCTGCGGCGTTGCCAAGTACAAACATCCCGGCGACCCTTGAAAGACTATGGCTTTCAAGAAGGTATGGGCAGAAGGCACAACCTCTGAATAGCTGGTTTAAAGGTCCCCTCACTGGTTTGGATAGTTACGACGCGCGGAACTTCATCTGGTCCCAAGTGGAGGTCGGTTATTCTTCCTAGTTTCCAGTACAAGGGGGGTTGGTTGTCATCATAAGTACCACCATGGATCCAATTCATAGTCCATTATCCTCTTCAGAGCGCCATTTTGTTCTCTCTTGAAGACTAATTAGGTAATTTTTGCTCCATCTTTGCCAAAACAATTGACCCATTGCTGAAGCCTTTGAAACTGGTCAAGTCGGATTTTCTGGTAAGTCCGTAAGGTCATATTCGGGAATAGACAAAAAGTGGGCTACCTATCAGGAAGTGACCAGGAGTGAGACAGGATAAGTCGGATGGATCATCAGAGAAGGGAGTGATGGGTGCAGAATTTATTGCGGCTTCCACTAGGGCAAATAATGTTGTGATGCCCTCAAAAGTTAAAGTTGATTTTCCGATTGTACGTGAAATATGGTACTTAGCGCGCTTTACACTAGCTTCCCAGAGACCTCCGTGATGTGGTGATCGAGGTGGAATAAAGTTCCATTTAATAGCATTACCAAGTAAAAAATTAGCAATACTAGGTTCTTTGACTAATTCTGGAATCTTTTTTAATGGTTGATTTTAATTCGTTACTAGCACCAGTGAAAATTTGTGCCGTTATCACTATATATGATCTTGCATAGCCCTCGGCGGGATACAAACCGCTTTAATCCATTTAAAAATGAAGCACTTGTTAGGTCTCCAACCGCCTCTAAATGTACTGCCTTTGTTGTAAAACAGATAAATATACAAAGATAAGTTTTTACTAATGCTCGGTTGCGTAAAGTGCCATCTTTAGTAAGAAAAGGACCCGCCAAAATCAACACCGGCTATATAGAAGGGACGATTTTGAGTAACTCTGTTTACTGGAAGATTAGCCATTTTTTGAATAAGTGGTCTAGGTTTTACCCTGAAACAAGTAACACAGTTTTTCAAAATTTTCCGAACTGCCCGGCGACCGTGAATGATCCAATATTTAAGACGTAGCATGTTTAAGACTGACAAAATACCTGCATGAAGATTTCTATGATGCTCGTGCATTATTATTAACTTAGTTAAAGGATGATCAGGCAGTAACAATGCTTGATGTCTCGCTTCGTAAGGTAAATTCGATTTGTCATTCGACCCCCCAACCCTAAGTACTCCAGCAGAATCTATGATAGGGTTGAGAAAAATTAGTCTTGATTTTTTGTCTAAGGGCTGAGAATTTGTGATACATTTAATTTCATGTGGAAACATTTCTAGTTGAGCTAATTTTATCAATGTACAAATAGAGCGGTCAATTTCATCCACTGCTAGAGGCCCAACTCTTTTAGTTTTAGCGTTTTTTGCAATTATGATAGAATCGGAATATGTAAGAAACAACACGAATTAAACGAGAAAGATTTGAAATTCTATGGAATAACTCAATATAATTTAAGTTTCTAACGCTAACACAGGATACAGTCATCTTGGTTTCAGGAAGATCATATGGTGGTTTTGGCAATTTTGGCCATTCAGATTCCATGCTATTTTGAAGCCACTCTGGTCCGCACCACCATAGTCTATTCGTTTTGAGATTTTCTACACTAGTGCCTCTCGAAATTAAATCGGCGGGATTATCATTAGTAGACACATGATGCCATTGGGATAATTCAGTATAGTCTTGGATTTCCGAAATTCGATGAGCAATAAAAACTTTTAGATTACTTGGCGAAAATGCTAACCATCCCAACACTATCATACTGTCTGTCCAAAATAAAGTTCTGTTGATGTTAAGATTTAATGAGGCTTTAACCTTTTCACACAGTCGAACAGCCAAAACAGCGCTACATAGCTCTAACCTTGGTATAGTGATAGTTTTGAGAGGCGCTACCTTGGACTTGGCACTTAACAGTCGAGTGCAACATTCATTGTTATCGTTTATAGATTTTATATAAATGGCACCATGCCCCGTGGCATTAAAACATTATGACCCTTGATCTAGCCACAGCGCGAAAAACTGACCAATCAAATTCGATGTTCTGTTTCCAGGGTCAGAATGTTATTGTGTGCGCCAGATCGAGGGTCAGATTCTCCCGCGCGCTTTAGCTTACAAGGCACAAGTAACACGTGTTTTATCACTATTACCTCGCCGATTATTCTCAAATAAGTGAATATAACTGATATGGAAACGTTAAATAATGGCAAAATAAAACTGCCAACATCTTTTACACATTCGGATGTAGGTGACAAAACTTATAGAGCAAACTTACTATGTGAAATTGATATAAAAAAGTGGATTAAAGAATATGAAAACCTAACCTCAACTAGCTGGATTATAAAATTTCGTAAGAATAATACGCCTCATTTCGTAAGTAGGTAAGTACCTGAGTTTAAACCTTATTACATGTTATTTTAATATAAGTTTGCTACTATATAGGGTCATGTTTTTATTTAACGTTTTTAGCTACGAATTTTACTGTCACCACACAGGATATAAAAGAGTTAGAGCTGCAAAAAATAAAAAAGGAAAATCAAAAAATTCGGACTGTACAGCAAATATCAAAATTCGTATTAAGATAACAACGAAACATACTATTAGGAAAGATAAATATGTAAAGGTGAATAATATTAGCGGATGTTTTGTGTTTACACGAATTAGAAGAGTATTTTTATTTTAGGATGGAATGCCAGCTATAATTTTTGTTAACGATAATCATAATCCCAATTTGAATTCCGCTGAAACACTTTCATATTTGCACCCAACAAAGGAAACCAGACAACAGTTTGAGGAGTATTTCGAATGTGGTTATGGCATAAAAGAAGCAATTAACTATTACGAATCAAAACTAGAATTAAAGTATGGACCAGAAAGTGCGGAACTTGCCAACGCTCAAATTAATCCAAAATATCGGTCAGTGCAGTTTTGGTATGAAGAATGGAGAACCAATAATTTAGGGCCGCGTTGTTACGGGTTTTTTTTTGGCAAAAGGTTTGTTTTCTTTGATTTTGGGGGGGGTACTTACATTTTGCTATTCTACTGCAATTTACAGTAGGCCGACTGTCACAAATTACCTTTTTTTTTAACTGATTCACACACTATCTGAGCAACTAAGCAAAAATGTTTCACTTCTTCTAAAGTAATCTAACCTTAAAGATAGTAATAACATAAAACTTTAATTTCAATAAATAAATACATGTAAACATTTTCTGGTTTGACATTGACCTGATGGTTCAGCGACGGTTGACTGTATTGATTGATGTATTGATTTTGTGGTTTTGTATTCTGTCATATTTAGAGTTCAAATTAATGACCAATGGTAAAATAGTTTTATTACAGGTGTCTATTTTGACCAATTGCAGCTTAACTTAAGAATGGTCTAGAATCTGGGTTAGGCAAACTGCCATTTTCTTTTTGGGTTTTGATTCCACATGGTGGACATTAACCATTAACGCTTGAGCGGATTTTTCAAATCAAAGTAGGTTCATCAGTCTTTAAAAATATAGAATTAAGTTTCTGAAATACCTTCTTGGGGATTTAAAGAAAAGACTTTGGTAAATTCCTATTTTGTATTACCAGGAAAAGCCCATCAACAACTCGGGTTTTTTTTTCCTTTCCCACTTTTACCTCCGGTGCTCCACAAGGAAAACAGCACTTGACACAATCGATCACCAACTCAACGAACACCAGCACATACACTTGCAATCAGCCCTTGTTGAGAGTTTAAGCTGTCCTGATTAATTGACACATTAGGCCTGCCTGTGCAGCATTAACTGAAGTGTCCAGGGAGTATTAGCAATCTTGAAATAAGGTCAGTCTAGTCATAAGCAGATCTGCAGGCTGCAAACACAGTTTCCTGGTCTCTGATTCACCATTGAGCACAAGCAGTCGATATATAGTAGGAGTAAGGAACTTTGACATCTTCCATTACCAGTGAGAGTGTGCTTACTAGGATTTTTGGGTTTGTAAGCTCACACTAAATGCATTTAGTTGGGGTCCAGTGCTGCTTGAAAGCACAAGTCTGTCTAATTTGATCTAAAATATTTGATTGAAGGTTACCTTTTTCTTTTGCCAACCTTCTGTGAACACAATCTGACACTCACCTATCCAGAACTTGTACCGTAGTTAAGGTTCCGTATTCCCGAATACCCAACTTTGTGTCCATCATTAAGATAACCATTTACCTTCCCCGTTTGTAAACTGATTTGATTATAAATAGCATACACAACATGTGGTACATATTGCTGTGCTTTTAAACTTGACATTTTAAGGTTAGGTTCTGAATTGTCATTCGTTACATTAATCGTATACTTTTGATTTTTGACAGTCGGTAATTTCNTNCGNTAGCTCGGNAGNCNCCAGACGATGGATCTANTACTTCATGCANNANANCGNTAATTTGCATTCGNTTAANNGTCCTAATTNNANTGGGNCCTNNNTCCCCAGGTCTGTAGCNNGGAANGGGNCANNNCTCGCGTNCNCNTNCTAGANATCGGGANAGNGCNTGGANTATAATCCNCTNCGAATNCCNNCANCAGNNCNCTNTCGCGNNTCATNCGTTNGTGGTATAGGATGCGTACAACACTCNTGTNTNCACACCACCTANCANNTNACNCNGTTCAGCTNCGGCCCCGCANGTCGGGCTTATNGCNGAAGCCGCNNATGNGATNTTACNTAGGAAGGCTANTCNCNTGGTTNGGAATTTGGAAGTGGTGNAACAGTGAGCANNGGTCTAGTCANGATGTGNGGAAAGNCTTNTCGNGNCNNTCNNTTGNTTAANGAATANTTTCAGTNTAATAAGGNNTACGAATGCTANTCNTCTTCAGTCTTTNCTNNTTGCACAACCACATCTTTCCGTAGGGTTTCTTCCTTGTCTCGTCAATAAATCAATATGAATCATCTGGTATTCCATGTGAATTATTTGGGTCCAAAGTGCTAGTAACGCCTTTGTGACTCCTAAATACACTATTCCTGGTCGCTGTATTTCTTGATGTAACTCCCATAAATGGTATAAAGCCATGTCATATAAATGTAACTTGACATTTATGTCCGAAACACATCGGGCATAATATAAAAACATCACAATCCACTCCATTTTTTATCAACTCTCGATCGGTATTTTTCAATGAAACGCACTCGCGGTATTATCACGGTACTTCGCTAACTAAAATGCAAATAACAGCGATGGAATTATTTATATTCTTTTAATTTCATGTCAGCACTTTTACGCTTGCGGTCGCATATTATTCATTTGATGCATTTGTTTCGACCGAATACATTATGCTGGTATTCAAAAATATCCAACACTAAAATAAAACGAAAACTCGTTACTTTAATCTGTCTATCCCCCCATTATCACATACCCCTGACATTTATATTTATTCAAGTATTTACTTGTTCGGCACCTATGGCATTTACCGATATATTTTACGTCCCTCGTATTTTTGTTTAAGTATGCCATTTTAATTATATCATTTTTTCCATTGTAGTCAAATAACTTGTAACACGCGCGCTTAGATAATCATTTTACACACTTTTGGTGTAACTGCGGAAAATTAGACTAATATCCGTTCGTGAATCTTTCAATTGGCCATTAAATTCAGACGCGGATAAGAGAATAAAAATCCCTGAGCTCAGTAACTTCAAATTTAGGTACCACTCGGTATGTGAAGTTTGTACCCAACAAACGTAATATTTCCACTTCAACAAAATTATTACTTTGTATACAAAGTGTTACAATCTTTATGTCAGTTAGGGATAGACGGTGCCTTATTATCGTTTATTTATTTTACTTATACAGCACTGCATTCACAGCAGTTTTGTCATTTTATGGACGAAACGGTCCTTCACTTTTTTCCTCTCCAGTCACTTTCTTGTGTGCCTTTGCGAGTGCAGTTGTTTTTTCCTTCAACTCCATTTGAGTGTAGTAGCTTGTGTTTTTTTTTTTTTTTAACTTGTTTAGTGTTTTTACCATGAACCGTAAGTAAATTTGTTGGCTTTGTTATTCATATTATAAAGTAATTCAATTTGTTGTTCTTTTTAACACTAAAGATCCACAATCTTGCCCCCCAAGTGACAAGCCAACTGGGTTTGGAAGGGGTTGCCGTCTCCGGCACTTCCGGAGACTTTTGACGATGCGCCGCCCTGGTGAAGGGCTCGCCGACGTTTGGTCTGGTAATGACCGGGACATCGGTGCCAGGTCCTCTACACCGTCCATTGAGCGCCACCAGGGTGTTACGTACCCTACACCCTCATCCAACACTTCTGCGTGGGGGTCACCGGTACCCACGAGGCCATCGACGCCCCGGTCCGCCAAGAGCGGCTCCCGACCGGGATCCTGCTCCGACGGCAGACAACAACATTGAGGAGACAACCTCAGGAGACAATTCTCCAACTTGGTGGTCTGGTGACCAGGTAACCATAAATGATACTGGTCACTAGTCAGTCTATAAATATTACTTGAGCGGAAACATTAATGCGGTCGGAGTGCAACTGCAATTAAGATGCATTTGCTGAATTGCGAAATAATGTGGAAGGTTTTCCAAGTACCGATGGTCGAAGGTCGTCACGAGTTGTCGGCTAGACGAGGCCAGGTCTGGGAGTTTTGATTGGTGGAACCAGTGTCTGGAATGCTATTAAAAGGAGGTTGTACCCTGAAGAGGGGTTCAGTCAGTTCAGTCCAGTTCTGTCCAGTCAGTCCAGTTTTGCTGTGCACCACGTTGGTGATCGAACCGCAAATGTCAATTAGACATGTCCGTAACGCTCAAGTAAAGTTAATCGCGAACCGCGCTCCAAGTGACCAGCCTCTCTCCAAGATTCTGTCTTCTATAGAGATGTAAGTATGTTTACTGTACTTCTATGTTGTGTATTAATTTACGCCTGGTTTATTATGATTTTATTGGGAATTAGTAACGTTTTCGTTGGGTTAGGAAACCTGTTATTTTACTAGTTAGTAAGTTAGGAGTTGTTAGGTTTAAGTACGTATTCAATAGAACTTGATGGTAAAGTTAACTGTGTTTTATTTTCACGCTGAAACGAGATCCCAGGCAAATAAGTTGAATTAAATTCAACACGTCACGCTAGTCGTGACAATATGCATTAACTACTATCTTAAATAACTCATGTTCGCCTGTAACTTTAGATTTTTCTGAACCCCTTTCCGTAGAAAAATTTAATCACAGAGAAATTCAAAACATAGACCTTAATAATTTTGACGACTCTCCAAAACAAAGACTAGATTTTAACCAATTAAGATTAAATCACCTAAATGAAGAAGAAAAAGAAGAAATTTTAAAATTGTGTAAAGAATTTTCGGACGTATTTTACCAAGAAAATACACCACTCACCTTTACAACCAAAATAAAACATCAAATTAAAAAAACAAACTGAAGAGTTAAATAACCCCAACGAACAGGACGACAGTGATACAATTCACACAAATGATCAAGACCCAATTGTAGGAATACCAATCATCGATATACCAGTCAATTACGGTGCAAACCAGGTAATTATTTCTAAAGTTTTACATTCACCGGCAAAACCGAAATTAACACTACTATTCGAAAAGAAACGCCGTTTGATAGTTCAACTTAGTCAAAATAACTTCGAAGATGATATCTTAAAGTTTATTAAAGAAAACATAGTTCCTGAAAAACAATATCACATATACTTTGAGGAACAGGGTGTATACGAAGAGTTTTGTGAAGTTGTAAGAAGATACTTTAGGTGGCCTTCATTAAATCTAAAAAGGTGTTTAAAGAAACTTCTTGACGTCACAAATAAAGGGGACATTGAAGAGATAATTGAAAGCTACCACCAAGTAAAAGTAACCATCGAGGAATTGATGAAACTCTTTCAAGAATTAAAGAAAAGTATTACTGGCCTAATCAAAAACAATCAATCCAAACGTATATCAATCAATGTGATATTTGTATCAGAACAAAATATGACAGACATCCCGTCAATATTGAAATGAATGTCACCCCAACTGCGACAAAGCCGTTTGAAATAGTACAGGGTGATTGATTGAATTTTGACCACCCCCTTAACTTCCTTGATTTTGATTTTAGCAAAAAACGTTAAATACAAAACTTGTAGAAATTTAGGTCTACTTTATTCTTAGATAAACAGTTATTATACAGGGTGTCCCAAATTTGAGTAACGAACCAAACTTATGTTTTTTTAAATAGAATGACCAACTTTTTATTCGATATTTGAGTTCTACGTCAAATTCCAGGCCTAATTGATGTAAAATGTCTGTATCGATATTCAAATGTTTTCGCAGCAGAGTCCTTGATTGATTGAATTTTGACCACCCTCTTAACTTCTTTAATTTTGATTTTAGCAAAAAACGTTAAATACAAAACTAATAGATATTTAGGTCTACTTTACTCTTAGATAAAGAGTTATTATACAGGGTGTTCCAAATTTAAGTAGCAAACCAAACATGTTTTTTTTTAAATACAATGACCAACTTTTTATTCGATATTTGAATTCTACGTCAAATTCTAGGCCTAATTGATGTAAAATGTCTGTATCGATATTCAAATGTTTTCGCAGCAGAGTCCTTTATTGATTGAATTTTAACCACCCCCTTAACTTCCGTATTTTTTATTTTAGTAAAAAAACTAGTTGTAGCAACAGTTATAGATATTTGGGTCTACTTTTACTCTTATATAAACAGTTATTATACAGGCTGCCCCAAATTTGAGTAACTAAATTAAACTTTAATCACATAGTCGAGGAAACATTGTTAAAGTAACAGATGCTGCGGAAACAGTTGAATATCGATACAGACATTTTACATCAATTCCTAAAATTTGACGTAGAATGCAAATATCGGATAAAAAGTTGGTCATTGTGTTTAAAAAAACATAAGTTTGGTTCGTTACTAAAATTTGGGACACCCTGTATAATAACTGTTTATCTAAGAATAAAGTAGACCTAAATATCTTCTAGTTTTGTATTTAACGTTTTTTGCTAAAATCAAAATTAAGAAAGTTAAGGGGGTGGTCAAAATTCAATCAATCACCCTGTACATATGGACACGTACACATTAGAACAATCAAAATTTTTAACTATTTTGGATAGTTTTTCGAAATACGCGCAAGCGTACCCTCTCAAATCTTTAGCGGCAACAGCAATTGTTGATAATCTATTAATGTTTTTCTCTCATCACGGAGTTCCAAAACAGATAATTTTGGATAACGGGACTGAGTTTAAAAATTCTGTTGTCACTGAACTGCTGCAATTGCATAAAGTCAAAATTCATTTCATTTCGCCACACCATCCTCAATCTAATGGAAATATTGAAAGATTACATTCAACTATTAGCGAACATGTAAAGCTATTGAATGCTCAAAATTTCAATAATTCAAGTATTAACCAAAAAATGACTTATTCAATTATGGCTTATAACCATTCAATTCACTCCGCAACCAAGATGAAACCGATTGAAATCATCAACGGTCATATTACTGACACTGACCCGTTTAATGTAAACTTAGAACAACTGTTGCTATCGGATTATATTACAAACCATAAAGAACAAACAAAACTCTTATATTCCACGATTAACGAGAAACTTGCACAAAGTAAGGAAAAACGTGTCAGCAAAATTAATCAGAACCGTGAGAATCCCGACTTGTTTGAAGCTGGTCAAAATGTCTACTTAAAAAAGCATACTAGACAAAAACTAGCTGAAAAGTTTACAAAGCCAGAAAAAATTACCAGGTTAACAAAAAACGTAAAACTATTATGACTAATGCCCATGGAAAAATCCATATGGCAAACGTAAAGAGACCTTTACGAAACACATACAGCTTTGATTAAATACTATCATTGCAAACATTAGTTAACCTTAGATTTTAGTGTATAATTAAGTTTTTGACTTAGTAGTTAACAAATATCATTATAGGTGTACAGAAGTTATATTTTTACTTTCAGGCTGGTCGCCAGCAGCATTTTGCTTCGTAGCAGTATCGGATTACAGGATAAGGTTGCCCTACGAGAATTAACTGACAATGTTGGGTTAATTCCTATAAAATTAGGACAAGCAAAATTAATTGATTACAAATACACTCTAATCCATTTTTATGACCTAAATCCTTTAATTAGTGAAATAAATAAGCTGCATTTAAAAGCATCAAATATTACGAACATTTTAAAAGTTCACGGTGAATATTTGGCCGACAACGCTATTTATATTCAGTTATTGGCAATCACTCAAAATAGAGTTGAAGACAAAATTAAGGAAATAATTCCTCATCCTAATAGGATGAAAGAAGGCTTAATTAATATGTTAGGTTCAGTCTTCAAAGCCATAAGCGGTAATCTAGACGCGTCCGATGGTGAAAGATACGACAAAATTATCAGAGAAATGCAAAACAATGAAAAAAGTTTAACAGAAAGTATGTCTAAACAAATTTTAATTTCTCTGGAAATTGTCTCTAAATTCAATGAGACCATCAATCAGGTTGCCAAACACGAAAAAGTCTTAGAGTCTAAAATCAATCAAATCTCCTGGATTGTGCAAAAAACTACTTATACGGAGAATTCTAACTATATCAGGAATTCTTTAATTGAAATTATTGAACTTTATACTTTTGTAGATTCATTATTACAAGATATAGAGAATTCAATTACTTTTTGCAAACTAAGAACAATACATCCAAGCATAATAAAAACCGAAGCCTTGTTTAAAGAGCTGAAAGCTCTAGAACATCGCATAGGCACCGATCAAATGCCGTTAAAACCGGAACTCTATAACATCAATTTATTCCTTAATTTCATAGATATAGAATGCTTTATCTTGAATAATAGAGTGACGTATTTGTTGCATGTTCCTATAACTTTTCCATCTATACTCTGCACCAATTTTCAAAGAGAGTCAGTTCAAGGCGATAATACCGCGAAATAGATTTTTAATTAAATCAAAATTGCACTATACATATCGAAATAAAGCTTGCCATGAGATCACAGCACAATTATATTTATGTGCTAACAAAGATTTAAAGATAATCAATGAAGAAAGTCCTTGCGCTGTGTGCCTACTATCGCAAATTAAAGAAAGTACTGCCTGTCAACCAATCGATATCCAGCTCAACGATCCAGTGATCAATCAACTATCGAATTCTGACAAGTGGTTGCTGATAAGTCCTAAAAAGCAACTAATCAAACTACAATGCCCAACACAAATGGCAACATTGAATTTGATTGGTACTTACATCGCCGAAATTCCCAAGGGTTGTCAAATCATGATGAACGACCGAACAATTTTCAACGACCAGAAGGCAGTCAACGCTAGTATACAGCCCATATTTTTCCCGGACAATAATGAGTTGCCAAGCTTCATTCCCTCCATGGAAATTGACTTCAAGCTAGACGATATCAAGTTAGACGGACTTCAAGATCTTCAAGGTCAAATACGATCTTCGAAACCTGCCCAAATAATGTCCATTGACATATTTTAATGTATGTTTTTGCAGTAGCAGGGATTGCGTATTATGGCTACAAGAAATTCGGCCAAGCCCTCTGCAAGAAGAAACAAGAAATAGAAGTCACCCTTGAGCATCAGCCAATCCAACTTCCCTCAATGGTACAGTTGAATTTAAGGGATGGAGGAGTTAAGTCACGAGGTTGTACCACCTCCATAGACCAGGACAGATGCTGAGTATGCAGTTCCGTGAACAAAACCAGTGTCATCGCGTATTGCATCATTATTATTATTAAGTGCTTTAATGTAACATTATCAATATACTTCTGTACTAGTTTGTAATTTGTATTTTTAAAAACGGTCTTACCATATTCGAAGACGTAATTCATGCAATAAATGCTTCTTTTTTTTCGAAATCTGTCTAATTCATCGGTCCGTTTATTACTTCAACCACAGTATATAAATAGTCTAACCAGTAGGATCACTCTCCGAAAATCGTAAAATTTACCTCACCTTGCGTCCCGCCTAAAGTCGACTAGCCAAGCTAGAATCTAATATTAGCAGTGACTAGTTGAACGTTGCGGGATAAAGACGGGTGAAGTTTCGTTTGCTAACGATATTTGTGCTGCAGCGTTTATTTTCTTCGGACTTTTTTAATGAACTTAATGGCTTCCAATGGGTATTATTGTTCGGTAGATAATTGTTGTGTCAATTATCTCGACAATGTACCTTTTTTCCGGTGCCCTAAGGATCCTATAAGGTATAGAATATATTTTTAGTTTTTATTTACTAAATTATTGGTTAAAAGTGTAACGATAAATAACTAATAAACTATCATTTAACTACTGTTTTAGATGCCAAAAATGGAAAGACGTTTTAGGCTTTGTTGCAAATCATAAATATGCGAGTTTAACAGGAGAAGAGGCGTACAAAAGAATAAGAATATGCAGCAATCATTTTGATGATAGCTGCTTTACCTCCTCAGGAAAACGGTTACTAAGGACTGCAATTCCAACTGATTTTCGTATTATATCGGAATCAGATATTCCCAGGCTAGAAATGATCAAAACAAAATCCTCTACGCAAAGTGATCTGCAAGGTAGTCAATTAAAAAAATATATTTTTTACCTAAAAATGAATTGATTCTTTTTTAATAATTTTTAGTTGACAGTTCAAGTGGCATTGAACAATTTCAAGTGTCTAAGCAACCCAAATTTGAGCATAAAACATTCCAAGGTATGGCGGTTTATATATATTAATAATAGGAACATGATTAAATTTGTTATTTAATATCAGATGCCTCGTGTCAAACGTCGTTGGTATTATCTGAAAGTACTCCTAGAAAACGAAAGCTGAAAAAGCAATTGTCGGAGTTGAAGAATTACAGAAAACAAATACCCACAAATATTCAACTTGCGGATGTAGTACGTTATTTAGAAGAAAATTGCCTTCACAAACTGCTATGTTCATTAAACAGCAGTTACTCTTGTAAACAAAGCACCTAAAGGAAGCAGATATTCCGACGACTTTAAACAGTTTTCATTAACATTATATTTGTTAGGTCCTAAAGCATATCGTAAGCTTTCAAAAGTAATAAGACTTCCGTCAAAGGTTACTCTGCGTAGGATTACTCAAAAATGGAAAATATATCCGGGGCTCAATGATTTCATCTTCAAAATTATAGACCTGAAAGCTTCAGTGATGCCTGAAAAATCAAGGGACTGTATTTTAACAATAGACGAGATGTCACTAAAATCTAATTTGTTTTATAATATATCCAGAGATATTATCAAAGGGTTTGAGGAACTCCACAACAAGCGTTCTACCTGTATTGCTACAAGTGCTTTAGTACTTATGGTAAAAGGTATTTCACATAACTGGAAACAACCGATAGGATATTTTTTTACTAGAAATTCTACCGGCGTGGATGATTTGAAAGAAATAATCATTGAGACAATCCGTAAACTGAGAAACATAGGGCTTAAAGTTTTGGCAATTACCTCTGACCAAGGACCCAATTTTTATAGATTAGTCAAAAGTAATTTTAAACTAACTCCCGATAAACCTTATTTCTTCATCGACAATGAAATTATATTTTATATATTCGATGTGCCTCATTTATTAAAATCAACGCGAAACAACTTTTTTTCTTATAGTTTCAATTTAAATGATGGAAACACAAGCAAGTCTTATGTAGAAGCCTTATATAATATGGATAAAACAAAACAATTTAGATTAGCACCAAAGCTGTGCGATGACCATATATTTCCCACAAGTTTTAAAAAAATGAAAGTAAAGTTAGCATCTCAAATTTTTAGCCATTCTAGTTGCAACTTGTTAGCAACAGCCAACTTTATAGAAAGTATGAATCAACTATTTGATATATTAAATTCAAGTAATTTAGAAAATTGTCATGCTTTTATGGGAACTTCAACTCAAATCGACGTTTTGAATAAAATGGACACGTTATTTTTAAATTTAAAAGTTACCTAAAGTTAGTTAAAGATAGAAATAAAAAAAATATTACCAATAGATTAAAATTTATTTATGGATGGAGAATTACTATTTCCTCCACATTAAAACTATGGGACGTATTGCACAGCAAAGGCTACAAGTTTTTATTAACTCGCAACTTAAATCAGGATTGCCTCAAAAATTATTTCGGACAAATCAGAAACGCTTGCGGAAATGCCAAAAATCCTACTCCTATTCAATTTGGCAGGGCATTTAAAAGCCTGCTTGTATTGAAATCTTTTGAACAAAGTGAAGGTAGCAATTGCTTGCAAGATATAAATGACATTTTACTCACTATAACACCCGATTTTATTAAAAAAATTGTATATTTTGAAAAAAAAGAAGGAAATAAGCAAATATTAAAAGTTGAAACTAATGATTATAGAAATTTACTTACTGTAGATGGAAATAGCTTAGTTTATGTTAGTGGATATTTATTGCGCAAATGCTTGTTAAGACATTCTTGTAGTATTTGTTTAAATTATTGCAATACGTTTGGCACTGATAAATCTACTGTGTTTTGTGAACTAAAAGCTTACAAGAACAGTACGAAGCCATTTGGCGGCCTAATTGTGCCACCTAAAAGTTTTGTAGAATATGTGTGTTCACTGGAAGACCTTTTTGTTTTAAATTTTAATTCAATGTGCGCAAAAGAAAATACGGGATATAACCTAACAACAATATTTTCTAAAGTAGTGTTGGCACATCCATGCCGCGAATTTAATTATAAGTATTTGGTAGCTTTATATACTAGAGTAAGAATTTTTTATACCTTAAAATATGCGAACAGGGAAATTAGATATCAATCATGTAATAAAGAAAATCCAAAATTAAAAATACTGAAAAATTTGTAAATACAGAATAATTTATTAGCTCGATCACAATCAGACAGGAAAAATTAATTTTAAGAATTCCACTTCATACAATCGAATGTCGTCCGATTTGGATTTCTTAAAGAACTTGATGACTGAAAGGGATGTTTTCTGTATAAAACCAATGTTTATAATATTAATTCTATTTTGTAAATAAATATACGAAAATGATATGTTATAAAGTTCGTAAAAGTGTATTATTATACAATAAATAAAAAAATTAAAAAAATAAAATAAATGCTGATTCGCTTGTAGATTTCTTTTTGTAATACCCCCGTATAATACTTCCCAGCGAAAACTTTGTAAGTTTGCCTGAGCTATGATCCAGTGATCCTACTGGTTAGACTATTTATATACTGTGCTGCAAAAAACAATACACCAGGTTCACATCTGCTCGTGTAAGATGTGGCAACATAGAGCATAGTCCCAACTGACAGTCGGCTAAACATTTTGAGGTTAGGAATTTTAAAAAGTTGAAAAACACCAAACACTACAAACAGAAGAAATAAAAACTTTATTTAGGGATGTTTAAGTTTATTAATTAGTGTTGTTATGCGAGACCTGCGTAGAATTTAAGATTTTTCTTCACCAAACTAGAAAACTTGCAACATTTGGTGGTAAACAAAGGCGGAAAGTTCCAACCAAACTTTGGCTTGAGAACAACAACAACATTCAATTTAAATTATCTGGAAAGAACATCACAGATAGGTGCATTCAAACGAGTCATTAACAGCCCAATACCAACGTTTCAAGAATTATTCCATAAAATTTGCAAGAAAGGAAAGGCAATGTGTGTATCCTGGGGACTATTAAATCCTAAAGCAGTGTTTTAACTACTGGTGTGAAGGCAGCAAGCCGGAGCCGAAGATGTCCGATTGGTCAGTGGCGCCGGACTTATTTTTTTCTTCACTTAAAATGTGTTAAATAAACATTGTGAGCAGTTACTACGTTCTTTCACTATCCACAGGACATTTTAGAACAACATATTTGCATACCTTTATTTCCAGCATTCTCCTTTTATATCTATAATTCTACATATATCTACTTAACGCTTAACATCTGCACAATCAACAACAAAACCAACAAACAGGCTTCTTACCTACCCTGTATGGTGTATATCAGGTTTTGCAGCGTTGCCACATCTACGATCTACATATAAGCGCGTTCAATAATACTATTCCTAATAATAATAATAATGTGACAAAATTCCCTTTCGTACATTTATAGGACTCATAATGACGTATCTTTAGAGGGTAGTGAGAACTCCTTACACCCCGTCAGAGGGCGGCAATTTTGAATTCACTAGTCTAGCAAGCCAGCGCATACGACATTCAGATTCAAATTAATCCAAAACTAATCATAGTATCACAACCCCTTTGGTACATTTATAGGGCTCATAATGATGTATCTTTAGAGGGTAGTGAGAACTCCTTACACCCCGTCAGAGGGCGGCAATTTTGAATTCACTAGTCTAGCAAGCCAGCGCATAGGACATTCAAATTCAAATTAATCCAAAACTAATCATAGTATCACAACCCCCTTTGGTAAATTTATAGGGCTCATAATGATGTATCTTTAGAGGGTAGTGAGAACTCCTTACACCCCGTCAGAGGGCGGCAAATTTGAATTTCCCAGTCTAGCAAGCCAGCGCATACGACATTCAGATTCAAATTAATCCAAAACTAATCATAGTATCACAACCCCATTTGGTACATTTATAGGGCTCATAATGATGTATCTTTAGAGGGTAGTGAGAACTCCTTACACCCCGTCAGAGGGCGGCAATTTTGAATTCACTAGTCTAGCAAGCCAGCGCATACGACATTCAGATTCAAATTAATCCAAAACTAATCATAGTATCACAACCCCCTTTGGTACATTTATAGGGCTCATAATGATGTATCTTTAGAGGGTAGTGAGAACTCCTTACACCCCGTCAGAGGGCGGCAATTTTGAATTCACTAGTCTAGCAAGCCAGCGCATAGGACATTCAAATTCAAATTAATCCAAAACTAATCATAGTATCACAACCCCTTTGGTAAATTTATAGGGCTCATAATGATGTATCTTTAGAGGGTAGTGAGAACTCCTTACACCCGTCAGAGGGCGGCAAATTTGAATTTCCCAGTTTAGCAAGCCAGCGCATACGACATTCAGATTCAAATTAATCCAAAACTAATCATAGTATCACAACCCCATTTGGTACATTTATAGGGCTCATAATGATGTATCTTTAGAGGGTAGTGAGAACTCCTTACACCCCGTCAGAGGGCGGCAATTTTGAATTCACTAGTCTAGCAAGCCAGCGCATAGGACATTCAAATTCAAATTAATCCAAAACTAATCATAGTATCACAACCCCTTTGGTACATTTATAGGGCTCATAATGATGTATCTTTAGAGGGTAGTGAGAAACCCTTACACCCCGTCAGAGGGCGGCAAATTTGAATTTCCTAGTCTAGCAAGCCAGCGCATACGACATTCAGATTCAAATTAATCCAAAACTAATCATAGTATCACAACCCCCTTTGGTACATTTATAGGGCTCATAATGATGTATCTTTAGAGTGTAGTGAGAACTCCTTACACCCCGTCAGAGGGCGGCAATTTTGAATTCACTAGTCTAGCAAGCCAGCCCATAGGACATTCAAATTCAAATTAATCCAAAACTAATCATAGTATCACAACCCCCTTTGGTAAATTTATAGGGCTCATAATGATGTATCTTTAGAGGGTAGTGAGAACTCCTTACACCCCGTCAGAGGGCGGCAAATTTGAATTTCCCAGTCTAGCAAGCCAGCGCATACGACATTCAGATTCAAATTAATCCAAAACTAATCATAGTATCACAACCCATTTGGTACATTTATAGGGCTCATAATGATGTATCTTTAGAGGGTAGTGAGAACTCCTTACACCCCGTCAGAGGGCGGCAATTTTGAATTCACTAGTCTAGCAAGCCAGCGCATACGACATTCAGATTCAAATTAATCCAAAACTAATCATAGTATCACAACCCCCTTTGGTACATTTATAGGGCTCATAATGATGTATCTTTAGAGTGTAGTGAGAACTCCTTACACCCCGTCAGAGGGCGGCAATTTTGAATTCACTAGTCTAGCAAGCCAGCCCATAGGACATTCAAATTCAAATTAATCCAAAACTAATCATAGTATCACAACCCCCTTTGGTACATTTATAGGGCTCATAATGATGTATCTTTAGAGGGTAGTGAGAACTCCTTACACCCCGTCAGAGGGCGGCAATTTTGAATTCACTAGTCTAGCAAGCCAGCGCATACGATATTCAGATTTAAAAAATTCGCGGAAAGCACGGATTAATTTGCCGACAAAAAAGTCGGCACGCTTTGTGTAACGGTCAAAAATGTTCGTTCTTCGTCTTTCTTATAATTTTTGTCTTTTGTCTTTGTTTATTTTAAAGTTTCGGCCATTCCAATTTTGTCCGGCGTCAGTTATTTTGCTGGATAGTGCATTCATTTCTATTTGGTTTGGTGGAGTGAGCAGTTGCTGGAAAAATGTAAGTAATTAAATACTGGTCTAGCATCAATGATATCTGGTGTTAAGTAACTAAATTGCTGGCATATTGAAAGAAACCGCTAGATTTCTTTCAAAGAAATTTCAGTTAAAATATTTTGAAGTTTAAGCGATATGTTTTAATTGCCCAGCGTTTAATTTAGTAAAATTAGACTAGTAGTGATCGACCGATACCGATACCGATATAGCGGCCGATATATGTATAAAATATCTGCCTCGCGGGGCCGACATTTTTTTATAAAGAATTAAAAGCTACCAATTTTGGGAAGGAAAAAACAGTATGGGTCCAAAATTTCATATCGGTCGATCACTAGACTAGACTACATTGTTGGTTGTTTAAATTACCCGCTTTTCAATTACATTACCAAATTGTTTCAGGAGCGAAAATAATAATACTGGGAATGGGGGTGAAGGGATGATGCCAGAATTTAGTCTGGCATCCATCCCTGAAGAGGATGAGGACATTTTGTTGTCCGATGGTATGTAGAATTAACATTTACAACAAATTTATCGCACCACCAAAACTTAAATAAATCGGAAAAATTTGTATTTTTTTTTTTTTGCAGATTTGATGGTGGAGGAACAACCACGCCCGCAGCGGCCCGAGGCTGGTCAACAGGCCAGCGTGCCCCCCTGCACTTGCAGGTGCTAGTGGCCCTGCACTTAGCGGCCCTGCAGGTGCAGCTGGCAATCCAGGCTGGGGAGGTTGGGGCCGGAGCCGTGGGCGTGGGCGAGGAGGCCGTGGAGGTGGGCGAGGAGGCCGCGGAGGTGGCCTTCGACTTACCAATAGTAAGCTTTCAGCAATAAAGCAAATATTTTTTAAATAATAACTATTTTCTTCTTTTTGCAGACCAATTAGTTGTAGCCCTCCTCAGGAAAATACTAAGTTAAGAATAAAATTGTTTGAAAATACCATGTTTGCTTTATTTACTGCCAACTCGTTACAGCCACCAGAACAGCAACAATTTTGAAACTTATTTTTTCTAGGAATAATATACTATATAGGGTGATTCACGGTGATGGTTAATTAGAAGTATCTAGAGAACAACTCAATATTTTTTGTTGAAATTTCGAGTGCAGCCTAGGTTGGGTCCAATCTCTCTATTTAAAATATTTTGAACTTTGCGGTGTTGCCAGATCAGTCAGAATAAACACCAACTTTTGATTTTCAAATGGAAGTCTGTTTTTAATCTCATTTTTGAATTCCTCGCAAGAAGGCTAGTAATTAATTGTTAATACTTCCCTATACCTATCGCACCGTTCCTTAGATATTTTATAAAAATGGTGAACTTGTCAGCAAAACGGTGGTCTAAACTTTAATTAATTTCTCAAGTCCAGACAGTTTTGCTGATGTGACTTTTTGTCTTCAGTTAGACAATACTACATGGTTGAAAAGCCCAGACACAAAAAATGAAAAAAACCTACAGTGTGGTTAATATTAACCTTTTAGTCGGACAGATAAAAAAACTGCAAAAAGTCCATTTTTTTTAAATGCTATACCAGGTGTCCAAAAGCACCCTGGACATAGGAGATTAACATGGAAAAACATTTTTTTGCGTCTGTACGGTTGATTTGATTGAAAAATCGTAATAATGAAAGTTGTAGTACCTATCACGAACTAGTTTTCTGTATTTTTTTCAGATCTCTAGCTTGAGCCCTTTTGTCGTTAAACACGAACAAAAATGCGAAAATTTAAACTTTTAGCCTGCACTGTATAAGCGGTTGTCGAGCAACGGATAAACAGGTCATTGTTGCTGGTACGGTCGATCACAACTTTCTTATTTTAAATAGAACACCCTATATATTATTACATATTTGGATTCCTCACAAAATTCTGACCAACTTTTGTATAGAATGCCCTATGTCTATCTCTAGCCGTTTTCGAAATATTTGATGTTTTTCCAAAAAAGTGACAGTTGCAACGCTCAACATATTTTTGTACTATGTTAAAACCGTATTTCATTTTGCAATGAAACTTTGGGATATTGTAAATAAAGGATCGTTTTATTAAACTGAGGGTGCGTAATGACTCATTTGTATACAGGGTCGTCAAAAAAAAATCATAAACTTGCCACTAAAAAAAATGAAAAATCTCAAGTTTTTTAAATGGAAACCCCCATTTTTTATGACGGAATCATTTTGAGCATTAAAAATTACTATAAGTTTCAATTTACTTGCCTATACCTAAATCCAACCCATTTCGTTTCATTTGAGAATAAATATTTTTTTAATATGCTGCACGGTTGGGATTATGGGGTGTTCTAGTTGGTCATGCTTTTGCCACCACCAATTCTTAATAATACAAATGTAGAAATTGCAATTTCTAACCAACTTTTGTGTACAATGCCCTATTCCTATCTCTAGCAGTTTTCGAAATATTTGATGTTTTTCCAAAAAAGTGACAGTTGCAATGCTTAACATAACATGCTTTGCAGGTCTCCAATATCACCGTGTGTCAAAACCATGGCCAAGTAGAGTACCAGCTAATCCAAACCATGCAGCCTAATAAAAAAATGTTTATTCTCAAATAAAACGAAATGGGTTGGATTTAGGTATAGGCAAGTAAATTGAAACATAGTAATTTTTAATGCTCAAAATGATTCCGTCATAAAAAATGGGGGTTTCCATTTAAAAAACTTGAGATTTTTCATTTTTTTTAGTGGCAAGTTTATGATTTTTTTTTGACGACACTGTATACAAATGAGTCGTTACGCACCCTCAGTATAATAAAACGATCCTTCATTTACAATATCCCAAAGTTTCATTGCAAAATGAAATACGGTTTTAACATAGTACAAAAATATGTTGAGCGTTGCAACTGTCACTTTTTTGGAAAAACATCAAATATTTCGAAAACGGCTAGAGATAGACATAGGACATTCTATACAAAAGTTGGTCAGAATTTTGTGAGGAATCCAAATATGTAATAATATATAGGGTGTTCTATTTAAAATAAGAAAGTTGTGATCGACTTCCGGTATAAGCGGAAGTGCAACCATCTTGAAAATATTTTAGTTGGATTGGGCATGCCCACATCAGTATCCTACCAAATTTTCAAAACTCTCCTATTTATACTTTTTCCAATATCAATCGAGGTCTTTCGTCGTGGGACACCCTGTATAAATAGTTATAATAATAATAATAATAATAATAATATTTATTGTGCAAAAAAATATACATTTCACACAAAGGGCCTGCATTCGCTTAGTGCGTTCTTCCATGTGGCCCGCAGATTACATATACAACTTAAAAACTAATATGGACAAACATTTCTATGACTATTAATAATTTTAGCATATTTCTAATAGGCTTTCATACAAGTACTTTTTTAAAGAACCTTTGGAACAATTGGTTATTTTGTGGTAAATTGGTGAGTTCAGAATTGAGATAGCCTTATAAGGAAAACAATTCTTAAACCTAGCAGTCTTGTGTTGGGGTATATCAAACCGTATCACATTTCTTAACGCTAAACCATGTAAGTGTAACCTCTTCCTAAAGTAACCGTATAAATAATTTGGTAGCTTATATATAAATATTTTTTGCACATACATTGTGAACTGCAGCTCAGCACGAAGATTGTACTTGAGAATTTTATTAGCTACATATGTCGGGGTAATGTGGTCATATTTATATTTATTGTGTGCAAATCTAATGCACGCATTCTGTATTTTTTGAATTTTGGTTTTGTACTCAATTGATAAGTAGTTATAGTAAACCACGTTACAGTAATCGAATTGCGACAGTAACAAAGAGTCTATTAATTTAGTTTTTAGGTCTTTAGGCAACAGATATTTATAGGGATACAAACATTTTAGTCTAATCATTAGTGACGCCGCCTTTTTGTCTACATGTGACTCGAAACTTAAATCACTATCGAAATAAACTCCTAAGTTTTTTGCAGTGTTCTTTTGCTCAAGTGGAATATTGTTAATGTGCAAAGTACTAAAGTTGTGATTTAAATATTTATTTCTAACATTGTTTGAAGCAATAATGAGATGGGTACATTTACTAATGTTTAATTCTAGTCCATTGTTTTTCGACCAGCTATAAATACTCTAGTTAACACAACATTAAAAAATCACTTTAAAATCGGGTACAACAAATTCAGCATTAATCTTCCTTGCAATTTGAGAATGACTCGTACTAGCAGCGAGATAACGGTTTTCTCCGGAATGCCACGTAAAATCTCCTTTTTCTATTATTTCCTAGTGCACTTGTACTTTTCTAGTGTTATTTCTTTCCATAAGAAACCAAACCATAAGACTGCAGCTGTTGGGCTTTTTCTTCTGATCGTATAAATGATTATTGCCAAAGCAAAACGTGTCCACCATATCATCAGGAACCTAAGCATTTTATAAAATATAACGAATGTTAACATTATTTTGTAAACCCTTACCTTCTTTTGAAATACTGTATTGCGACAAAGTAGACGGACACTTGCAATATACCCACGTTTCCTATAGAATAAAAAGATTTCGATGAGAATGAAATTTGTAGTCTTCATATTGTAGATACTGATCAAAAACAAAAAAGTATATACTTACTTCGGATTTTCCTTGTTTATCTTTTGTATTTAAGGTACCATGAGATCCTCAGTAGTATCACGTTGCTTCATTAGACATTTTATCAATTAATAAATGTATCCTTATGCTGGACCTAGTATACTTTACATATGAAACACGTGTAGATGTACCACAAACTGTTAAAGAAGATGACTCTGAGAAAGATATATTACTCGGTGCCTTTCCTGCTTATGCTGGCTGCATCACATAAATAGAAAATATAAAATTATAGGAAAACGTACTTTTAAATTCGTATTCAATAGCAGACAAAATATGACTGGAAAGCATTTACCTAACTGCAGCAAATTAGTCAAACTCAAAGACAGGAGTTCTTATGTGGCTATCAACTCGATTGAAAGACTGTGCTGAAAGTATCAAGTTGTTCCATTTGTTTCTTTGCTTCATTCCGTTGTAATGAAAGCTGTAACATATTAATGAATTAATTAAAATCGCAACGCTTTTATTATTATTATATGTAAAATTTTTCACAATTGCACTAAATTTACATATGATGCAAAAAGCTACAATACTACAACATAATAATAGTTACCTACACATAATAGTAATGTAACCTCACCTGTCATGCAGTATTTCTCAACACACTCTATGTGCAAATAGGAAACAAGGTCGCTAATATAAAAAAAAAACCTAGAAAAAATTGATTGCGCAATTTTTATGTAATCTTTATTGTTACAATAATGGGCATTTTTGATTTTGTGAATGTTAGAAATAGAAGAGCATAAAGCCCTTAAAACACCATTGTAACTATTTGCACAATTTTGTTTATTGCACAGATTATTGTTATTAGGGGGTCCCTGTTAAAATGGTCATTAAGCCTTTATAACGCCATTGTAACTTTTATTTTTGACACAATTATTGATTGCGCACATCTTATAGGACCCCTCTGTTAAAATGGTGGTTTTTTGTACCTAATTGTTATGGAAGCACGGTGGTGTAGCTATGTTAATGAAGAACATTGGCCCGCCATGCATTTCAAGAAAATAATTGAGAATTTTTTTAAATTAGTAAAAATATTTTCCTTTGTTCCTTGTTTATAGCAAATAATAATAAAGGTAAATTAATTTGAATGAAACAATTATCATAAATTGTCTTTTCCTTTTATATAACAGTTAAAACAATGAGAATAGAGAGAGAGAATGTGGGGGCCAAAATTTCATTACTGAACACATTTATTAGGTACATTTGAATGCTACGCCACCGTATGGATGATTGACGGACACAACTAAGATACTATAAAATCATTGATTATATTTAATTTTTTATTTGTATAAATTTATGTTTAAAAAGGAAATAAATATATTTTCATTACGGATTTAAGATAATTACTTTCAATGATGATTAAATTGAAATCAATGATTTTACTGTATAAGGCTCTTAATGTCTAAAATGCCATTGTAACATTTGCGCTTTTTTTCTGTTAAGGAAGTATCCTTTTGTATATATAGCTATGGAAATAGCATAATGTTCTTATAATGGCTTACTGAATTGTATATTGCACTTTTTTATTCTCAATGAGTGCAATAGACTTGATCCAACATTTGCATTTCGATCAGTATAATTTTTGCATTTATTTTATTTCTTTAAGGTAATTTTTGCAAAAATAACAACAATTCTGAAACGACATTTTGTTTCTTTCTAAACAAGAAATACAAAATGCTCTTTTACAATAATTGCATTTATTGTATTCGTGGTTTTCTTTGACGCAACGACAACACAATGGACAGATATGTTTCATATTTTCTGATTCAGACAGAATCATGTATTTGATGTCATCTCGAAAACTATTAATATTTGTTTCGAGTGTTAACGCTTTTCCTTGCGAAAATTGTTTAAAGAAATAGATTACGTATACACCGCAATTATAAGAATCTGTCTGAACGACGTGGTCATAAGTAACTATTTTCATATTTAAATCAAAGGAAGTGTTAAATTTGTTATTGTAAAAGTTAAAAAATTGTTTAAACTTTTTGAAATAACGTTCACTTTGATTTAAAGCCATATTACGCCTTTGTGTTTGTGGATCTATAAAACCGAACGTAGCTTTTTCAAAATCTGCGATGGCGAGACACCAATGGTTTTGACTTACATTCACTGGGAACACCAATATAGGGGCAGTTATTCGAAAGTCGTTCAGAAAGTCATGGTCAAAGAATCCACCTAAAACGACTTCCACTAAGGTTATATCCATTGTTTGAATTTTTTCATTCTTGTTGCAAATATGTAACCCAATATTAATTATGTTATCATATAACCAACCCTCTCCAAAAAGGCTTTCAAATTCTACACAGTTAACTTGTGCAACTTTAACATTGAACTTTTTAAATGTAGCAATGTAATATGTAGTCGTTTTTCCGATTTTCTTGTAATAATTGGGATCATTTATTAATCCATTTTCCAAAATTTGGAAGCTTTTGGATTCAGTTTTAGTTAGATCATCTTGATCTAAATTATGTTTTTTAGCGGCGCTAGCATCGCTAATATCTGATGATAAGGAACGAAGCCAGTTCCTTTCATCTTCCGAATACGTTTCGTTTGGTGTAAGCATGGCGGGTAAATAATATTTGAAATAAAAATCTCGAAGTACCATAAGTATTTGCGTATCAAAAAACCGTTCATCTCGGTTTATTCGTTCTATTATCATGTCGCATTTTGTAAATATAACAAAATCACACCAATTGCGATTCGAAACCTCCATTAATCCTTGTACCTGATAATAATATAAATTGGTTTTATTTAGTTGACCATTAGTCGAATTGAGGTATTTCAATTTTGTAAAAGTAATTTTCTCATTTCGAATACTGTAGGGACATTTTACCTCAACTATTCCGTCATTGCCCACCAAACCATCCGGAGAACCAGCTAGATATGGATATTTGTTGTGAATGATTAAACCACTTTTCAACACCACATTGCCAGACCTCATACTATACTCTCGAAGGGCATTTTCTTCTTCTTTGATGCCATGCCTAACTGAATCGACATGACTGATATCTTTGAAAGATAACATTACGTTAGCTAGCTTGATTTTTGATATATTGTCTTTAGCTTTTATAATTTTACCAAAATTAGAACAAGTTAAGCGCTTTCGTCGCTCCTCTAACCAAAATTGAGATTTTCTCTGATTTTTAGTTTTTTCTTCTACACGTTTTCGTTGTACATTGGTTAAATTCAAAACAGTGAGAAAGTCTTGAATCTTTTTTCTTAAAATTATACTTTTTACTGTTCTTGTGCAAAGAAAGCAACTGTACGACTGATTTGGGTCCAACGATGGATTACAAATTTGGTGTACCCACCTGTCACATAGATCGCACTGAACCCAATAAGCGGTGGTGGTCAATGCTCCACAATTACAAATAATGCACACATCATACGAAAAACACTGTTTGCAAAAATAGTTTTCGGTATTAGAAATATTTTTGTATTCTGTTATACATAGATCGTGCACCCATCCGTTACACATATCGCATTGATGCCATGACACAGTGACATCCAATCCACCAAGACCACAATATAGGCAATTTTCGCTATTAATTGGACCATTTGATTGACGTTTTATTTTGTCATTGGATAGTGAGTGGTTTTGAAAGTGTTTTAAATAATTACCAGAAAAATGCGTTGAAACGGTAGCCTTTTTTCGCTTCCAACTTTCTTGACTATTTAACTCGTTGATTAAAGGGTCTTTGATAAGAGGTGGCCGAGCGAGGTTTGATTTAGATATTCCGCATATCATTTCTTTATAAGCGGCCAAAGTTAGTTCTCTAGACTTTCTCACAAACCTACTACATTTTAGATTACGGTTACCTGCGAGAACGTTCGTTTTTAAATTGCCAAAATGTGTTTCAACATAACAATTACTCAATCTATTTAATGAGTATTTTTTGGAAATCATTATTCCTGACCATAAAGGAAGAAAAGGCATGTATTTTAAAGTAATTACATTAGCCCACTCTGGAAAATAAAACTCATTTTTCTTACCTTCACTATCTGACGGTATGACAGCTTCTTCAAATTTAGAATAAAACAGTACATAAAATGGGCTACCTTTGTGTAATGCGTTATCAGAAGACAACAATTCTTCTTCCACTTTAATTACATTACTTACCGATTCCTCATTACTTATGACATCATTTTCCGTAGCACAGCTTTCGAGTTTGCATAGCTTTTCGTAAGCAGTTTGTACATGTTGGTTTTCGTATTGGGATAAAACCAGAATGCAAATACATTCGAACCACACAGTAACATCATTAAGTGTTGTTAACATAATACATTTTGCAAATAAATTTTTTTAAATTTTTTCTATATGATCATTATTAACAATTTTTTTTAAATCTCTAGAAACCATTTTCATAAAATGAGCACAGCAGAGATATAATAAAACAAATGATGAACTCACTACTTTATTGCTACCAGGTTGACAAATCTCATAACATTCGTTAATGTAGCATTGTAAAGTCATGTCATTGAAGGCTCTGCTTACAGCATGCATGCTTGCAAAACTGAAATCGGTTACTACTGCACCAAATAATGGCCATTTACGTAATTCCATGCTGTAGCATTTGAAATCGAACAAAAACTTAAAAATAGTAGTAGTAAAGTGTTTTGCGGAGATCATGTCTAAGACAGATACAACCCTATTTGTATTTTGCAAATGAATTACACCACTGTACAAATAAATCCTCTTACAGTTTTTTAAAATATTTGGCGCTCGTACTACACTGCCTGTGGCATCAAAATAAAGAATTGGAAATTCTTCACCTACAATTTGTTTCTCACAAAGACATATTTGCTCTTTGCTAAATAATTTTACGCAAAATGGTGAAGACACTTCTTGAATGTACTCTGGATGGTCGCGTTGCATAAAAAACATGTCATATAAGTCGTCTTTGCTTCGATCGAAAGAACTGATAGCTTCTGATCTAATTTTTCGGATAGTAGCGTCAGACTTAATGTTTTCCAAATTTCTACTTTTATTTACAAAATCAGTGTCAGCTTTTAAAAGTGATCGTCTTTTTAAGACAGAAGGTTTATTTGTCAACGATTTTTGTTGCATTGCGGATCTTTCTATACCCCTTACGTAGCCGGTAAGTTGTTTTGTATGACTGAAATCCTTTGATGAACTGTAGACGCTGACATTCAATAATTTATCAATATGTATCACAAAGAATTTACAAAAATTATAATTATTGTGTCTACAAACAGCATATAATTTGATACTACCATCTTTACATTGCTTTTTGCTTTTAAAAACAAAAAGGCAAGTGTTATTTACTACTTTAGTAATTTTGTTCCTTAAATAAGAGGGATACATTCTAGAGTTTAATTTGCTATCTTTAAAAATTAAACCCCAGTCATTTTCTGCAATTGAAAAAGAGCCCTCTAAATGTTTACATTTATTATAAGATGGCTTTTTAAGATGGGAAATATTTTTTGCTCCTAGTGGTAAAATGATACTGCTGCCCTCTGGAGAGACATCAATAAGCGAACTAGGAAAATCTATTTTTTCAGGTGTTATGTTATTAAAAATATTTCTTTTTACGGAACTACGGTTTACTACATTAAATGGAGTTAAACTCATTCTATTACTATTAGAAGTGCTGTAGCTTTTAGGCGACTGTAATAATTGTTCACTAGTAATGACAGCCGGCGACAATTCTAATTTACTTTCAACATCTTTATGATAATTTAACGGCAATAAAGATAAATTGATTTCAGCATCGTTTTCTAGAGCAACGTCTACATTATCACCATGCAATAATTGACAATTTTTATTTTCTGGTGGCGCTATTGGTGTTTGCAAATAAGTGAAACAGGCATAGAAAATAAGCCTTTTATTATTTTTGTTACACTTCCAACCTAGTTTGGAACATAACATTTGAATAAAGGAATCAGATTTTAACTCTTTTAAAAGATTTTCGTTAGATATACCTCTACTTTGTACCTCTTTAATTACCAAACAACTTTTAGAAATACGGTTTTTTTCATCCATAATGGAAACTTTGTCTAGCAAAAAACTTTTTTTCAGTTTCTCAAAATTTCCTATTACATATTCCTTATTTCGTTGCAGATATCGAACGATCACACTTGGATATTTGAATTTTAAATATTTATTTTCTTTTAGAATTTGTTTCAAAATAGCACTTTTTTCTGTTAATTTTAACAAATCTGTGCTTGACATATTAGGGCAAATTGCCAGTACGCTAAATACAATTTTGTCAATATTACATTTACTCATTTTGGATAAAATTAAAATAATATAGGTACTTACCCTCTTAAGTATATAAACTTGGTATTTTTCACGTTTATTACTTTATTTATATAAAAATGCAATTAATAAGTAAAGCAATTAACAAATAGTACTAATTGCACATCAGAAATAATAAATATAAAAATATATGGACTGTATAAATTGCGGATCGAAAATCGTGTATACATACGCTTTTTACAACGCACTAACACAAAATGATGAGATCATAATGAGATCGCGGAGGAATGACAGAAGGGTGATCCGATCACTCTCCGAATTCCCAAATCGCCACTAAAAAAACTGTTTTGACATCCGCCGATTTACCGCTCCCTGTTCTAGGCACGTACACGTCTGTTATATGGCGCCAGAGTGGAAATTTTCAGTTTGAACTTGTTAAACCACATACATTTACAAAATACATTTTGCGATTAGACGCTATACTTGCAAAAAATCTAATTATTCTTAAACATGGCTCTACTATGGGTAATGTAACAATAACTGGAAGTTTCTATCCCAAAAACCAAAAACCAACAATATATGTTTAGTATTCGTATTCATTATGTACAATTTTCAAAGTCCCTACGGCATGCAAGGACAAGTGATTGGTACCAAAATGTACCTACTAATAGTCACTATTAAAGGCCAGAAAGACAATGTGGGAGGCGGGACAGTTTGTCCAGAAACCAAGAAAAACCATTAAAATATACTCTGAGTATTCGTATTCATTATGTTCAATTTTCAAAGTCCCTACGGCATGCAAGGACAAGTGATTGGTACCAAAATGTACCTACTAATAGTCACTATTAAAGGCCAGAAAGACAATGTGGGAGGCGGGACAGTTTGTCCAGAAACCAAGAAAAACCAACAATATATGTTTAGTATTCGTATTCATTATGTACAATTTTCAAAGTCCCTACGGCATGCAAGGACAAGTGATTGGTACCAAAATGTACCTACTAATAGTCACTATTAAAGGCCAGAAAGACAATGTGGGAGGCGGGACAGTTTGTCCAGAAACCAAGAAAAACCATTAAAATATACTCTGAGTATTCGTATTCATTATGTTCAATTTTCAAAGTCCCTACGGCATGCAAGGACAAGTGATTGGTACCAAAATGTACCTACTAATAGTCACTATTATAGGCCAGAAAGACAATGTGGGAGGCGGGACAGTTTGTCCAGAAACCAAGAAAAACCAACAATATATGTTTAGTATTCGTATTCATTATGTACAATTTTCAAAGTCCCTACGGCATGCAAGGACAAGTGATTGGTACCAAAATGTACCTACTAATAGTCACTATTATAGGCCAGAAAGACAATGTGGGAGGCGGGACAGTTTGTCCAGAAACCAAGAAAAACCAACAATATATGCTTAGTATTCGTATTCATTATATTCAATTTTCAAAGTCCCTACGGCATGCAAGGACAAGTGATTGGTACCAAAATGTACCTACTAATAGTCACTATTAAAGGCCAGAAAGACAATGTGGGAGGCGGGACAGTTTGTCCAGAAACCAAGAAAAACCATTAAAATATACTCTTAGTATTCGTATTCATTATGTTCAATTTTCAAAGTCCCTACGGCATGCAAGGACAAGTGATTGGTACCAAAATGTACCTACTAATAGTCACTATTATAGGCCAGAAAGACAATGTGGGAGGCGGGACAGTTTGTCCAGAAACCAAGAAAGTCCAACAATATATGTTTAGTATTCGTATTCATTATGTACAATTTTCAAAGTCCCTACGGCATGCAAGGACAAGTGATTGGTACCAAAATGTACCTACTAATAGTCACTATTAAAGGCCAGAAAGACAATGTGGGAGGCGGGACAGTTTGTCCAGAAACCAAGAAAAGCCATCAAAATATACGCTTAGTATTCTTATTCATTATGTTCAATTTTCAAAATACTTACTACAATTTTTCAGAAAGCGCCTATAAGTAAATGTGGCAACGTTGTATTTGCTGTCATTTTCTTTCTTGGAGTATTCGAGTATTTTATATTCGTAGATTTGTTTACTATTTATCAGTCTGTTGAATGTGCACTTTTAATAAAAATTGAGTTTAAAGGTGGTAACTTAATAAAACATAATTGTATTGCTTTAATGTGTATTGTTTCAGATGATTATAAGTACTATAACATGTAAGTAATTAGAAATATACAAATTTTTGAATGTATTTGCCAATAGAAAAAAATAAATCGCCGCCACTGACCAATCGGGCATCTTCGGCTCCGGCTTGCTGGAATCCGGCTTGCTGCCTTCACACCAGTAACAAATTGGGCCTATTTCACAGATCTGTATCCTGTATATGCTGAATACTTCACTACTTTTCCATGTGGATGAGAAAATACAACTTTTATGAAGAAATTGACCTAAGCGAAGAACAGATTACCCACTAAGAAGATTGCAACTTATCAATCAAGTTGAAGAGTGAAATGGTGTGCAATGGGTTCAACTACTTACATTAGAACAGTGAATAAAAAAGCAAGTTTTAAGGTCAGTATATTGATTTTACTTAAATTAACATTCAAATGAAAACCAATACATTTTTCATTATTGTTTTATGTGTAATAATTATCATTGTACACTTTGGTAAACGGCATTGCTCAACATTGAGTTAATATGTATTATACAATGTCTTGAATGTGATGAAATGGAAACGACTTAAGCCTAGTTTATAAAGCAATTAATATTAGGACTAAGAATAGAATCAATGCTTATGACCAAAGAAATTTAGTATTAGTAATAACTGAATTCACTTAAAAACCAAAATTTTTTATGGCTAATACTAAAATTAAATCTTTTTGCCTTTTTCGCACCTGCAGGATGGTTAACCTGGCATTGACAGATGAATATTATCACAAAAGTGATTTACAGTGAATACTAATACCTACTAATACTTAAACTAAATTTTGTTCTATAAAGTGGGCTTTACTTTTTGCAAAAACACTTGGAACCTCATTTTTATAGAAGGTTTTGGATTCTACAAACAATTCTTAACATACTTCATGCAACATACTCCATACTGATATTCAATTGTTTTTAAACAAATGTCAAATACACTTTTCAAAATTATAAGTCCCAAAACTTTTACGTAAAAAAATCGAAAAAAATTAAAATTATAAATAAATAAATAAAATAAATATATAATAATAATAAAACCCAAGACGGTTTATTATCTTTTTACATTTTTTTTTTAAATGTCATCAATAATTTTTGGGGATGGAAATCTGATTTATTGGAAATATATTGGTTTCAAATTATAAATATTTATAGAACACTTGTGGTACAAGTTGCATGGAACAATACTTAGAATTGTTTGTTTCTAGAATCCAAATCATACAATAATAAAGAAGTGTTGCCATTTAAAAGATCAAAAATATTTTAAATATTCATAATAATAATAATAATAATTCATATAACACAACATAACACAAGCAACAGTTAATAAAATT
The DNA here is from genome assembly GCA_018691245.2 of Ips nitidus. NCBI lineage: Eukaryota > Metazoa > Arthropoda > Insecta > Coleoptera > Curculionidae > Ips > Ips nitidus. The sequence goes on from CM042794.1 coordinate 522,399, forward strand.
AAAAACATAGGGGTCTGAGAATTTTCGTGAAAAGTTAGTCTTTTTAATTTTATTGAACTTAGGCAGTATGCATGTTACCAAAGCACTGTATGTAGTGTTATCTAAATGCATGTTTGAAGGAACAGTAATAATCTAAATCATATAAGTGTCAATTCTTCAGATCAAATGATGGCTACGAAATTACTTATATGATACAACATTTGCTTATCTCGTACCTTGATTGTAAAGCAAACATACAGGGTGTTGCAAATTCGATGCATTTTATTGCTAAATAATTTGGTAAAGGCAGAAAGAACAAGTGGTCGATATTGCCCAAAACTTTAAGCATTGCTATCTCAGAAAGTATAGTTGATAGAGCTTTAGTTAAATGAAAGCAAAGTTGCGCATTTTATTGCTAAATAATTTCGGGTAAAGGCAGAAAAGACCAAGTGGTCGATAGCCTTTTTTCTATTGAAAACGTACTATCCGACATTAAAGATTATATATTATTATTAATTTGGTAAAAAAATTCAAAAGAGTTTCATTACGGCCCTCAACTTTTTATTTCATTTTTTAGTAGCCACAGACCTTCTGAAACTAATAATGTGTCAGACTTGTAAAAAAAAAACCTAGTGTACTCGTATTATGTACTTGGTATTTTAAGATTTTTAAAAAAATTAAGCAATTGAAATTGATATGTTTTCATAATGAGTAGATAATTTAGTTTTATATAATTTATTAATTAGGTTCATTGCTCCTTTGAAAAAGAGAGAGAGTTTTTTATGGTACTTTTCATTTATTATAAAAAAATATGTTTTTAGTTAATTATTTATTTTTCAGATACTCACATGTTTGAATTCGAGGTTGAGTTTTGATGAAACAGCTTAATCATATCAAACTAAATTATTTACTCACTATGATAACATATGAATTTCAAATGCATATTTGAAAAAAACCAAATACCTAAGTACACTAGGTATAATTTTTTGACAAGTGTGGCACATCATTATTTTTGGGAGGTTGGTAGCTACTAAAAAAACGAAATTAAAAGTCCCAGTCCGTATTTTAAAATATTAAGTTAATGATGCTATCTAAAAAAACGAAACATTGTAGCTAAATACAAACAATATTTTCTTAAATAGCATAAATTAATGCCTCCAGAAGGTGCAATTGATTTTTCAAAATAATCAATAATAAAGTGGTAAAAAAGTAAAATAGAAATTTGATTAATTGTTTTTCTTGGATATCTCCGAATGTAATAAAAAAAATTTTAATTTTTTTTTACTAGATTATTTAGCAATAAAATGCGCAACTTTGCCTCCATTTAACTAAAGCTCTATCAACTATACTTTCTGAGATAGCAATGCTAATGCATCTAATTTGTAACACCCTGTATTTGTGCAGCTGCAATGTTTTTTTTAACAATCCAATACTTAATGAAGTTCAATTTTTTGATATTTTCATTATTTGAGCTTACCATTTTCTATAAATATGGTCTCAGATGGAAAGTAGTGCCTACATTGTGTGAAAGTAGATTTCTAGTTTCTGCTGTTCAATGTAAAAAATAATATAAAAAGTTTTAAGTGCATATTGTGCAGCCCGAGCATCCTACTGTGACGTCACGGGGCTTATCACTTTGAGGAAACAAATTCAGCTGATTAAGCCATCTTTAATCTGTTGTTATGTCAAACAGATTCGCATGCAGCTAAAATAGTTATATTTTTAACTTTTATACAATATTTCAATAATAGTTGAAAATTATACTCTAAAATCAAGTAAATGTATATTTTTTTTGAAAAACATAGAGCCTGCTGGTCCAAGTAAAATTGCAATGCCAATTTCAAACTCAACCTAGATATTTAACCCTGCTGATGCATCATTATTACACATTTTTTTCGTCTGGCATTTTTTAAGTATAGTTCAAGTAACAAATTAGACCTATCTTACAGATCTGTATCTGGTATATGCTGAATACTTCACTACTTTTTCATGTGGGTGAGAAAGCATAACTTTTATGAAGAAATTGACTTAAACAAGGCTCAAATTACCCACCAAGAAGTACTACATTAGAACAGTGCATAAAAGAGCAAGTTTTAATGTTAGTTAACTATTTTTACTGAAATTGACATTAAAATGAAAAGCATTGCAGTTTTCATTATTGTTTTACGTTAACACAATAATCTCAACGATATCATTATTTACTTTGCTAAATTGCATTATTGAACGTCAAATCAATATGTATTATATTTAGTGTCATCTAAAAGCATGTTTAAAGTAATAGTAATAATGAGGTAGTTTGCAGTGAGTACAAATGATGAACTCAAGACACCGCTTGTATGAGACATCTTCTATCTTATGAGTACTATGATTATCAAGCAAACACCTTTGTGTAGTTGCAGTGTTTTTAAAACCAAGGAAATTCTTCTGAATTTTTAGATAATTTGATTATTCAAGCTATTCCCTTTCTATAAATAATATCTCAGATAGACAGGAATTAAAATTAAGGTTGATTTGATTATTTTAATCAGAGTAAACGCTTTGGGTAGCTACAAAATAGCTATTTATGTAACCAGTTACGAAAAGATCGATTTTGTGTAACGAATGAATGTTTGAATGACTACAATTTGAATGAGTTACACAATAAGACATTTTCGAAACGTGTTGCATACATAATTTTTTCTAATTTTGACCAAAAAGCGGTAAAAACCATCTTTTAAAGTGATTTAACACAAATATTCACTTTCATAGCACCTTGTATAAACAGTGACAACGACATGTTATGATGGATGTCGCCCATATGTTTCTACGGAAATGCATAAAAACAGGGAGTGATAAAATGAACTTTTCATAACTAGTTACATAAAGTGATACTTACTCTTATTTTATCTAGTATAAAGTAAAACGTTTTGTCACTCTAATCAGTTTTGAAAAATGTCACTTTATATGCCATAATTAGAAAAAGTATCTTGTAAAACTGTGACAGTCCAAATTGTCTTTGTTTTATAATGTATATTATTGAATTTTTGATTCATCAGAAATACTTGTTACATCTAGCGTGCACCGTTTTGTGATCTTTGTTTTTTATAAGCTATGTGATAATATCAGTTTTAATTTAGGCTGGGCAATTTTTTTTAAAACAAAAATTAGAAATGTTTTTTTTTTTGACTATGCAGGGTGGATTTTTTTTTGACTATGCAGAAGTTAATAACATTGTGGTTTAAGCAATTCAATAAAAAATCGATTTATCTCGAAAACCGTTTATTTTATCAAAATAAAAGAAGAGTACAATTTTTCGTTAATAATGTCAAGAGTATACATTAATGGCGTTTGCAGCTGAAAATAATGACAGCTGTCAAAGTTTAAGCAAATCTTGTCTTAGGTACCAGTTAGTTCCTGTCTTTCTGCTAAGACGAGATACCTGGTTTTGATATCAAATAAAAGGTCTTCTTCGATAAAACATTAAACCCAAAAATCATTACAATATACAAAGTGGTTCAAAAGTTACGGCCAAAAACGTTAATTGGAAGGCAGTTCTTTGGGGCTCGATATTGTCACAGCCGTGTTAGTAGTTACGGTGCACACCCAGTAACCACCATAGTCAGCAAGGTTAGCGTAATGAGGTCGCTGATAAGTATAAAGGATGCACCGTAGCTCGGCTAAGGCACCGAACTCTGGGGTCATCCCCAGAGGGAGGTCACTGGTCTCTAGGTCGGTCTTCGAGCAACAGTCCCAACTCTCTAGTGTCCGGACGGCTCGTTACCTTCTTGGAAGCCCAGTCTGAAAAGACAAGAGTTCTTACGCATACCACGAGGTGACCGTCCGAACTCTTGACACTATCAGTACCTTAAGCAAGTCCTTTGGGCGTGTCGGTCATAGGGGCTCCCTGCTCGTATCGAGCGGGTTTCGCTTGGCGACACTTCAGGAGGGCTTACGCACCTACACCTACACACACCCACACACAACCCCCTGGTAAGAGTTAGCCGAATAGTAACTTAGTGCAAAATAAAGGAGACATACTTGAGCTACGATCTTGTTTCTCTTCCTACCTCTACTACGCCACCCCCTAAACGTGACGTGATCCCTTAGGAGTGACTTTAGGAAAAATGTTTATATGAACAAATAGTATTATTTTGACCTCCTCTGTATGCTCCCGAGAGATTGTCATATAGTTATGGGACACCCTGTATAAAGGGTGTTACAAATTCGATGCATTAGCAGTGCTATTTTAGAAAGTATTGTTTATAGAGCTCTAGTTAAATGGAGACAACGTTGCGCATTTTATTGCTAAATAATTTAGTAAAAAAATTCAAATTTTTTTATTACATCTGGAGTAAATTCCAAAATAATCATTAATAAAGTGGTAAAAAACAAATAGAAATTTGACTTTTTCGGTTTTTGTCGGAAATCTCAGGATGTAATAAAAAGAATTTTTTGGTTAGGTATTTAGCTGAAATCGGTTAAAACACGTTGACGTTTTTTATGTTCTTGTCGTAATATTATTTCCTTTGTTTCAGATATTCTCCCGGTGAAGCGAGATGCATAAAAAGTCGTACAGGGGAATGCTGGAATTCTTATTTATTTTACTAATAAACTAAAAATTGGGGCGCGGGTTGTGTGTAGTTTTATTTGCTATTTCGATTTGCTGTTATGCCATATGCAGCATTTTCCTATCCACAATATTTGGCAGCATAATTTTTATTTAATGTCCGACTAAATGGGGATGTATTAAAAGAATTGTAATTCCTTTAAATGTCAATCTACGCATGGCGAACTGAGTAACTGTGCAGAAGTTGACATTGAAATTGAACCAGACCAGCAATCAGTCATTAATATCTATCAAACGTACAATTTATTTTCCAACTGATTAACATCCTACAGCAGAATTAACTTTTTGTGTCTGCCCAGTTCCGAATTATATCGAAGAATCAACCTTTTATTACGTGTGTTTTCTAAGAACGAGCCAGAGCCATGTTTATTATTAGAATTTAAAAAAACGCGTTTTTTTAATGTTTATACAAACTAAGAACGTGTTTGAAACACTTTTTGAGAAGTAAATATAAAATCAATCTTTTCACATGACTTGAGTCATGATCCCAGATATTGGTTGGGACTTTCAAACTCAAATTTTTACACTCAAAAGTATACACATTTATTTATTTTGTACCTTCCTTGCGATTAATCTCTTGAGTAAAACTTTTTCTTTCCAACTACGCCTTTTTTTTAATTTCAGTTTGATGTTTATAAGATGTCACATATTTTACTACGGATTTTTTGAAATCTGTGATCTGGGTGGTTTCTTGTCCAATTTGTTTGTACAACCTATATGCATTCGCCATAGATGTGGTCAAAAGTAACTCGAAGGCGACTATCTGATAGATCGACAGATTCCTTAGCCCTGATATAATCCCAAACAGCTTCAGGTTTTAGTTTTACCCCTCTTGTGACCTCTCGATAATTTTGTCCGTATGTTTACTTGACAGCATAAAAACATTTATGTTATTTTTCCAATTTATGAAAATTAGACCCTCCTTACTCTGCTGCGCAAATATTTGACCCTTTTGGAGTTTCTTTAATACAACTGCTTTTGGCAGACCACATTGTTTTTTTCCTACCGTACCTACTAAGGGAGTATCTGAATCGATTAATCGCATAGCTAAATGAATGCTAGTGTACCAGTTATCGGTTACAACTGTTCTGCCGGCGTTTCAAACGTCTTCAGCTAGGTCCATGACAATTCCATGTGGTGTAGTTCTTAAACCATTATTCTATTTCGAAGTGAAAATTTTAGGTAAACGCCATTAGTTGCACTGCGCCCCGTAGATGTGACATTGATGTTTGTTTACATCTGTAAATAGGCCAATGGCATTCAGAGTAATTTAAATTTTTTTTAAACATCTAGTGAATAAAAATATGTTTAAATCGTTGCTGTTAAATAAAACGCCGATGACCGGAAAATTAATAGAAGTTTATTGAAAAATAATGCAACCGGGAAAAACAGCTAATCAGTTCAACATCGACATACATAACATCCATTACCGGTACTAATCTAGTAACCAACCAACAAAAAACAAAAGTTACTATATATCAAGACTACCAACTCACTAAACATAAATGCACAGCTGACTGCGTGTTTTGTGGGTTGTCTATTGGAACATAAATATTCAAATATTATCTCAACACTCCCACTTATATTTGAATATTTACAGACATCACATTTATATTTAAGAACTACTATTACCAAGTAACACACGAACAAGTTATGTGTAGCTGTCCAATAACAAAGCATTTAAAAATTATGACAAGTTTAGCTTTTCAATTAAATTAGACAATACAGTTTTTGTAAGCGCTTTAGTAAATAAGTCTGCTAACTGTTCACATAACTTATGATTATATTGCCCTTTTCACACTCATCCCGCACAAAATGCACTTTCACGTCGATGTGTTTGGTTCTGCTGTGAAATTGGTGAGCATGAGCCAACTTTATCGCTGATTGATTATCCACATTTATCCTTATTGAGGGTATTTCGATGTCCAATTCTTTGAGAAATGACTTTAACCACAAAGCCTCCCGCGTTCCTAGAGCTAAAGCTATATATTCAGCCTCTGTTGTTGACTGAGCTACCACATTTTGTTTTTGGCTCTTCCAGGTTACAGGTCCGTCAGCAATGATGAATACATAACCACTGGTTGACTTCCGTGTATCTATACAGCCAGCATAATCTGCATCAGTGTAGCCAATCACATCTATTTTCGTTGATTTTGCATAAACAAGTTTGTAGTGTAGTGTGTGTTTTAAGTAACGCAAGATTCTTTTTACTGCTTTCCAGTGTTGATCAGTCCAGTTATTGAAGAATCTGCTTACTTGATTCACAGCGTAAGAGATATCTGGGCGACTTGATGTAGCTAAGAAAATCCAACTACTTCACGATAAGGTTGATCTTTATTACAACTTGAGTTGTCCTTTGGTGAAGACAGTGGCTCACTTACATCTGCTGGAACTGTTATAGGTTTTGCGTCGGTCATATTACATTTAGTTAACAGTTTTGTGATGTATGATTGCTGGTGAACTAAAACTTTACCAGCTGCTAAATTCTGTTCAATCTTCAGTCCCACAAAATGCAATTTATTATTGTCTAAATTAACTGTAATTTTAAACATGCATTTCAAAGTATCAATAAGTTCTTTAATGGCTATTTTTGACTGAGATAATAACAAGCCATCATCAACGTAAATTGCCAAATAGATTACAGAATTAGCAAAACTGCCAACAAAAACACATTGGTCAGACTTTAGTTGTTTAAATTTGTATTTTTCAAGAAAAGACACAAATTTTTGGTTCCAACATCTTGGAGACTGCTTTAGTCCATACAGACTTCGATTTAATTTGCATACTAAATTTGGATGTTTCTTACTCACAAATCCAGTAGGTTGCCTCATGTAAACACACTCCTTCAGGTCACCATAGAGAAACGCCGTTTGCACATCAAAATTGGAAACTTGTAAGTCCTTTTCAGCTGCTAATGCAAGCAAAACACGAATTGAGTCATAACGAACTACAGGTGCAAATGTTTCTTCAAAGTCCACTCCTTTTTCTTGTGTAAAACCACGAGCTACAAGTCTGGCTTTAAAACGTTGCACACTACCGTCTTCGTCAGTTTTTACGCGAAAAACCCACTTATTGTCAACCACTTTTGAATTTGGAGGCAGTTTCACTAAGTCCCAAGTATTGTTTTCTTTTAAAGAGTCCATTTCTTCTTCCATTGCTATATGCCACTTTCTGGAGTCCGCACAACTTACAGCATCATCATAAGAGCCAGGTTCATAAATAGAGCTATAGTTAGCTTCAGGAAAATCCATATAAAAATCAGAAAACTTAGATGGGATTGAAATCTTGGTTCTGTCACGCAGTTGTCGCTCTTCAAAATTATTCTCATTCAACAGCTCGTTATTTCCAAAATCATAAGGGTCTTCAGCATCAAGATATGAGTCATCATCACTATTTAAAGACTTAGTTACAGTTTCACTGGGTGTTTCGATGTTGTCTGTTTCTTCTTCTATTATTTCCTCAACTTCAGTCCGTTCAAAGTTTCCAAATTTCAGAGTAAAAACTTCTTCTTCAAAATCCATTGCTTCATTTTCATTAAATGTTACATTGCAGCTAACCTCTATTCTTCTTTTAGCTGCATCCCAGAGTCTGTAATTTGAAGAATATCCTTCATATCCAACAAACAGTAATTTTCTGGATTTTGGATCCCACTTTTTGCGAAATTGATATGGTATAGCCATGTATGCAGGACTTCCAAAAATTCTGATGTGTTTCAGTTCAGGTTTTCTTCCAAACTACTTTTCATAAGGCGTCATCTTTTGAACTTGACTAGAAGCTGTTCTGTTAAGCAGATAAGCAGCTGTGTTCACTGCTTCTGACCACAGCTCCTGAGGGACATGTTTATTTATCAACATTGATCTAGCACTTTCCACAATAGTTCTCAACTCCCTCTCAGATCTGCCATTTTGTTGTGGAGTATAGGGTGCTGACCATTCATGTGTTATGCCCTCTTTCTTCAAATAGTCTTGGAATTCTTTGTTGAGGTATTCACCTTTACCTTGATCACTTCTTAAAATTTTTATTTTGTTGCCAGTCTGTCTTTCAACATAAGCTTGGTATTGCACAAACTTTGTATAAACTTCTGATTTAGCTTTCAGAAAATAGACAGTTCGATACCCACTGCAGTCATCCTTGAATAATTCAAAGTATCTTGATCCACTTGGCGATGAGATGTTCATTGGTCCACAAACATCGGAGTGAATCATTTCTCCTGGTTTTTCACTTCTTCTGGATTCGAGTTTCTTATGTGACTTCCTTGACTGCTTACCAAGTTGACAAACTTCACAGAAAAAATCCTCCTTGTCATTAATGTTCAAATCTTTGACTAGTTTAGTAGTATTCAAAATGGCCTTGAAGTTAACATGACCTAAACGATCATGCCATAATCTTAGTGACTTTTTACTGGCAAGACTTAAGTTGCATTCAAGTGGAGGTACCACTTTAAATTTCATAATCCACAAATTATTTTTCCTTACTCAAGTGCAAGAAATGTTTCCATCACTGTCACGAAATTCACATCTGTCTTTATAGGAATGGTGAATAAACCCTTTATCAGTCATTACTCCCACTGAAAACAAGCTTCTACTAATATTTGGTAAGTACAGTACATTATTTATGATTCTATCATGCCATTGACCTTCAACAAAAACTTTAATTTCAATGGAACCTGTTCCAGTTGCTTCTATCAATTTGTCATTTGCAATTCTGACAAACATGGGATTCTCAATAGGTTTCAGGTTTTTAAACCATTCTTTATGACCAGACATATGCATGCTAGCCCCTGAGTCACAAATCCACTCATCCTTTTCCAAATCATGACTTGCACTGTACAAAGATGAAATGTCGCAGATATATGCTGAACTTGAAGGTGGAGAATCATTTCTGTCATGATTATTTTGGTTTTTCTTAGCATCATACATTCTTTTTCTACATTCACGCACCCAATGACCCTTCTTTTTGCAATAATTACAAACAGTGGTTTTCTTTAAGTCTTGAATATTGGTTTTACCTTTCTTGAGGTTGGTATTTTCCAATTGGCTTTGCAGTGCCCTCACCTCTAATGCAAGCCTGGACATTTCAGAGTCATCATTTGTCATTCTGGTTTCTTCTTTCAGGAGTCTGGCTGTCAGATGTCGATGCAGTGCGAAAAGCATTGAACTTGGATGGTAAACTGTTAATGACCTTGGAGCAAATGGCACTAACACCTGTATGTTCTTTCACATCTTTTAACTGTCTCACTAAAAGTTCTATTGAGGAAATATGTTCAGCAACTGACGCGTTTTCTGTGCCATTGACTATGGACAGAAGATTTTCTGCTTTCAACAAAATGGTGATACTGAACTTCCATAGCTGAAAGTTTGAATCATCAAACTTCGGGATACTGGAGTCAAACTTGACTGCTGCTGAAGCCATCACTTTAGTCTTTAGTTTAATGATACGACTTGAACGTAATTACAATTACACCACGCAAAAAACACGACTTGAACGTGAACACCAATGTGACGACTTTTTACTTTCGTTTTTACCCGAACTTTCCGATCAACAGGCTGCCCTAAAACCGACACGACGTACCTGGGCCCATAACCTGTTAAATAAAACGCCGATGACCGGAAAATTAATAGAAGTTTATTGAAAAATAATGCAACCGGGAAAAACAGCTAATCAGTTCAACATCGACATACATAACATCCATTACCGGTACTAATCTAGTAACCAACCAACAAAAAACAAAAGTTACTATATATCAAGACTACCAACCCACTAAACAAATGCACAGCTGACTGCGTGTTTTGTGGGTTGTCTATTGGAACATAAATATTCAAATATTATCTCAACAGTTGCTAAGCGTTGAATAATAGACTAAAAACAGGAAGAAATTTAATAAAATATTTTATTCATTTAATTTAATGAAATATTTTATTAAATTTCGTCCTGTTATTAGTCAATTATTCAACGCTTAGCAACGATTTAATCATATTTTCAAGGCTTAACAATCATACTGACCAAATCTGGACGATCTAAATTATACAGAGTCTCTAAAATTTACTGTCAAATCTTTGAAACTTTAAAGAGCTTTTTCATTCTTATTGTAAATAGAACGCCCTATATATTTTGATGTCATTGGATGCGGATTTAAAAAACAAAACTTTTTTCTAATTATGTCCTTACCGATATTCATAACCGTTTTAAAGATATTTGCCATAAATCAATTTAATGCCCGGTTTAATTAATAGTATCAAAAGGTTTTTTTGACAGGTATGCCTCAAGCGTCAGAATCTATTATAAAGGTTTTGACAAAATGCAAAAAAATATAACTAAATAAACTTAAACAATTTTTGATTAGAACTTATGTTCAAAATGTTTTCCATTTTCTTCCAAGCATAAACGAAGGCGTGTATTGAAAGACCTTGCCACTCTTCTCAAAATACCAGGGTAATTTCTTGAGATGCATTTTGTATTCTTTGCTGCATATCTTCAGGAGTGGTTGGAGGGTCCCGGTAAACAGTTTCTTTAACGAAACCCCATAAAAAAAGTCTAAACTAGTTAGGTCACGTGTCCGTGGCGGCCACTTAGTTGGTCCTCCTCTTCCAATCCAACTATGTCCAAAAGCTTGATTCAAATGGTTCCTAACTTGCATTGAGTAATGCGCTGGGGCTCCATCATGTTGCAGCTGTTCGATGTTCAGAGTGTAATCCTGAACATACTATGACAGATGTCAATAAGGTTAGGTTAGTTTTATATTATTATTAGATATAAGACAAGTTGATGTTCACGTTCACCATAAAATGTTATATTGATGATTAAATTAATATACATTAAAAATATGTACTTTCATTTGAATTAAACATAAAACATGGCGCAGTCGTTTGTCAAAATATATTGACAAAAGTTCAGTTAACTAAGTCTAAAGTAATTCAATCAAGTTTCAAGTGTGGTGTGAAGTACAAGAGAGTAGGTGAACAAAATGGCCGGAGCTAACGCAAGTATCGGTGTAAAGTTACCCCCTGATTTTGACCTTCAAGCACAAAATGCTGCTGTGGAATGGCGTTTCTGGAGAACATGCTTTGAAGACTATTTAATAGCCACAGGCCAACAGGACTCATTAGATAAAGTAAAATTATCTATCCTAAGAAATATTATTGGGAATGACTCAGCAAGAATCATGTCAACGTTTGAGGTACCTGGAGATGAACCAAATAAATTTGAATTTACCATGAGTCTAATCGACAAATATGTTAATCCAAAAGTAAATGAGACTTTTGAAAGATATAATTTTTTGAAGCGAGTTCAAAAAGAAGGCGAATTGTTTGAGCACTTTTTGACGGATTGTAAACACCTTATACGTTCATGCAATTATAACGAAGTAGACCCAGACCAGACCCCGGAGGAGAAGGCATTAAGGGACAAAATTGTGATGGGTATAAAAGATCCAGTGACCAGGGAAGGTCTACTACGTTTTGAAAAGCTCACCTTGGGAAAAGCCATCGATTTGTGTAGAACCAGTGAACTCAGCAGGCAACAGAATCTACAATTCCAGCAGAATGGTGATGAAAGGCAAAGGGACATACATGCTGTTAAAAAAGTAAACAATAGAAAGTTACAGAGAGAGGTAAGTGATAGATCTAAGGAAAAATATGAAAAGTTTGAGAGAAAAAGTGATAAATTTAAGTGTAGAAGATGTCAAACATTGCATGGACCTCGTGCATGTCCTGCATTTGGTAAACCTTGTAAAAAATGTGGTATACTAAACCATTTTGCAATAGCATGTAAAGTCAAAAATGAAAAAATGTAAACAAAAATTCTGAGAGCGATAGTTCAGATGAATTTTATATAAATAATGTTAAAAGCTCTTGTAATAATTGTAAAAAATGTAAATTTTGCAGAAATGAAAATATGTGGGATGAAATTATAGAAATAGAAAATAAGAAAGTAAGGTTAAAGCTTGACACAGGAGCAGATATTAGTGTAATTCCTAAAGAAATATTTCAGAAAATGGATACACATTTTAGGATTAGAAATACTGGTTGCATTATAAAGGGATTTGAGGGTACTAAAGCAAAGACTGAAGGTAATGTAAATTTGCTTTGTAAATACAAAGATAACAGTATATATGAAGACTTTGTTATAATTGAAGGTTCCACAAAAGTTTTATTAGGTGGTCAAGCATGTGTAAACTTAGGTTTAGTAAAACGAGTAAATAAAGTAGAATTAAGGCAAAACATAAATGAAAATGACTTACAATCAGAATTTATTACTAAGCATAATGATATATTTTGTGGCTATGGAAAGTTTGGTGGAAAGCATGTAATTACTACAGTTGAACATTTTGAACAAGTATCACACCCCCCCACCAAAGTTCTACGAGTCATAAAAGATAAGTTTAAAAAAGAACTGGATAGGTTGATAGAGAGAAAAGCAATAGTAAAAGTGGATGATTTTGATCCTCGAGCAAGTGTTAACCGTATAGTTGTTATTGAAAAGCCCAATGGAAAACTGAGATTATGTCTGGACCCTTCTGACCTCAATAAACAAATAATTCGTAAACCTAGATTAGTTCCCAAACTTGAAGACATTTCATCACAGATTTTAGGTAAAAAATATTTTACAGTTTTTGATTTAGCTGAAGGGTACCACCATATTGAGCTGATGAACATTCTTCTTGGAAATGCTGTTTTTCAACCCCTTTTGGAATGTATAAGTATATAGTATTACCTTATGGTTTGTCAAGTTCCCAGGATATATTTCAGGAACAAGTAGAAAATAATTTTTCTAACATAAAGAATGTACAAATATGTCATGATGACATGATTGTCATGGGATCTGACAAATTTGAACATGATAGAGCAGTTGAACAAGTAGTACAGCGAGCTCGACAAGTAGGTGCTAAATTTAACAAAGATAAATTGCAGTATTTTCAAACAGAAGTAAAATTTATGGGACAAGTTGTTTTTTCAGAAAAAGGAATGGAAATCGATCCGGATAGAGTAAAGGAAATCTGAACTTCGACTAGAGACCAATAAAGACTCAACTCTGTCAAAAATAGTTGATTTTTATTTTAATGGTTGGCCATAGTTTTATATATGGTTATGACATAAACAAAACAAATAATATTTCATCTCTCAACAATGTAAGTCATTCTATAACCTTAAAGAGTCAATTTATGTAGAAGCCGGTATCGTGTCATTCTATAACTTAAAGAGTCAATTTATGTAGAAGCCGGTATCGTGTTTCTTGATGAAAAAATTATTATTCCTGAGAGCCTTAAACAACCAATGATTAAACTTTTACATAAAGGACACATAGGCATAAGTAAAACTATCAATAAAGCTAGGAAACTGTTTTAATGGCCGGAAATGTCACAAGATATTGTTAACTTTATAAAAAAATGTAGAACTTGTGAAAAGTTTATGTCCAGTAATTATAGAGAACCTTCATTACCACACTCTATTCCAAAGTATCCACCCAAAGTTGGCACTGATATTTTGGAATATGGAGCAAACCCATACTTAGTTGTCGTTGACTATTTTTCACACTGGATTGAACTGTACAAATTGAAAGACAAAACGTCTAAATCAGTTGTAGATGCTTCCCAAGATATTTTTACAAAATTTGGATATCCTTCTTATATTATAGCAGATAATTTACCATTTTTATCAAGTAAATGTCATAGTTATTACTCCAATAAAGACATTACTGTTTTAACATGTACTCCACATTATCATCAGAGTAATGGTCTGGCGGAGAAAGCAGTGAGTATTTGCAAACAAATCCTTAGAAAGTCATTTGAAGAATGTACTGACTATAGAGAATCAATTATGGAATACAATAACTCAATCTTAATATCTTTGGGTGCTTCACCAGCACAAATATTACAAAGTAGAAATTTGAAAACAGAACTTTCTATAATGGGTTCAAACTTAGAACCAAGAATAGTCACGGACATTTTTAACAAGTTATGTGTCAAAAAACAGAATATGACATTACAATACTACAAGACAGCTCGTAAAAAAACCACCATCTTTGAAAAAGGGGATAAAGTAGTGATTAGAAGTGCAAAAGACCGAATTTGGCATAAAGGTATCGTTATTGAAAAGTGTAAAGAGCCTAGGTCATATTGGATAAAAAAAGAGAGTAATGGAAAAATTGTTAGGCGAAACTCCTTTCAAATGAAACATTCACAAACAAGTAATAAGAAATTTTCATTGGACCCTCGATTGTATCCAATTGACGAAACTCAGTTCTCCCATACTCCTACGACTAGTGACTTTAATAACTTATCATTAAATAACGAACTAAATGGTAGCACATTAAATAACGACACTGAAACAGTATATAATTCAGATGGAAATGAATTGATGTCAACTCATAACAGAGTATCGCGTTCAAGGATACCAGTTCCAGATGGATCAAATTCATTTACTTTCATTAGTGCAACACGTTCTGGTAGGGTAGTTAGACAACCCCATAGACTTAATCTTTAAGGGGAAGGTGTTCGATGTTCAGAGTGTAATCCTGAACATACTATGTCAGATGTCAATAAGGTTAGGTTAGTTTTATTATTATTATGAGACATAAGACAAGTTGATGTTCACGTTCACCATAAAATGTTATATTGATGATTAAATTAATATACATTAAAAATATGTACTTTCATTTGAATACAACATAAAACACTATCGACCGGAATGGTCTTTCTGCCCTTGTTTGTGTATATTTGTTATTTGAGGCTTACTTTAAGTTGGTATAATATTGTCACGTTTAGGGGGTGGCGTAGGAAGAGAAACAAGATCGTAGCTTAAGTATGTCGTCTTTATTTACTACTTGGTGTACATTGAACTAGCTCTTACCCCCAGATTAGGAGGGCCGCTAGCACCGCCGCTGGCGGGACGCACATGAAACACTGTCGATACGAGCAGGGTGCCCCTATGTCCGACACGCCCAAAGGATTTACTTAAGGCACTGCAAGCCCTCTTGAAGTGTCGCCAAGCGAAACCCGCTCGATACGAGCAGGGAGCCCCTATGACCGACACGCCCAAAGGACTTACTTCAGGTACTGATAGGTTCAAGAGTTCGGACGGTCACCTCTTGGTTGCGTAAGAACTCTTGTCTTTTCAGTCTGGGCTTCCAAGAAGGTATCGAGCCGTCCGGGCACTAGAAAGTTTGGACTGATGCTCGAAGACCGACCTAGAGACCAGTGATCTTCGATGGCTTGAGACGCTGATTAAATACCCACATCATGACCCCAATTTGCCGGTCTTGCTGATTCAGACAGTGCACTGGGGGAGACCGGGGCCCGACTAGGTAACGGAACATAGTGCAACTTCTGTTATTCGTGACATCTCCCCCCTCTGAAGAGTGTTCGCCCCGGACACTTAACCCTAACTTAACTGTATAACCTACGTGCCCCATGGCTTTACTTACACTGTATGACCATTCGTAACTTAATTTTATTACGCTCCTCTTGTTGTCTCCCATGCGGTTCTCCTGGAATCTGTCGCTCCTTCGTGGAGGGCGGCCTTGTCCCGCTTCGTCTTGCCTTCCTGTGCGCCAGAGCACCCGTTACTCAGTTCGCGGGTGGTGGCGCCCTCTGCTGACTTTCCTTGTCACCTTCGAAGTGCGCGGGATGGTCGCTCGTTTCGTGGGTTCCTAGGTTGTGCTGTCCTGGCGGGAGAGGGCGTAACGGTTGGTCAACCTACCTCCTATATGTGTTTTGTAAGTTAAGTTTTATTGTTAATACTTAATTGTTTAGACTATGTAAGCTTTTTTATGAAATATACTGAGTTTGCACCCTACTTATGCAAAATGTTACCCTTACAACTTATTTTATTGTTCATCTGGTCGCGGAAGTGTAAGAACAAAATAATGGAGTCAAGTAAGTTCACTTTTTCCCGCTTTTCTCTATTTTTCTCTTTTTCTTCTTCTTTCTTCTTTTAGCCCTGCATTACCAAGGCTTCCCCTGCAGTCGACGGCGGTTAAGGGCCCGGCTGCTGCGTCTCCTGCATTTTGTCCGTCCTGATTTGCCCCAAGTATGTTATTCTAGGAGTCAGTTTGGGACTGCCAATCGCTTCCTGCCATTTCATTTTTTTTTATTTTTTAACGGAATCGTACCGGAGGTGTACGTTTTCAAGGTGCAGTTTGGTGACTGGCCTCCCAGTTACCCGGACACTCATGTTCTGCTCCGCGAGGGGTCTTTTTGTGGACAGATCTGCCTGATCACCTTTACCCCTCGCCTTCGGCGACCTGTTTTTCACTTATACTATTAGTATTCAATGTTTTTTTATTTTTCTAGTCCTAAATATATTTTTATCCTATCCGGTTGTTTTCTCGTTCTATGCCAAATTTGTGTGACCTGGCTTATTGCTCGTCCACTGTGCGCGCGTTTCCTGTCAGCTGTCGCTCTAGTTGATGAGCCACACCTTCGGTCAATGTCTTGCCTAATTCTGATGATTCGTCAATTTTCAACATGAAGGTTCTCGGTACCTGATGGCGTCCCTCTGCCGCCATGCTTGATATCTCTAAATTTTCCTGGTTTTTTTGCTTTAAACCTTCAGCTTCAGTGATCTGACGGGGTGATTTGTGTTTTCTACGGGAGGTAAGGTAGTGTTTCAGCAGGCCGTATAATATAACGCCGATTATTATTCCTCCGTTTAGCCACGTTGTCACGCCCAGCCAGTATTCCTGCGTGCCCCCCCCCCGGGTGCTTGGGGGGTCCCGTTTTCCGTGTGGGCTGTCTGTGCCAATGCGAGTAATGTTGGTCTTCGTAATAGTAAGTAAATTACCGCTATTGACAAGACTATGTTTCACGTGAACATGAAGGAGTGGTTGCCCTGGTGTATTTCCACGTGGGCAAGGTGTTCCTGTTTTTCCCATTCACTGTCTATGTTTAGCCTTACTTCTTTTTCTGAGGTTAGGTTGAAATGTGGCAGGTTTGTGGTCCAGTTACTGTTTAGGCATTCTGATAGGTTATGGAAGGTAGGTAAAAATGCCTGGTTATCTGATGGTTTTAATACGAATGTTTTTAGGTTAGTCCATGCGGCTGGTAGTATGTGGCGTATGAACGCTGGGTTTTCTTCGTCTTTAGTTTTCTTCGTTTTTAGTTACTGTTGGTACCTTGACGTGTACCACCAGCTGTTCTCCGGAGAAGGTGCACTCGCTTATTGGTATACGGAAGTATGATGCTAAGTTGGACACAGGTATAGCCAAATCGATGTTGTCTTTCCCTATTTCGTCTTTTATTTTATTTAGATCGCTCCTTAACGTCTCAGGTTGAATTAGTGACAGTGGTATATTTTTATGTCTACATTCTTGTATTGCGGATTGGCTCCGCATTCTTCTAATTAGTAAGATCATTTTCCTTGCCATCCCAAGATTTGCTTGTATGTTTGCCTCTAGAGACCCTGTCGCTAATTCCCTTCCTGCTATTTCCCTTTTCCGAACCTCGTTTAGGAATTCCTCTAATACGTGCACCCTATTTTCTGTAGTCTTGATTGCCATGTTGGTTTCTTCCTGGCAGCGTTTCTGTTCTTCAGAACGTGTGCTGATTAGTTTCAGCGTATTACTCATAGTATGTAGGGCATTTATATGTGCTTCTAGTTTACCCTCTTCCATGGACATTGAGTCAAGTTTTTCCTGGGTTGCTACCCCGCAGCAGTAATTAAGCCCGTCCGCGATGAATCCTAGTGAGAACGTTCGTTTCTGACGTTTTGTCTTCCCAGACTCTGTCCACTCCGGGTACCAAGCTGCTTTGTACTTGTCCATCTCTATATCTATTGCCCTTTCTAATTCTTCCAAGTGTTTTTTGGCCCTGCGGTATATCTGTTGGCCACTGCTCCCGCAATTATCTACAGGTCTGAACCCTGGTTCCGGGCTTAGTTTAGGTTCTATCCAGGGGATAACGTATGTCAATGGAATAGTGCCCTCATAAAGTATTGTTTCTGGTAGTGTTTTCCATGTTGCTCCAGCCGACACTTCCACATGCTGTGTATCCGACGTGCCGGGCCTACAAAAATTGTTTTTATTACTGTCTCTGTTCCATGTAGGCCGACTGACTCGTGCTAGTCATTGTTCCTCTTCCTTGCATTCTACGTCTGTGTCCATGTCCATTCATCATAGAATGGTAAAATCCTCCCTAAGTGTACTATATCCGTTTTCTTTCCTTTTTCCTGTTTTACTTCGTAATTAACCTCACTGAGTTTCTTTATTATTCTGTAGGGTCCGAACCATCGTAGCAGCAGTTTCTCACTTTTTCCCACCTTCCTGATTGGGATAAATATTTTCACCCTATCTCCTACCTCAAATTCACCATTTCTGTGGTATTTATCATAAATGTCCTTGTCCTTCTCTTGTTTTTTGTGGTTATTATCCGCAGCAATTGCCCTTAAGAGTAAAGCCTTCTCTCGTAATTCGTTCGTGTTTGATTCGTCCTCAGTTTCTAAAAGGGTGGCGTCCAGTGGGAGTGTGGGATGCCTTGCGAATATTAGTTGAAATTGGCTCAAACGTGTCGTCTCTTGTTTGGCCGTATTGTATGCAAATGTCACGAATGGCAGATAAGTGCACCAATCTGTCTGCTCTGTATTGCAGTATAGTGACAGCATGTCAGCCAACGTTTTGTTTAAGCGTTCAGTTAGGCCGTTGCACGAGGGGTGGTATACCGTTGTAAAAGTGCTTTTCAGACCCATAATCTGTTGTAATTCCTGCACTAGTTCGGACTGAAATACCTTGCCTCTATCGCTGAGGATGCTTCTAGGAACGCCGTGAATTAGTATTACTCGTTCTAATAGAAACTTTGCCACAGGTCCTGCCTTCCCGTTAGGCAGGGCCGCTGTGATGGCGTATCTTGTCGCGTAGTCTGTCACCACTACTATCGTTGTCTTGCCTTGGTTACTCCTCCGGAATGGTCCCAGTAGGTCTATCCCTACTTTATCAAATACCTTGCCCACTTTTATTGGCTGGAGTAACCCCAGTGGCTTATTATTTGTCGGTCCTTTTCTTGCCTGAGAGTCCCTGCATCCTTTAATGTAATTTTTGACGTCCTTAGTCATAGAATCCCAATAGTATTTGGGGGTAAGTCTACTTATGGTTTTTGTTACCCCCATATGTCCGCTGGTAGGTGCGTTGTGAGCTTCCCACAAAATTTCTTCCCTAAGTGACCGGGGTATCACGAGTGCGTGTTCCAGTCCTTCCTTAGTTTGTGTTGCTCTATACAGGACGCCCTCTTTCAGCCTGAAATTCTTTATTTTTCGTCGTGTCAATGCGTCGACGTTTGTTGCTTCTGGGCCGCTTATTGCTAATTTTAATTCTCGTATATGGTCTTATCCTTATTCTGCAACTCTCCTATGTCTAAAGTTGATACTGTAAATGTGGGAATGTCATCTAACTCGTCCAACTCAATTTCGCTCCACCCTGCCACCGGGTTTCGTGATAAACAATCTGCGTCTTGGTGCTTACTGCCTTTTTTGTAGACTACCGTGTAGTCAAATTCTGCCAACTTGAGAGCCCAACGTGCTAATCTTCTCGAGTGATCTTTTACATTGTGAATCCAGCATAATGCGTGGTGATCTGTTACGATTTTCACAGGGTGTCCATAAATTAGATGCCTTAGGTAGGTCATTCCCCAGACTGCTGCTTATAGTTCCAGCTCGCTGATCGAATAGTTTTTCTCAGCATTCGACAAGGCCCATCTTATATATGCTATAGGGTGGTCTTGACCGTCACTGCCTTCTTGGAGCAGAATTGCCCCTATTCCATCTATACAGGCGTCCGTGTGCATTGTACAACCCACATTCGGATTGTAATGTTTCAATACTGGGGACGACGTGAGTTTTTCTTTCAGCAGCTGAAATGCTTTTTCTTGATCCTCACCCCAGCAGAATTTGTTCTTTTTTGTAGCCTCATGTAAGGGCCGTGCCAATACTGCGTAATCCTTGATAAATTTCCTGTAAAAATTGCATAATCCTAAAAAGCGTTGTAGGTCCTTTGTTTTCTTAGGTGTGGGAAATTTCTTAATCCCTGCAAGTTTTTCTTCTTCTGGGCTTATTCCTTCTTTGCTTACTGTGTAGCCCAAAATCCTTATCTTTTCCTGTAAATATTCGCATTTACTCGGTTTTAAGGTCAGATTGGCTTCTCCAATTCTCTGGAATACCTTTTGTAACTTTGCTATGTGGTCCTCTAAGTTCTCTGAATAAATAATAATATCATCTAGATATATTAGTATGTCCCTCCACTTTAAGTCCCTAAATATTCTATCTGCAAGTTGTTGGAAGGTTGCTGGTGCATTGCATAAACCAAAGCTTAATACGTTGAATTCGTATGATCCATGTCCCTGTGCCGTGAAAGCCGTGTATTGCTTGGATGACTCTTCTATAGGCATCTGCCAGTACCCCGTGAACATGCCCAGAGTTGTAAAGTACTTGGCATTTCCCATGTATGTGAGAATGTCATCGATTTGTGGTATTGGGTAACATGATTTTTTGGTGACCGGGTTTATTGTTCTTTTGTAGTCCACGCAGAACTTAGTGGTGCCATCTTTCTTTTTCACTAGTACGACGGGGCTCGCCCATGGCGAGTGGCATGGTCTTATTACCCCGCAATCGAGCATTTCTTGTATTTGTGTGTCAATGATTTCTCGCTCGGATTGTGAGACTCTATAAGGGCGGCATTTTACTGGTTTATCTTCTGTCACTTCTATTTTGTGTTCTATAAGTTGTGTTTTGCCCATATATTTTGGTGACTTGCAAAAAACATCCTCATACTCCACTAGTAGACTCTCTAGTTCCCTTTTGAACTGCTTGTCCCTAATGTGGTCTAGTTTGTGGTCTTCTGATGTCACAACTTCTTCGTCTAATCTCTGTGTTGTAAAGAGTGCTGTTGTGCTCAATTCACTGGGCTCTTCTAGCCGTACCACTGTTGTGCCCTTGTAAATAACCCTTCTAGTTGGCCCTATGTTCTTGAGGCTCAACGATACAGAGTTTTCGGCTCTTTCTATGTTGCATAGTAGGTTGTTGCGTACTAGCCATCCCTCATTTTGTACTATTAGCATTTCTGTAGACAAAGGCATCTCTGGTGCAGTTTTGATGGATTTTTCCTCTCCTGGTTTCAGGGTGTAATCATCCCTTGCTTTTAACTTAATTATCAAGCGGTTATCGTTTTCCATGTAGTTAGGCAGGGTGTTCCACAAGCTGGTTTCTCGTGTCTTGACTTTTTTGGTCGGGGTTCTTTATTTCTTGAAACTAGCACCGTCACACTTGTTTCCTTGAATGTTTCATACAGAAAGCCTTTAAGCTTCTCCCAATCTGACTCGCTGTTTGCAGATATCAATCTAGGTATAGCCACTTTATTATTTTATTTCGTATTGCCCAATCTTTCAATTTCCTACAGCAATGTTGGAGCGTTTGAGTAGGGATATATTCGCTACCCTCTTCTTTTACTATCATCTGTAGGGTATGTCTGTTTTTCCTAAACAAACTGACCGCGCTGCCCATGGGTAGTTCTTCTGTGCTGTAATCTGCCAAATGGTCCCTGATGGCTTTTCCCACACCTCTGTCTTTACTGGGAGCTGAAGAGACTGCAACGGCCCATGCAGTGCTGCTCGGAAGACTGAAGATGGACCCAGGTATTTCCTGGATCACTTCTATCCAGCTTCATGTCATGCATGGTTTTTTGGGTGCAGAATCTCGCTTTCCCCCGAGCGGTATCACCAAATCTTGATTTAGGGTGAGTGTGTTGGATATTAAGCAAATTGCTGCCTGCATTTCCCTTAAGAATTCCACGCCCAAAATAAGGGGTTGTGGTGTATTCTCCAATATTGTTGCTTTAATCTCTAATTTTTTCCTGTAGTTACCTCTGAGCTCCAGTGATGCCAATGTTTCGCCTAGACTTCTTACTTTCTGACCGCCCGCTGTCACAAGCAACGTGGGTGGGTCTCTGATTCTATGTTTTTTGTTGACTAGGAGATGGCTTATCACATTTAGTTCCGCACCTGTGTCGATGATCGGTGGTACGTAACAGTCGTTCACAACAGTATTAATGTATAGTATTTTGTAGAACGTTGGGCCCCGAGTCGAGAGAGTGACGGGGCTTAGTTTTGCCACCCCCTGGAGTTTGGATGTTGCTGTCTACTTCTACAAACCGCAGCAAAGTGGCCTATTCTACCGCAGTTGTAGCATCTGGGCCTATTATCGTACGTCCTGGTGGATTGGTGCTGTCTTCCAGGAGTACTGGCATGGTTTGTGCCATAGTCTCTCCTGGGCGGTGACGGGGTTCTGTACGAGCGAGTACTGTCAAACGGAGATTGTCTTTGCGCTACTGGCCCATAGGCCTGTTCTTCTGTTTGACGGTGCGGTCTAAAGGTAAGTGGCGTGGAACATTCTTCAGGGGCATTGTCTATAGTGGCGCAGAGTTTTTTGACTTCGTCCAAATTCCTGGGTGGATTGTTGGGAAAATTTGTCAGCCAGTAGTATTTGGCTCTTGGTATGTCCCTTAACCCATTCTGAAAGATTTCTAGGAATTCGTCGAGGTACAGGTTTTCTCTGTATTCCTCGTATAGGACCCGTAGATCATAGAAACAAATTTTTGTCTGTTCTAGGTCCCTTTGTGTCCTTTGCTTCAACTTT
This sequence comes from Ips nitidus, assembly GCA_018691245.2. Taxonomy (NCBI): domain Eukaryota; kingdom Metazoa; phylum Arthropoda; class Insecta; order Coleoptera; family Curculionidae; genus Ips; species Ips nitidus. The sequence goes on from CM042794.1 coordinate 545,595, forward strand.
GCAAGCAGATGGCGACTGTGATTACCGTCGCTAAATTCTGTCTTAAATGCGTGACAGATGTGTAGCCAGTTGCTGTCGGGTGTTTGTGATACTAAATCATATCAAATCCAATCCCAATATTCCAATCCCATCCCGGAAAGTCTTACAAACATTCATCAATACTCCAGCAACTAACTGGAAGGAATTCCTCGCAGAGGTCAATGACAAAGGCCTTTCATCTGAGGACTTGGTGATTGGTCTCAAAGCTAAAGAGAGAGAACTCAAAATCAAGGGCAGGTTCTTTTCCTTGATGTCATGGAGATTGAGAGAATACTTTGTCGTGACAGAATACTTGATCAAAACACATTTTGTTCCACTGTTTAAAGGACTGACTATGGCAGATGACTTAAATACTGTTGTAAAGAAATTGATGGATAATTCCAATGGACAGGGCTTAGACACATATGATAACATCTGCATTGCTAATCATATAGATTACGAAAAGTGGAACAATCATCAACGCCATGAAGCCAACGGCCCTGTGTTCAAGGTAATGGGTCAATTCCTGGGCTAACCAAATTTGATTTTCAGAACACACGAATTTTTCCAAAAAAGCCTTGTTTATTATAATGGTAGACCTGATCTCTAGAGTCAACAGAGTGGATACTATGTTCAAATCCTCTGAATGGGAGGTACTAAATCAGATATATCTCATGGGAGACAAATGCTTGAGATTAGTGGGAAACCAAGCTTATGATGCTTTGAAATTAATAGAACCAATATCATCTCTCCGAATGGCTGACCTACCACATGATTATCGTCCTTTAATCCCAGAGTTTCCAGAGTTCAGTCGTCATGTGAGACAATCTGTTACCAATATGAAAAATGCAGGTATTCCTTTGGAACCTATTTTCAATTTAATAACTACATAAATTGGAAAACCCTCATTTAGTGCTCACCATATTTGGATCTTTTAGACATTGGGGTCATCCCTTTGTTCAATACTTAGATGGACTTAAAAGTTTATCAGATCAGGTTCACATGCCGAAAAATATAGACACAGCTTATGCAAATGCATTGGCCAGCGACTTAGCTTATTTGGTTTTGTCATCTAAGTTTAATGAAACGAAACAATGGCATGTAGACAAGACAAAAATGTCTCCAGAACATCCTTTTCATTCTCATATAACAACTGGAACATGGCCCACCCCCAAACAGGTCCAAGACTTTGGAGATGAATGGCATAGTTTACCTTTAATCCGCTGTTATGAAATACCCGATGTATTAGATCCCTCTATCATTTATGCAGACAAGAGTCACTCTATGAATAGAACAGAAAGTACCAATTTATCAACAGTTTAAAATGGACTTTTATGATAAATGCGATTTGGCCACCTCAATGAGTCATGAAGATGTGGTTCCAGATTTAGATGAATTTGATTCTCTCCCTCCTAGTGCAAAGACAGGAGTTGAGAATTTATCAAATGTGGATTATTCATTGAACTCTCCATTATTGGAAGATGAGATGAGAGAATTTCTTAAATATTCCAAAGGACAACCATATCGACAAAGCTGGAAATCCAAATTGTGGAAATCCCGCATTGCGGTACTGGACAAGTTGAAGTGTCAGCTCAATTCGTTTATCTCACCAGATGAATTTCATACATGGTTTGGACACAAGAATTTAGACAACAGGTTTGATCTCTCCCTGATCAAAGAGCTCATGCATCTTTCTCAAGTGGACAGCGATGCTACCTATACAGTTGTATCCGCATTCTTCCGAAGGTGGATTGACAAGAACATAGGCAATCCAGATAAAACAAAATGCCATCCCGCAATCCTTAAGTGGGGAGCTTATTTTTTGGGCCTACATATTATCACCTTGTTTCTAAATTCAATCGATAGCACAGAAATAACGGAAATTCTGAAAATTGCTGGAACAAAAAGAGTATGTCCTGATCATCCAGACCAAATAATTTTCAGAAGTAAGAACTTTGAAAGAATTTTAGTCAATTATGGATTTGTTTTCTTTTTAGATGAGAAGGTGATGATGGACCGGAACACCCTTTTGATGTGTAAAGACGACTTAAGTGGCGACAAACACACAGCACCACCCAACTTTCTACGGACGGCTCGTTACCTTCTTGGAAGCCCAGGCTGAAAAGACAAGAGTTCTTACGCATACATAAACTCTTGACCCTATCAGTACCTTAAGTAAGTCCTTTGAGCGTGTCGGTCATAGGGGCTCCGGTCGTATAGCGGGTTTCGCTAGGCGACACTGTTACGCACTTACACCTACACATACACACCCACACTCTTGGACAGTGTTCGATGCGCGTCCCGCCAGCGGCGGTGCTAGCGGCCCTTCTAATCTGGGGGTAAGAGTTAGCCGAATAATATCTTAGTGGAAAATAAAGAAAACATACTTGAGCTACGTACTTGGTTCTCTTCCTACGCTACCCCCTAAACGTGACATGGTGACATCCCCAAAAATTATTGATAACATTTAAAATAAGTAAACAGTCTTTGTTATTGTCAAACAGTCGGTAGAATTCATTTTGAACAACTGATTTTAATTTTTTACTAGGTATTTTTTTAAATAAAAGTTGACATTTATTTGAACAGAATTGAAAATTGTTGTAGTAGTACAAAATCTCTCTTAGAAATAAAAACAGAAGGTACTGAATGTTTTTGTGAAAAGTAAGTCCCTTCCATTTTATCAAATTGATGCAGTATTTACAGAAGACACTGTATAATACACATTAACTCAAGGTTGTGCAATGCAGTTTACTAAAGTGTATAATGATAATTATTGTATTAAACATAACAATAAGGAAAACTGCAATGCTTTTCTTTTGGATGTTAATTTAAGTAAAATCAGTATACTGACCTTAAAACTTGGTTTTTTATCCACTGTTCTAATGTAAGTAGTTGAACCCATTACACACCATTTCACTCCTCAACTATGTTGCAATCTTCTTAGTAGGTAATTTGTTCCTCGCTTAGGTCAATTTCTTCATAAAAGTTGTGTATTCAGCATATACAGGATACAGATCTTTGAAATAGGCCCAATTTCTTGCTTAAACCACACTTAAAAAATGTCAGACTATAAAAATTTTTAGTAAGGATGCATCAACATAGTTTATTTTAAGGTTAGGTATGAAATTGCACTGGTGTGAAGGCAGCAAGCCGGAGCCGAAGATGCCCTAAGTCTAACTTATTTTTTTCTTCACTTAAAATGTGTTAAATAAACAATGTGAGTAGCAGTTACTTGGTTCTTTCCATCGAGGTTAAACAAAGATAGAGATCTTTGTTTACGACATTTCTTATGGTATTGATATACAAAAGCTGGCAGAGCGTTGCCAAATTTCCCTGCTGCAAACCCGCATATAAGCTGAGTTTAATATTAAAGAAACAAATTAAAGAATAAACTATTTTAATTAATTGTTTTAATGTATTCCCTACAGTACTTATCATTTAATATTGCCACATTTGGATATTAGTATAAAAATTAACTTAGTATAAGTACGAATAAAACATATACCCGAGCTCATAAAAACACATATTTCTCGCACACTTTGGCAGCGCAGTAATTTTAAATTTTTATATGTTTCACGCCCAGCTGCGTAAATGAATGAAATCTGTGATTGCGTGGTAACCTGTATGATTTCCAAGTTTAATAGTGTTTCTCCAGTGTTTCTGATATCGTTAAGTGTTTTTGAACTCTCAGTTTCAGAATGGGCATGTTTTGTTATATTCGCAAAAGGTATAATTATCAGCAATCGATAAAATTATCATACTACCGGTAAGTAAGGTTATGAGTATTGTGTTTGGTTATTCATTGGCGTAGCCGCGTGGTGTAACTGAAAACAATTGCATTAATTATTGCTTTATCATTAGTTTAGTAATCTTTTTTAGGTTTCCCAAAAACAATGAGATTCGCAAAGTTTGGATGGCTATTTTGGGTTTATCTGCTGAAGAGCACATTCCAAATCTGTCATATGTATGTTCGAAACATTTCGATGAAAATTACTTTCTTGTGTCTTCTGATGGAAGAAAATATTTAAAACCTGGGGCCACTCCTGTGTTTACTAACTTCGGATTTGATCAACTTAAGACCATTAGTTCAAGCAGGTACATAAAAAAAATTGTGAAGTGAAATAAATTGATATTTATTTTATTGTTATAGCTCAAACTCAGCCCCAATGGATAGTCCTACTTTTAAAAGTAAAGATATAGGAACAGTTGAAACTGAGAATAATGACAGCATACATTATGGCTTATTTGCTGATATTTCTAGTAGTAGTGATGTATCATTGAGTCCTTTTAGAAAGCGGTAAGTGATTAGAACTTAAATTACGCTGTATCTACTATTAATTACTGCCTTCATAGGTTAAAGTTGGGACCAGCATGTTTAGAAGTTGGTGAATCATCTACAGGGTAACTTATTCATTAGACAAACATAGAATCATTACATTTAAAAGGTAATTGTTTACAGAATTTGTGAAACACTGACTGGTGACAAAACAGTTAACTCGGCTGTCCATTCTTCTCCAGAAAGAACCACAACAGCATCAGAAAGTGGAAAAGATGTTGAAATGCACATGTTGCCTTCAACTAGCAAGTGTTTTCAGTAAGTATATTTAAACATTCACCCAAGTAATTATGTATAGTATAAAAAGTGTATGTGTTTCTTTGTAATTAATTATTGATCTATTTATGGACTAGTAAGTATTATAATGTTTATTGATGATGAATGATGATAATATTTTTAAGAAAACCATACTATCAACTATATTTTTAATTTTTAATTGCCAGGTTAGAGGATACTGCTTCCAATGAGTTACACGGTGTCCAAGCAGCTTTATTTGAAACATCCTCATCTGCAACATTGTCCGGATCTGAAGTTAAAAATCAGCTTAAAAAAGCAGACTCTATCACAAGCCAAAATCAGTGTGTAAAGAAACCAAAAAAGTAATTTTATTATCAATTATGTAACAATCACCCCTGATACCTTATTTTTTTCTAGGACAGTTCGTTATGCAGGTGATCTATCTAGCGATGACTTTTCTACTCCACGTAAAGCGAAAAAACACTTTCAAATCATGAAAAAGACCATAGATTTTCAAAAAAAGAAAAATAAGTCTTTAAAATGTACTGTTACGTATTTAAGAAGTAGAATCAGAACTTTAAAAGGCCTCTTAACCCATCTTAAAGAAAAGAGGTACAAAAGAATCGTCGGAAACTATGTTAAAGGTAAGAAGGAACAAGTAATGTATTTCAGCAATAAATTATATTTCTAAATTTTATTTTTAGGCTTCTTTATCTGGACCAGCTGCAGAATTACTGGACACGAATTTTGGGCGGACACTCAACCCACAAGTATAAATAGCACCTTACGAGCTTTTGCTTTGACACTGGCATTTTATTCACCAAAAGCATACACGTTTGTAAGAAATACATTTAAAAATGCCCTACCTCACTTAAGTACTATAAGTAAGTGGTATTCATCTGTTGATGGCTCACCAGGCTTTACACAGGAAGCCCTTCAGGCACTTAAAATAAAGCTTAAACATGCTTCAACTCAGAATAAGATACTGTTGTGCAACCTAGTCCTTGACGAAATGTCAATTCGCCAGCAGGTTGAATGGACAGGAAAGAAGTTTTGTGGATATGTAGACATTAGTACTGGGATCGATTCAGACGAACTTCCCGAAGCAAAAGAGGCCTTAGTAATTTATGCTGGTGGCGCTAAACGATTCATGGAAAATTCCGGTAGGGTAATTTCCTGTTAGATGGATTGAGTGGAATCGAAAAGGGCCGAGCTAGTGAAAAAAATGTTTAGTTTTTATACACGAATCTGGGTTATTGTAAGTTCCCTAACTTTGATGGGGCACCAGCCAATTTTACAATGGCGTCACATTTAGGAGCTAACTTTGCAAATTTGGAAATATAATATCATACTTTGATCGGNGCCCGNAACATGCATNGGTCATATCNCCTCACCNAGTCCNNCNTANATGACCNGNNTGCGTNTATTCCNGCCCAGTCANTNNCCGCAAGACTACCANACGTAGTTGGTCNAGATNACNTCCTGCNTGTAGGNCANACNNNACNNGNTNACNANTANNTCNATATTGTCCCAGNTTNGCNGCNACCANANANGCGTCCTTGCATTTGAGNNACTTNTTGTACNGGNCCGGNAACNAGCGNAATNGANCGACNGNAGTTAAGTGTCANNGTNNGCNAGGANNNANNNCTAACNGCCGNACTCANCNNNTAAGGCGGGCTGATCCTCNCNNTACNTCTCTGCGCGTACGANCGTACNGANNNTAGCTATCNACGCCNNCCGCGCANCNGNTTCTNGCCCNGGNGCTACNAAGTANGGGNCNNNCGANGTNTGACGAGGAAGTANCGTANGTCNACANTNGNAGTCCCGTCGTNTNGNACATAAGNNGCT